>CM031241.1:118243372-118668067 GCA_018340775.1 Taxus wallichiana var. yunnanensis | reverse complement strand
TGGAATCAAGCACTTCCCGATAAGACTCTCTATCATCGAAGTAAGTCGAAACTTGGCTTTAACTTGAGGCCAAGTGAGAAGTAATGGTACGCCTACAAAATATGTCTTTGATATTACGCAAGCCACGCTGAAAAGATTAAGAGCATGAACCTAGGGCACTTGGGAAAGTGGCACATCATGAAAATTGATGAGAGGAGACCACCAAATGTTGTGGTCATTAATGGATAACCCATTTATGAATCCATCCCCTTCCTAGATTAAAAAGGGTTTGAGCAACTCCCAAGCTTTCCATATGCTTTTGACAACAAAAGTGCCCACAATCTTAACCGGGGCTTTGATAATGAGCAGGCTATGAAAATCTAGCCCTTGCCAAGTTTTACACTGTGGGGAGCCTTGACAAATACAGTTGTGAATCAACACTTTCCAAGCTTTGTTTCTAGTGCAGGCTTGAATAATCCACTTGGCTACAAGAGCAGACCCTAGCGGCCAATGTCAGTCAAACCAAGACCTCTAGAATCCTTAGGGAGACAACAATACTCCCAGGCAACTCTGTGAAAGCCTTTTCCAAGGTCCGAGCTAGCCCAAAGGAAATCTCTGAGAAGTTTCTCCAGTTTCTTATAAGAGGCTTTAGCCAACACCCAACAAGAAGAATAATAAACATGTGTGGCTGCCAATATCTTGGAGCAAATCTGAAATTTTCCTACAAGTGAAAAGGGTTTAGTAATCCAGTACTCTAATTTGCGGGAAACCCTTTCAATAACATATTGCCAAAGTTCACTGGGAGAAGCATCAAAATCAAAGGGAATGCCCAGAAATTTAAAAATTTCTCCATGTTGGATATACTTCGATTCAAAATGATTCACCAACCGAAGTTTAGGGATAAATGATTTCTTGAAGACTTTGGGTATTTCTCCATTGGATACTAGAACACGAAGCTAAGAAATACGTATCCAAACATTGCATGGCATTGTTGATATTCACTTCCCGTCCAAGAGCGTTAGGAAGGAGTCATCTATAAAATTGTAATGCCCCGTTTGGCGGTTACCCAGGTTCATGGCGTAGTGACCTTTCCCTTGTTGGGTCGTTACAACTTGAGATGGATTTCAGAGTAGTTTTTAACAGTCATCTCAAGTGCCCATATGATATTTTGAAAAAACCCCATAAATTGTATTTAATTTTTTTGATTCTAACGTTCCGAGATGGACGGAATTTGAAAAGCATGAAAATATTGACTAGATACCATGCCTTAATTCTCTACATGACGTTAGAAAATAGAGAATTTGATCATATTGTATTTGGACTGAAATTGTTGTATTTGTAATCTCATAGAATGAATATTCTACCGTGTTTGATAGAACCGTGTCATTGTATGTTTATTTGATATATTTAATTCAGAAATAGATAGAATTCTGAAATTTAAAATTCAACTTAGCCTTAACTAGGTCTGTTATTTTGTTCTATAGTTTTGTATGCTTGTTTGCTCGCGGTAGCGCTTCAGATGTTAGAGTTGAGATGCAAAATTACTATCGATGATAATGAAATGAAATAAAAAAATAAGTAAAATAAACAAATAAAGGAATGCAGGGGTTGCGTGGGAAAGAAGGGGGGGTAGGTGTGTGGCGTAGGTTGGAGGGGACAGTGAATTAAAATCAAAATTTTATCTTCTTGTGCCTAAGGCCCTACCGTCCCTCACCCCCTTCCTACCATCTAGACCTGTTTGGCGTGAGACAGTGGGAGTCGGTGGAGTCTTGACTTCCTTCACCATGATCTCTTTTTGGATTCTCTTTCAATGCATATAGGTGGGTGTTAGGCGCATTTTTTCTTGGGCTGCAGGCGTTGGAAGGAGGGAAACGTGTTTGAGTGCCTTCTTGTCCTTTTTGCAGTTTTGTTCCTGTTTCCTGCTTCACGAACCTTCTTCTTTCTTTTGCTTTCTTCCCCTCATGTATGGGCATTTTTTTCTTTCTCCTGGCACGTTTTCTCTGCCCCTTGGTTGCTGCGTGAATGTTGGGTTTGATTTGGTGGTTATAGATGAAGCTACAGGCTAGTAGGCGTGTTACCTCCACTTTCATTGGGTGCTGCGGGGTGTGTTCTGGTCGGGGATCCACAGCACGGCCTGCACAGTAAATAGCCAGGCAACAGGCACGTTACAGAAAGTAGAAGCCTTTTTGAGCGCCTCCAACAAGCAAGTTGTCCAACTATGTTGTTATCTGTTCAATATCGATTGCATCCTCAAATTCGGGATTCTCCTTCACAGTATTTTTTATCAAAATCAATTAAGTGACAGTAAGAGTGTTACCAGGAGTCTCCGACAAACCTTGTTGCAAAGTTTCTCTATTGAGACCTTAATTGCCTTATCATGTAATTCAAGGAAGATAATCTCATAGAGGTGGATCTATTTCATTTCAAAATATTCATGAAGCACGATTTGCTTTGCAATTATATGGGCTTCTTCAACGAGTCACTGAGTTGGTAGGCATAAAGGTTTCTGTTTGAATTATCACACCTTACAAGCTACATCTATAATGTTTACACCGAGAGTTTGATCTTTGTCCTCAAATCTGATGAAGGAAAAGGTTTATTTATCATTACGGTAGATGCCTTTCGAGCCGGGAGTGTGATGTAATCATTATGTCTTGTGTCGAGCTTCAAATCCTCACCATGCCGAGCTTCTTGAATCCTTTAAGGCCTCAAAGTGCTAATTTAGTCCATGGATCTCTAGAAGATCATGCAAGTCTTGCATGGAGACAATCAAAAAGTGGATGTGGTCATCTCACACGGTGGGAGGGATGCGGATAATGGATCAGCTTATCATTATCAAGGCAATCAAAGAGGTTGGAACCATCAAGAAATTTCTGCCATCTGCATTTGGAAATGATTTTGATAGAGTCCATGCAGTCGAGCCTGCAAATACTGCATGGGGTTACAAGGTCAAAGTCTGTAGGGCCATTGAGGTAGAAGGAATTCCCTACACATATGCTTTCACAAGAACTTTTTGCCACGTATTTTGTGCCAAATTTGGGGCATCCAGTCTTACTCGCCCTATCAAGGGATACGGTTTTGATTTTAGGGGATGGAAATGCCAAAGTTGTGTTTGTGAAAGAGGAAGATATTGGCACTTTTACCATCAAGGCAGTGGGTGACCCAAGAAATCTGAACAAGAAATTGTATTTGAGGATTCCTGCCAATACATATTCTTTCAATGACCTGGTAGCTTTGTGGGAGAAGAAGATAGGCAAGACTCACGGAGAAAAAGGCAAGATATCTCTACACCTTTCTACTGCTATTATATTTACAATTATTGTGAAATCGAACCGCTTTTTCCTTGCATTGATTTGTCAGTTGGATGTCATGATGGGAGATTTCCCTTTCTGCTTGTCTCTTCTTGTTTTTGCTTTTATCGTTGTCAGTATGTTGGTGAAAGGATGCGCGTGCCTTCTCCTCGAATGTTATGTTTCTCTTACTCGAATGATAGACCTTCGGGTCTGCATTTGTTATGTATTAATTCTTCTCTGTGATTGAGTTACAAGTTATTATGTTGATCAACTAGTATTTTCGATATTATGGAAGTAAGTTACGATAACTATGAAGCTCCTCCCTAGCACCCAAGTTGTCTTTTGACGTTTTTGTTAGCCCCTTCGCAAGTCCCTTTGATAACCTTTTGGCATCGAGAAAGAAAGGTTGTAGGATTGTGTGAGCAATGCGTGGGCTAGCCAGCTTAGAGTTTTGGTATTAAAACTGGTAGAATGAAAAGGTTTGTGTGTAATGTGTTTTTCCGTCTCGCGTGTTTAGACTCTTATAATATCTTTCATCTTGTTTCTAGGATTTTAAGGCCATCCTCAAGAAGTACCTTGACCATCCCTATCAACTTGAACCATAACTAGCTTTTCGGATCAACTAAGCTGGAGGTTTCATTGTGCGAATCCAGTACCTTGTTGACACTAGAATAGTTTGGTCTAATCCCCCTCTCAGAATTATTGCTGATGGCACTCTTCTATTTTTCCTAACTTGCATTATTTTCTCCCTTGTAATGTTAACGCTATTAATTAATATTGGTCGGTTTTTATGCACGTAATTACCGTAATAGTTTGTGATGGAAATTTCCTTAAATGTGATTAATCTTCGGGAAAAACTCAGCTTTCATTTGATAATCTTATGGATTCATAGCAGAAGGTTTTGTTCGATAATGTCACTTAGAAATTATGTTTGTATCTATTTGTGCGACGGTTGATTGTGTTACCAAGGGTTAGTAAAATATGGTTGTTTTGGGATATGGGTAATTTATTTTAAATTAACCAAACATTAGTATTGTAGTGGAGGTTTGCAAATCTTTAGTGTTATAAAAATTTGTTGATGACATTATTGTATACTCTTGTTGGACGGAACCCCCTTCTTCTCTCGCGTGTTTGCTACTAGCTTGTAAGACTTTGACCCTTCTTGGATGATTGGAAAATCTTTGTAGTTAATGGTCAAAACTAATATACTTTGCTTTCGCCTCGAAACTTATGTTGTGTGTATACTTTATTTGATTTCCGGTTTGAAACTCGATTATACATGGCTTTTTTTGTTAATTTTGAAACCCGTGGTCCCCCTTTCTTGGGCCGATTAACTCTTGTTCTTTTAGAAATATATTAATTTAGTCTATGCGTTTGGTACCTTTGAAAAATTTCTAGATGGTTGGTGTATATATCAAATCTTAATCTTGTAATTATGGTTTAATTACTTACTTGATGGGAATTTTTTTTTGCTAGATTGTTTATTTCTCCTTATAGGGCAAGGGCCATTCTCTTATGATTACTATACTTTCATTGCTTTTACTCCTAACTGAAGTACAAGGTCTTCTCCTTCTTTGATTGGCATGATGAAGACTTTATTATAACTTGATGTGTTGATAGTGTTTAGAGGTTTGAACCAATTCTTGTAATAAAGTGCTTCCTTTTCGTGGTATTGTTAGATAATAGTTATGGTGGTTTTGTGTAGCCTTATCTTGCTCAGTTCTCGTGAACTGACTCTTGTAGAAAATTTTTTGCAGATGGATTTTGCGTGTAGATGAGGGATAGATTTGTAGACTTTTGTCATCAACCTCAGTTGAGAAGATCCTTTGCTCGAAACCTTTTTATGTTGTTCAACTATTGTTAACGTCCAGTGGAAAGTTTAAAAGAGGATTAATGTCTTAGTATAAAGTATTGTGGACTTTGTCATCTAAACTTTGGAAACCTTGTATTGTTTGACCATCATTGAAATTATAAGAAAATTTGGTTATTGTTGTTGAGTGACTTTGTTGGAGTATCAGTATTTTAAGAATTGATGTAATCTTGTTTTGTTCTTGTAAATGAGTGTTGCTACAACCTTGCCTTGAGAATAAATTTAGAATTAAACCTTAGTAATAAAGTGTCATAAGTAAACTAACATGGGATTGTTTAATACTTCTGGAAGTTAAATTAAAAGTTGTATTCAAATAAAGTAACGTAGGGGTCACCAACTTGAGAGCAAGAAATTATTTAAGTAAACAAGGGCAAGGACTATCATTGCAAGTAAACTTTATATCATGATAACCCTAGCTCTTCTAGTGAACATTATTCCTTTTACGGTGAAATTTGTAAAATGACCCTAAGGTGAAATGAACTGTTAGTTGTTTGAAGATGATAAGATTTAAAAAGACAGAGAAAACAAATTGGAGACCTCACCACCTTTCTCACCCCCATTTGGAAAGTAAATTTTTACTCCTTGTTAATACTTTTAGCGAAGCCTAAGTAAAGTTGTTGATAATTCTAGTTAAGAGCCCTAGCTTCAATTAAATACTAGCAATAACTAATGAGGTCCTAAAGATGTTTCATCTCGACCTTCTCCCTCTAACCCTCTTCCAAGGCACCTTGTATCTCTTCTCTTAAGTGTGTTGAACTTAAAACCATGTTGTCTTGTGGGCAAGAATGAATCTTAGTAGCGTTAGTGGTGAGCAGATGGCCTTGTGGAATTTAAATACTCCTTTTTCTTTATAAACGAATTAAGCAAATAAATGTCATAATAGAGAAGATTTAAAGATAATTACTCAGTGTCAAAAGAATAAACTTGGCATGGCAAGTTGAATTATACGAACCATATCTTGAGCCTCCTTGAAAATGTAAGCTAAGAATTGCAAGATGTCCTTTTAAAATAAATAACCCTCAAGAATATCTCATTGTGGTTGGCCCTAACTGTAAGTGTGTTCTGTGATTGGACTTCTATGTTGTCTTGTCAAAAAGAAAAAGAAAAGTAAATTGTCCTTGATAGGTGTGAACGTTTCCGTGCTGCCTTTATGGCCATCCTTGTATCAAGTTGTTCATAGTGTTAGTTGTATCCTTGGTGACGACATGTTGCATCATGTTATGTGTCAAGCAAGTCAAAAAAAAAAAGTTATCCTGTATTTCACTGTGTTGTTCGTGTGTGGTTTTTGGGTCGTTACACTTGGTATCAGAGCATAGGTTCATGCTCTCGAACCTATGGGCCGGATTGGTGTTGTATGGTGATGTTACATGATGGTGGTTGTGTTACATGATGTTACTACATGATGATATTGCATGATGATGATGATGTTGCATGATGGTGGTAGATATTGGAAGAGTAATGTGCTTTAAGCATGATGTGATCCATGTCGTAATTGTGATATTGTGAACGCACATGATGTGTATGTCACCTTGTGCGTGTTTGTGATCATGTTGATATGTTGGGGATGGGAGTATTCTCTCTCCTTCTTGTGGATTCTATGAAGAGTTCACGTGTGAATTACTATTTGTGATGTGTGAAAAGAATTATAATGTGGATGACAGTGTTGGAGCATAATGGCATATTGTGATATGTGGGTGTATCAATGTGTTGTATGACTACATTGGTGTTAAAAGAAATGAGTTGTATCATGATGTTTTACCATGTTTTGAAGAAATGTGTGTACCACCTTGTTATGTAGCAATGGATGTTATGTTGTGATGTACTATGTTCATCGTATGTGTGATTTGTGTGTAATATGTAATGCTTCATGTTGTGATTTGGGGTCATACGGTGAGTGTATGAACCCTATCGTATGGTGATTGCGCTTTGGGTGCAGAATGTGGTAAAGTGATGTGTTACACTCGGTGAATGTATGATTTTGATCTACCTTGTATACGTACTCACCATTGTGTTAGTGATGTAGTTACATGTTATGTTGTGAACCTTACGCTAACCGACCCTGAGGGTAATTGGTAGAAGTGTATGTTGAGAGTGAGGAATTGTGTACCATGGGTCAATAACTCGAGCCCAAATTCGGTTTAGTAGATAAAAACCTGTGATTCTTTCATCTCTCCCTATGTGGTTGTATGTATGCAACCTAAGTGCAAACTATGACTATGTTTAGCCTTGTCGAAGTGGTGGCGGGATGATTCAGATGGAGGTGATGATAGTTGTATTATTGATATGTATTTTACGAGTTGAGGCTCGATGTTCCGAGTGCTAGCAACTCGTTGAGTACCCCTTTGGTGGCTAGATAAGGCCACACAATTATCGTAATGTGACATTATTATAAGTTGATTTTATTCGTAAATTGAGCTTTTTACTTTATTTTGTAAGGACCAGCAGCTTTTCTTGATTGCCATGCTTTACAATTTTGGGCATTTCCTTGGTTTGTGGCACTAACATGGGGATTTTGATACTAACTATGGCTATTTGGCCATTTATTTTGCTTGATTTTGGGTCTTCTTTTAAATTTGGAATTTTTACCGCCTTGCCCAAGGCTTGTACTTTGCCACTTGGCACTTAGATTGGATTGTTGTGCTGGTTCTATTGTTGTGATGTGTGGAATAGGGTCATGGGATGCACCATGAAATGGTTGGACCTATGGACCCGCTTCGTTGTATGGGGGTACGCCCCAAGGAGTTACAGATAACTAGCGGGTTGTTGAACCACGCGTTATTATGTCACTTGGGTTAGGAGTGTTCGAACTCTATGTGTCTTGGACCATAGGGTCAACCGGCCTCCTTCGAGGAGGCATAACGAGTTTGAGGAGGCATAAGAGACTTGAGGGAGGCATAAGAGTTTGAGGGAGGCATAAGAGACTCGAGAGGGAGGCATAAGAGTTTGAGGGAGGCATAAGAGTTTGAGGGAGGCATAAGACTTTGAGGGAGGCATAAGAGACTTGAGGGAGGCATAAGAGTTTGAGGGAGGCATAAGAGTTTGAGGGAGGCTTATGATATTTGTCTGTATGGTTGATGTTTCGGGATATATGTTGAGTTATTGTGATGTTTTGGTAGTGGTATTTTGATGTATGTGTTACCCATATCAGATGGATATGTGTTGTGATGTCATGGATATGTCATTGATGCACTTGTGGACCCTATGTACATGTAGTTTTTATGAGTCATGGAAAATCCTCATACGTGGAATTGAGGAATGTCTGGTGGATTGTAGTACTCTTTTGTTCGAGTATTTAATATGTCAGTCATAGATGTGTGATGTGTACTATGTTATGTGGATCTGTGCCTAATCCATTCCATATTCGAGTAACCTTTTGTGGTGTAATCTGATCATGAAGAATATACTTGTGTGCTTGTGAATCCGTAGTGTCCTTTTGAACCTGATAGGGTGTTGTGTTAGCAGTTCATGTTGGGCACCCACAATAAGAAATAAACCAAAACTCTTCAATGATGAAATTTTAAAAGAAATTAAACTAAGAATAATGCTAACAGAAAGAGACTAATGAAATAACAAACAAGAGGGAACTGCCAATCTTCACAGAACCTTGAAAGTTAAAATTTCTACCAAATGTTCCTAAGGCTACCCTGTGGCCGTGCTTTAATCAACTAAAATTTTAAACCATAGGGCGTAATTTCTCCTTTACCTGTTCTTGGTTACGTACCATTTCCTTTCCTCTGTGTTATGTCGCATCGAGGACGATGCTTTCTTAAGGGGAGGAGAATGTAATGCCCCGTTTGGCGGTTACCCAGGTTCATGGCGTAGTGACCTTTCCCTTGTTGGGTCGTTACAACTTGAGATGGATTTCAGAGTAGTTTTTAACAGTCATCTCAAGTGCCCATATGATATTTTGAAAAAACCCCATAAATTGTATTTAACTTTTTTGATTCTAACAGTCCGAGATGGACGGAATTTGAAAAGCATGAAAATATTGACTAGATACCATGCCTTAATTCTCTACATGACGTTAGAAAATAGAGAATTTGATCATATTGTATTTGGACTGAAATTGTTGTATTTGTAATGTCATAGAATGAATATTCTACCGTGTTTGATAGAACCGTGTCATTGTATGTTTGTTTGATATATTTAATTCAGAAATAGATAGAATGCCGAAATTTAAAATTCAACTTAGCCTTAACCAGGTCTGTTATTTTGTTCTATAGTTTTGTATGCTTGTTTGCTCACGGTAGCGCTTCAGATGTTATAGTTGAGACGCAAACTTACTATCGATGTTAATGAAATGAAATAAAAAAATAAGTAAAATAAAGAAATAAAGGAATGCAGGGGTTGCGTGGGAAAGAAGGGGGGGTAGGTGTGTGGCGCAGGTTGGAGGGGACAGTGAATTAAAATCAAATTTTTATCTTCTTGTGCCTAAGGCCCTACCGTCCCTCACCCCCTTCCTGCCATCTAGACCTGTTTGGCGTGAGATAGTGGGAGTCGGTGGAGTCTTGACTTCCTTCACCATGATCTCTTTTTGGATTCTCTTTCAATGCATATAGGTGGGTGTTAGGTGCATTTTTTCTTGGGCTGCAGGCGTTGGAAGGAGGGAAACGTGTTTGAGTGACTTCTTATCCTTTTTCATAGTTCTGTTCCTGTTTCCTGCTTAACGAACCTTCTTCTTTCTTTTGCTTTCTTCCACTCTGCGTATGGGTGTTTTTTTCTTTCTCCTGGCATGTTTTCTCTGCCCCTTGGTTGCTGCGTGAATGCTGGGTTTGATTTGGTGGTTATAGATGAAGCTACAGGCTAGTAGGCGTGTTACCTCCACTTTCGTTGGGTGTCATGGGATGTGTTGCAGTCGGGAATCCACAACACACGGCCTACACAATAATAGCCAGTAGTAGGCACGTTACAAAAGTAGAAGCCTTTTTGAGTGCCTCCAACAAGGTGTCAGTTGTCCAACTATGTTGTTATCTGCTCAAAGATCATTTGCATCCTCAAATTCTGGATTCTCCTTCAAGGTATTTTTTATCAAAATCGATTAAGTGACAGTAAGAGTGTTACCAGGAGACCTGACTAATCTTGTTGCAAAGTTTCTCTATTGAGACCTTACTTGCCTTACGATGTAACTCAAGGAAGATAATCTCATAGAGGCGGATCTGTTTCATTTCAGAATATTCATGAAGCATGATTTGCTTTGTAATTATATGGGCTTCTTCAACGAGTCACTGAGTTGGCAGGTATAAAGGTTTCTATTGGAATTATCACACCTTACAAGCTATAGCTATAATGTTTGTGACCGAGAGTTTCATGTGTCCTCAAATCGATGAAGGAAAAGGTTTATTTATCATTACGGTAGATGCCTTTCGTGAGCCGTGGAGCATGATGTAATCATTATGTCTTGTGTCCGAGCTTCAAATCCTCAGCAGGCCGAGCTTCTTGAATCCTTCAAGGCCTCAGGTGCTAATATAGTCCATGGATCTCTGGAAGATCATGCAAGTCTTGTGGAGACAATCAAAAAGTGGATGTGGTCATCTCCACAGTGGGAGGGACGCAGATAATGGATCAGCTTAACATTATCAAGGCAATCAAATAGGTTGGAACCATCAAGAGATTTCTGCCATCTGAATTTGGAAATGATTTTGATAGAGTCCATGCAGTCGAGCCTGCAAATACTGCATGGGGTTACAAGGTCAAAGTCCGTAGGGCCATTGAGGTAGAAGGAATTCCCTACACATATGTTTGCAGCAACTATTTTGCCACGTATTTTGTGCCAAATTTGGGGCAACCAGGCCTTACTGCCCTACCAAGGGATACAATTTCAATTTTAGGGGATGGAAATGCCAAAGTTGTGTTTGTGAAAGAGGAAGATATTGGCACTTTTACCATCAAGGCAGTGGGTGACCCAAGAACTCTGAACAAGAAATTGTATTTGAGGCTTCCTGCCAATACATATTCTTTCAATGACCTGGTAGCTTTGTGGGAGAAGAAGATAGGCAAGACTCTGGAGAAAAAGGCAAGATATCTCTACACCTTTCTACTGCTATTATATTTACAATTATTGCAAAATCGAACCGCTTTTTCCTTGCATTGATTTGTCAGTTGGATGTCAAGATGGGAGATTTCCCCTTTCTTCTTGTCTCTTCTTGTTTTTGATTTTATCATTGTCAGTATGTTGGTCGAAAGGATGCGCATTCCTTCTCCTCTGAATGTTATGTTTCTCTTACTCGAATGATAGACCTTCGTCTGTTTGTTTATGTATTAATTCTTCTCTGCGATTGAGTTGCAAGTTATTATGTTGATCAACTAGTATTTTCGATATTATGGAAGTAAGTTACGATAACTATGAAGCTCCTCCCTAGCACCCAAGTTGTCTTTTGATGTTTTTGTTAGCCCCTTCGCAAGTCCCTTTGATAACCTTTTGGCATCGAGAAAGAAAGGTTGTAGGATTGTGTGAGCAATGCGTGGGCTAGCCAGCTTAGAGTTTTGGTATTAAAACTAGTAGAATGAAAAGGTTTGTGTGCAATGTGTTTTTCCGTCTCACGTGTTTAGACTCTTTTAATATCTTTCATCTTGTTTCTAGGATTTTAAGGCCATCCTCAAGAAGTACCTTGACCATTCCTATCAACTTGAACCATAACTAGCTTTTCGGATCAACTAAGCTGGAGGTTTAATTGTGCGAATCCAGTACCTCGTTAACACTAGAATAGTTTGGTCTAATCCCCCTCTCAGAATTATTGATGATGGCACTCTTCTATTTTTCCTAACTTGCATTATTTTCTCCCTTGTAATGTTAACACTATTAATTAATATTGGTCGGTTTTTATGCACGTAATTACCGTAATAGTTTGTGATGGAAATTTCCTTAAATGTGATTAATCTTCGGGAAAAACTCATCTTTCATTTGATAATCTTATGGATTCATAGCGAAAGGTTTTGTTTTGATAATGTCACTTAGAAATTATGTTTGTATCTATTTGTGCGACGGTTGACTGTGTTACCAAGGGTTGCTTTAAAATATGGTTATTTTGGGATATGGGTAATTTATTTTAAATTAACCAAACATTAGTATTGTAGTGGAGGTTTGCAAATCTTTAGTGTTATAAAAATTTGTTGATGACATTATTGTATACTCTTGTTGGACGGAACCCCCTTCTTCTCTCGCGTGTTTGCTACTAGCCTGTAAGACTTTGACCCTTCTTGGATGATTGGAAAATATTTGTAGTTAATGGTCAAAACTAATATACTTTGCTTTCGCCTCGAAACTTATGTTGTGTGTATACTTTATTTGATTTCCGGTTTGAAACTCGATTATACATGGCTTTTTGTGTTAATTTTTAAACCCGTGGTCCCCCTTTCTTGGGCGATTAACTCTTGTTATTTTAGAAATATATTAATTTAGTCTATGCATTTGGTACCTTTGAAAAATTTCTAGATGGTTGGTGTATATATCAAATCTTAATCTTGTAATTATGGTTTAATTACTTACTTGATGGGAATTATGTTTTTGCTAGATTGTTTATTTCTCCTTATACGGCCAAGGGCAATTCTCTTACGATTGCTATACTTTCGTTGCTTTTACTCCTAATCTGAAGTACAAAGTATTCTCCTTCTTTGATTGGCATGATGAAGACTTTATTATAACTTGATGTGTTGATAGTGTTTAGAGGTTTGAACCAATTCTTGTAATAAAGTGCTTCCTTTTCGTGGTATTGTTAAATAATAGTTATGGTGGTTTTGTGTAGCCTTATCTTGCTTAGTTCTCGTGAACTGACTCTTGTAGAAAATTTGCTGTAGATGGATTTTGCGTGTAGATGAGGGATAGATTTGTAGACTTTTTCATAAACCTCCGTTGAGAAAATCCTTTGCTCGAAACCATTTTATGTTGTTTAACTATTGTTAACATCCAGTGGAAAGTTTAAAATAGGTTTAATGTCTTAGTATAAAGTATTGGGGACTTTGTCATCTGAACTTTGGAAACCTTGTATTGTTTGCCCATCATTGAAATTATAAGAAAATTTGGTTATTGTTGTTGAGTGACTTTGTTGGAGTATCAGTATTTTAAGAATTGATGTAATCTTGTTTTGTTCTTGTAAATGAGTGTTGCTACAACCTTGCCTTGAGAATAAATTTAGAATTAAACCTTGACATGACTTAGTAATAAAGTGTCATAAGTAAACTAACATGGGATTGTTTAATACTTCTGGAAGTTAAATTAAAAGTTGTATTCAAATAAAGTAACGTAGGGGTCACCAACTTGAGAGGAAGAAATTCTTTAAGTAAACAAGGGCAAGACTATCATTGCAAGTAAACTTTATATCATGATAACCCTAGCTCCTCTAGTGAACATTATTCCTTTTACGGTGAAATTTGTAGAATGACCTTAAGGTGAAATGAATGGTTAGTTGTTTGAAGATGATAAGATTTAATAAGCCAAAGAAAACAAATTGGAGACCTCACCACCTTTCTCACCGCCATTTGGAAAGTAGATTTTTACTCCTTGTTAATACTTTTAGCGAAGCCTAAGTAAAGATGTTGATAATTCGGTTAAGATCCCTAGCTTCAATTAAATACGGCAATAACTAATGAGGTCCTAAAGATGTTTCATCTCGACCTTCTCCCTCTAACCCTCTTCCAAGGCACCTTGTATCTCTTCTCTTAAGTGTGTTGAACTTAAAACCATGTTGTCTTGTGGGCAAGAAACGAATCTAGTAGTGTTAGTGGTGAGCAGATGGCCTTGTGGAATTTAAATACTCCTTTTTCTTGATAAACAAATTAAGCAAATAAATGTCATAATAGAGAAGATTTAAAGATAATTACTAAGTGTCAAAGGAATAAACTTGGCATGGCAAGTTGAATTATACGAACCATATCTTGAGCCTCCTTGAAAACGTAAGCTAAAAATTGCAAGATGTCCTTTTAAAATAAATAACCCTCAAGAATATCTCATTGTGGTTGGCCCTAACTGTAAGTGTGTTCTGTGATTGGACTTCTATGTTGTCTTGTCAAAAACAAAAGGAAAAGTAAATTGTCCTTGATAGGTGTGAACGTTTCCGTGCTGCCTTTATGGCCATCCTTGTATCATGTTGTTCATAGTGTTAGTTGTATCCTTGGTGACAACATGTTGCGTCATGTTATGTGTCAAGCAAGTAAAAAAAAAGTTATCCTGTATTTCACTGTGTTGTTCGTGTGTGGTTTTTTGGGTCATTACAAAAATGCCCATTGACAAGGTGAAGGGGAGTCATAGAAGGTAGTTGAATACCCTTCACAAGCTCTTGATCATGAGCATGGGAAAGAAGTAAACCAAAACCTTCAGCTGGCATTAGCACATAAAGATCAGTCAAAGGACAACCTTATCGATAGAACGAAAAATCCCAAACTACTCGAAGTATGCCCATTAACAGATAAGGAGGCTATGGAATCTAAAAAAGCATTTTGACAGAGGTGATGAAAACCGAATCGAAGCCCAACACTTCTAGCATCGCAAGAATGAAATGCAATTCAATCCTGTCATTGGATTTTCCAAATTCAATTTTGAAAAAATTTCTTTGGTAGTTGAGAGTTTCTTGCCCACTCCATACCTTCCTAGACATCCAAAACGATATTCAGAATGTACCTACTTTGTATGAAACCAGTCTTCTTAGGAATGACGATAATGGGCAAAATGGGCCGAAGCCAAAGAGCTAAAGCCTTAGCTATGATTTTCTATGAAACATTGAGCAAGGAAATCGGCTACCAATTGTAGATGAGCTCCAGGTCACCTTCTTTAGGGATTAACTTTATGTGACCCCTATTAATAAGGGCACCGAGGGACCCTGAGTGGAGAGCCTCGAGGTAAACTTGCAGCAGATCACGGCCTACCATGTCCCAAAGGGATTTGTAAAACTCATAAGGGAAGTCATCAATTCTAGGAGCTTTATCATTGGCCATAAGGGAAACAACTTCATAAAAGTCCTCTAAAGTAAGTAATTTGTCACATATAACTCTGTGCGTAGGTGAAAGCTTGCAAGGAACTACTGAGAGGCATTCGAGAGAGCATGGCTTTTTGCTCGGGAGACTCATTATGTGCTTTCAAAACCCGAACATAATGCCTAACAAAGGCTTGGACCATCCGAGGAGTGTCTCGTAATCGAACTCCAACATACACAATGGCATAAATTTTTGGTTCATGTGTTTGGCCTTAAGCGACCCGGTAAAAATCTTTGGTGTTTCGGTCTCCAATTTTAAGCGGTGGAGTGAACCTTAATCTGAGCACCTCGAGTTGTGTAGTCATCAAAGCAATGCGGATTTTTTGTCGTAGTTTCGCCACTTGAAGTTGCAGTAAAGAAAAATTTAACGGAGCTTGTTCAAGCGCCACCGTCGAGCGGCTCGGCTCGGTGGAGGTGGTGGAATAGGCTCGTCGCCAAAACATAGCGAGTTGAACACCATACATCCGGGAGGAATTTAGTGAGCTGAATTATAGCGTCTTTTCACCAACTTATCCAACCCATCCTACCAAGAGGGCGAGGTGCATGGTTCCAAATTGGAAGAATTTTACGTTGTTTTCAAGTTATCACTTCAAAATCTTTTGATATACCTCTTAGTGTCTAGAGAATGAATGCAATATTATATAACTATGATTTTTATTATAATTGTTGTTATTTATATTTATAATAATTTAATATAAATATTTTTATTAATATAATAATTATTAAATTTAAATTAATTTAAAATATTAATATAAATGTTAATTCTAAAAGCAATAATTTTTAATAATTATAATAATTTATTTTTAAATATTAATTTTTAAATCTAAAGTTTTAAATTTTAAATTTTATAATAAATTTCATATTTATTAAAAATTATTATTTTTATATAAATTAATAATTATAAATAAAATTAATTAAGTAAATATTATCATTTTCTTTATTTAATATTCATTGTCAAGATAAAAAATATTTAATAATTTTATTAACGAGTTTATGTTGTTAATAGCAATTAAAAGTGCTATCTATCTAGTGTAAAACTGTTAATTATTTAATCAAAGTATAAGTTCTTTCAAATTTCATTTAATTGACGCGTTGACGGCTTTCTAGATTTATTCGTCAAATTTGACAATCCTTTATGTGTATACTTGTTAAGTTCAATTTTCAAGTTTATCAAAGTGTGTTTTTTCGTTTTCTCAACGCAGTTGAAATAGTTATATTTAACCGTTAGGTTACATACCGACGCTAGCTATGTCGTACTAGAAACAATTTAATTTGCAACACAACAAAAACTTAAGGTCGAGGAGCCAATGGTTGTGCAGCCTAATTTCAGGAGTTGTACATCAATCATATAAATACCATAAAATTTGAAAAACAAAAAAACCGTTAATAAATATTATTATTTTTATCTAAATATTTTCTTTAGAACATTTATATTGTATAAAAACGATTTTTTATTTAAAGTATTAAAATCAAGTAGTTTTCCATATAAACAAATTTATCTAGTGAACCATTTGTTGAGAACTATGTCATGCATTTTTTCCCACTAATTATAGTTTGGTTTGGTTTTGAAGATTCGCTGTGGCATAATATAACAAATGTATTCCGATTCAATGGTATACTTTGGTGTGGTATCTAATATGTACAGAAATCTTTCGTCTCGGGTGATAATTTAAAAATATATAACTAAAACTGATCGCCGTCCGTAAACTGTGCAAATTCATTATTTTATAGAAAGTTAGATTGGCAAATCTTCTTGTTTTGACTGACAGAAGACGACTCTAAATTATTGTATCCACGGTACACGTTAATACAATGAATCGAGTCAAATAACAAGAAACTCAATCAATTTCTCTACGATTTGTGGACTTATCTGATGTTTTTCTTAATTCTTAATACATATAAATATGTTTACTTTGAATATTTAATTAATTGTTACGTGTTTGTTATGTTGAGAGGTGGAAGGATGGTAATGGATAGTAATTTCCGTGGTGGGATCCACTTAACCATATAATTTATGCTGCAATTTAAAAAAACTGCATGTATTATTATTATTATTATTATTATTATTATTTTATGAGTAAGATCAATTTATACGCAAATATACTTGTTTTTAATACAGATAAATATGTTTATTTTATTTTTAGTTTGGATCATAAATTTAATATCTATTCAATTAAATAATTTATTTTTGTGGTAAGATGAGCCAACTTAATATACAAGTATAACAAGCATTTGTTAAAAAGGGGAGAAATGGTGAATATAATATAGGTTTCATCATTTAAAAAATTGGGTGAGTGTAGTGTCTAAAAGATCATGAATAGTCATTATACTAATAGCATTTTTGTTCATATATTTTTATTGGGAATAATGTAAAGAGACCCACTTTAACACAAAAGTGTCATATGAATTTGTTAGTAAGCAATGAAACATTGACTATAATTCACTAAGGCTTCTCACCCTTGAACCTTCTTTTCCTAGTTGGAAATCATTTTGTGAATGTAGTCACTAATTAATCACTTCTCTCTTTACTTGTACAACCAGAAAATGTATTTTATAGGAATTTGGTGGCTTTCATGAGAATATAATGCACACATATTCAACACCAAAATACAACAATAAAAATTTTGAATAATTTTTTTCTTGTCTTTGAATGTTCGTTACACAACACCTTGTGGGCTCCAATAGAGAAACTTATCGCATAAGACACTCAGATAAAACATCAACGCACATAGATAACATGATAATAGAATATGAAAGGAATGATAACTGATCGTACCAAGCCAAGAACACAGATGCTAATCAAACACCACGATCAATAAGATGAAAGCAATTCGCGAATAGCTTTACATAAAACCTTTGCAAACAAATGAGCAAAGCAATATCATATATTATTATGGAACGCAATGCAATACATTGATAATGGGATTTGCTTAAATATGTAAGGAATAACAATCTAAGAACCAGTCAAGGTCGTAGATCAAGCCATAAATCAAGGAAATAACTAGTCATCAAAGAACTAGTCAAGACCATAGATTTTGGAGAGAATTAAACATCAAGGATCTAGTCAATACCATAGATCAAGTAAAGAACTCGTAACGACCAAAAATCACACACACGAACAACACAGTAAAAGACAGGATAATTTTTTTTTTGTCTTGCTTGACACATAACATGACGCAACATGTCATCACCAAGGATACAACTAACACTGTGAACAACTTGATACAAGGATGGCCATAAAGGTAGCACGGAAACGTTCACACCTATCAAGGACAATATACTTTTTTTTTTTTTTTGACAGAACAACATAGAAGCCCAACCACATGACACTCTCACAGCTAGGGCAAGCCACAGTAAGAAATGATTGGAGGTTATTTATTTTGATAAGACACCCTTTAGCTCATGACTTAAGTTTTCAGAAGGATTCAATATATGATTCGCACAAATTCATCTTACCAATGAGTTATGTTCATATACACCGAGAGTAGTTCACTTATAGTCTTCTCCTTTATAACCATTATTTGTTTTATATAAATTTATTTGATAAAGATGGTAATTTAACTCCTTAAGGCCATCTATTCACACTTACGTTTAGAACTCGTTCATGCCCTTATGACAACATCGGTTTACGTTCAACAACTTAAGAGAAAATTACAAGGTACCTTGGATAAGTTAAAGGAAGAAGATCAATTGGGTTCATCCTTGAGACATCATTAGTTCTTACCGAGGTTTAATTGGAGCTTGAGGTTTTATACGTAATTATTAACGCTCTTACTTAGGCTTTACTGGATGATGTTTACAAAAGAAAACAATTTACCTTTCAAATGGTTGAGAGATAGATTGCGTGGTTTCAAACCGACTCCTCCTACTTATTAAATCTTATTATCTTATATCAACTAACAATTTGTTTCACCTTAGGATCATTATACGAATTCACCATAAAAGGATAATGTTCGCTAGTGTAGCTAGGGATATCAAGTTATAAAATTTTTACTTCACAAAGGATGGTTTCATTTTGATCACTCATGGAATTATTTGATTTCAAGTAGATCACCTCTACATTTATTTGTTGAATATAAAATTATTATTTTTGTTTAGCTTTTTTAAGGGTTAACTGACCCATTTTACTTTACTTATAAAATATTGTCGCTAAGTCTTAGAAAGATTTAACTTAACAATTTATTCTCAAGATCAAAGTTTTACAATACTCATATCAATGTAAAGATTGAATACCATTTCTCACCAAGATAAGTTACCAGTTTACCTACAGAAGGACAAGACAACATCATCACGCAATTTCTAAACAACCCAAGGCAAGAGGTCTTCTAAACTCCTTTGCAGGCACTATTACAAAATTTACCTCACATTGGACATTTTTACAAGGAACTTCATAAATTGCACTGATGAAACCTTTACAACTCTTTCCTTTAATCTACTCGCATAATCCATCTGCACAAATACTAGCTAGAATCAGTTCGCGAGAACTGAGCATGTTAAGTCTATGCATTGAAATAATAAGCTAACATTTAACAATAGACATGAAAGGAATGTTCTACTTCATGAAAGGATCAAAGCACAAACCACTAATCTACTTTTCACACGAGGTAAGGATCTACACCAGCCAACAATGAGGAAGTCAAACATTCCAGCAAGAAGTATATCACAAAACAAAGAATCAATTCAAGAACTTGTGGGATAGGAACGAAAGGTCAATAGTATTGAGAATTTTGATCATGCAACCCTATGGATTACGTGATTTAAATCTAATACTCAAACCATCCATCTTAAAAGGAAAAACTTGAGAGTCAAAGACATACTAGTTACGATCAAGACGCGAAACAAAACATAGTTACCCAATCCTTCCAGGAGGATGGTTTCATAGCAATAAAGGGATACGTGACCCGAAGGAAACATTCCATCGTTACAATCTAAACAAGAGGTCTACCGCCTCTTCCTTACAAGGTCTTTTAAAAGTAATAAACGTTAACATAATCAAGCCACTCTTCAATTGCATAAAAAAATGTCACAAACAACCATTAATCCTAACAACAACCCCATCGAAAACAGAAACTTATCTACATAATAAAAAGGAAGAGTAATCCCCAAATGTCATTAATAATTTTCTTTTTTAATGAAAGACTTATTAGATCCCTATATACTCATCGGACAACAAAGAAAAAAAAAGATTCCTCACAAAGATCGAAAGAGGCTCAGAAGATTCCTCCACTTCAAGCACAAATAGGGACATTCAAAGTTTTGCCTCATGTTTTCATTAACGCACATTTTTGGGTTTTATTGTTCACCCTTCTTTGCTGTTTGCATTGGTTTCTTTGCCACTTGTGGTAGTGGCACCCTGCTCTATTTCATCTTTTGTACTTTATTTCTTTGGTTTGCAACTAGGATTCTCTCTTCCTAGAACTTTCTATTGCTAAAGGTTGTATCCTTAATCCCATTGATCTACTTTCGGTCATTTGAGGACAATAATGAAATTTCCTTCTTTCTTTCCTAATGTCTGATACCAGAATAGATTATTGAAGAAACCACAAGCCGCAAGCCTTATTAGGAAACGAGCCATATAAATAGCTCATAAATAAGCTACACTCTAGGTAGGTAAGCATGACAACTTTTAAATGGAAAGCCTAAACAAACTTCATCTCGTAATCTTCATAAATAGCATACATACTATTATCCAAGACAATATAGCACTATGTGTTAAATGTTGTACAATATCAATTTATTCCAGCAGGACTCTCACTTACGCAACAATTACATTCAATAAAAAGGTAACCAAGGAGTAGTGTTACAACTAATAAAACAAGAGCCACTCTAGCTAAGAACCCAGATTTCCATATTTTTGATATTCCCTATCAATGATGATAAAACACCGCAAAAGAAATATACATGCATTTGTGTTTTATCATGCGGTAAATCTACATTCAGTAGATTTGAAAGGTGATAACTATCTTGTCAGCACAAGCAAGGGGACAAGCCAAAGAGGGAAGAAGCATTCGAGTGGGGCAGAAGTACTAATGAAGGCAACCCCTAAGGGAGCAAAAAGCAAGAAGTATCTACTATCGAGCAGAAATCAGACCCAAGCATTTATGAGCCTTTATTGATTTGATATCGCTTAGGGTAGCCATAACCAAGCATTTTGAAAGGTAATATTTTTTTAAGCTTCCATGTTTCATAAGAATGTCCTTTTCCCATTCAGATGATTTGATCCAAAACAAACAAAAGCAAGTAAAACATTGTTCTCAGCCATATAATTATAACAGAGTAAAGATAACAACAATTTTCCCCTATGCAAACCAATCATGAAAGGAACAACGATTCAGGAGAAGGAACAGGGAAAAAAAAAAACCAATGCACTCAAGGAAAATCAATAAAATCAACCACAATATTCCATCTTTCAAGGCGTCATTTCAGGTAGGAGATCATTTATTTCATGAAGTTGAAAAAGGATAGAAAAATATTTAGGGGCTAGTCTTAACATGCCTGTATTAAAATCTATTTCCCACGGCCACGCCCTGGCAGACCTCCTTCTCCTAGCAATCCACACGGCCCACACTTTCTTCACTAGCGTTCTCATCCAGCCCATGAACAACTAAAACATGTGCTGGTCCAGATTCTGATCCTTTCTTTCCACTTGGTGTTGGATTAGAGGTAACTACAAACAATATGCATCCATTCAACTGCAGCACTAGAGCCTTTGTCACTTCCTTGAGTCGACCCTTTTGCTGTGTTAATCTTCCCTATTTGAGGTGCTTCATGAATATTCTGATATGAAACAGATCCATGCCTATGAGATCTCTTCCATGAGTTACATCATAAAACAAGTAAGGTCTCAATAGAGAATCTTTGCAATAAACTTCATCAGTCCATTGGTAACACCCTCCTTTGTCACATAATCGATTTTGAAGATACAAACTCAGTACATGTTCTGGATCTGAAAAATATCCTGCTACCTTCATCTCCCAAGACATTTTCTCCAACATTGCATAGATCTCCTGACAAGTTCATACTTGCAAAGCAAATTGTGCTTCATGAATACACTGAAATGGAACAGATCCGCCTCAATGAGATCCTCTTCCATGGGTTACATCGTGAAACAAACAGAAAGGTTTCAATAGAGAATCTTTGCAATAAATCTCATCAGGTCTCCTAGTAACACCCTCACTGTCACAAAGTCGATTTTGATAAAATATCTTGAAGGAGAAACCCGAAACAGAGGATGCATTCGATACAGAACAGAAAACAACATAGTTGGACAACCTACTTGTTGGAGGCGCTCAAAAGGCTTCTACTTTTCTGAATTGCTGCGCAGCCCAAGAAAACGTGCCCAACCCCCACCTATACGCAGTCAGCCAACACAAATGAGGCCCCCAACAACAAGTGTAGCAGATGTGCGCCCTTGGTGGTGCTTCTCATCACGGCCCCTTCGATTTTCAGAACCAACAAAACAAGGCGACCCCAGGAGGAAGAAAAAACAGAGTCAGGAATGACCAAGAGAAGAAAAAGTAGATAGAAAGGCAATTAATACCCAGCAAGTGGTTAAATCAAAGTCGTCATTTGCAGAACCACATAATGGTCTGAGCACAATTTGGTGAAACAATAAAGAAAGGAAAGGCGGTGGCCAGATTCAAGTAAAATGCATTTCCAAGAAGGCCAATAGGTCATTAAATAAACAATAAAAGTGGTGCATGCGGCCAGCAGATGGGTTAAGTGGTTAGGCACGAACAAAAGTGTCCAAAATGGGTGAATGCATCCAAAATTTTATCATAAAAAAAAAAAAAAGTTATAGAACAAGGCACGAGAGAAGGCTTGGTCGGCCGATATGGTAGGAATAGCAATTCACCTTTAAATGGACAAATAAACAAGTACGCAAGCAAGCCTGGTCGACCAAGGAGGAAACTAGTGGTAGAAGTTTCAAAAATGAACACAGGACAATGACCAACCACGGCGTCACAACAGGAGACCCTCTACTTTGCGCAAACCGGTGCTCGGTCCGCGAAGCGACCAACCAAACAATAGAATCGTTTATCGATAATTAACCATAATGTTGATAACAATCGACAATAAGATAATGAAGTTATCGTCGATCGATAATTAAAATAGTAATATTATTATTATTTCTATTACTATTATTATTATAACTTAACAATAATTATTAATCAAATTAAGAAGGACCAACATACAATTTCAACAATTGGAGAACACGGTTTTCTTTTAATATGGGAAAACGTAACAGACGAAGCGGTGCCAGCAACAGAACACCGATACTGACATATGCAGGAATGATGAAGAGGGAGAACAACTGATTATTGTATGTGATAAAGGCGAAGCCACTAATGTTCAGCGGAAACGCAACGGTGTTCAATGCTTAGCAACTCGGTCGTCGAAGAAGAAAAAAATAGAAATGATGAACAGGGCATTACAAGAACTATACCTAACACCTAGATAATATCTCCTAATATCTAAATAAGATAAAAGAAATATCCACACACATAAGTGGGCGAGGATAAATACAATAAAGGTAAATAAAGTACCTAGGTGAACATGAGTCGTAAGGTAAATACCTACTCTAACATTACATGTCGATGCCACACTTTCCCTAATGAACAAATACTAGCTATGACCCAACCACAAAAGGGACTGGGGATTGGCAAATCCAAAACACATCATTACCATGGTTACATCTTAATTACAATTAAAATTCCAATGACATTTATCATGCAAGGATAAATTATTATTTTCCACCTACATATTCTTAATTTCATTTAACATGGAACTTACAATAATATCATTTAAATTTTCCCTTTCTCCCTTATAATAATATCCATAGTTAAATAATTATTCACCATATTTCAAACACATCCAAAATTACTAATGCTCTCATTCTTATGCTAAGGTTATGCTTGCAAAACATTGATTCTATGTTTAAATTTTTACCCTTGTTATGCAAGGGGAACTAACGTGAAGTCAAGGAAGAAATATTAGGATTTAAAGGAGATTTAGGTTCAAGATAGATTTTCCCATAAACATCCTTCCATTACAGTACCTTTATTTTCATGTTATAGTTGATATAGTTCAATAACTTGTTCGATTCAATTCAACATTTTCACTTCATGAAATTTTATTTATATATTTAAGAGCTTATGTTTGCTCGAAAGTTTATTCTCAGCAAGAGAAATTCATATTTACTTTTAACAACATGAAAAGGTCTAGTTAAGTTATAAGGACTTCAATTATGACATTCTTCCTAACCCAAAATCTCATTTACTCTTATAGTCTTTACACTTGCAAGGCCGCACTTTTGTCCCACTTTGGACTCACTATTGACATTATTTTAGAAAACTTGTAATTCAAATGAAACATAATTCATAGTTAAGGATTCATGACTGCAAGGAGTGGTGACCCGCATAAAACAACTCATTTCATTAATGTTATACCCTCAAGTATTAAAGGCATATTTCAAGTGAGGTATCTAATATAATTATATGCATTTCAAATGCCTTCCAATGAACTATTTAAATCATTGGGTAGATATGGATCAATAGTTTTTCACCAATAAACTTAAGATAGGCTCCACAACCTATTAACTTGAAAAACATTCATGGATGATGGGAACTACACCCTACGAGAAGCACATGGTCATCCGCTACTAGTTCGTTTCTCCACATTCACTCTTTCACATCCAATTGTACTTAACGTTTTGGTACTATAGATAGAGAGAGAGAGAGTAATGATGATAGAGAAAGTTAAGAAATATTTTATTTTTCATTCACAATGTCATAACAATTTTCATTTCATTTCAAACTGATTTAGATTTATCAATTCATAGTCGTTTTTTGGAGAGCGAAGAGTATGGAGAGAAAAAACCATACATTTCAAAATCCATTCATACAAGTTATAAGATTAAATTATATTCTACATAACATTATGATCATTTTACGAGGTCACATGTGTGGATAGAAGTCAAACAATACTCTCATAAGGAGATTCTATCTAAAGTAAGAAGTTGAGAAAACTAACCAAAACAACAAAAGTGCTTACAAACTGGGTCTTGAACACACTCGTTTTAAGTTCGATCATGAAGTTTGATGATTCCTACTTACTCCCCCATATATATAGAATTCATCGTGTTTGATGGAAATTTATTATGACGAGAAGAGCTCAAGTTACAAGGGTAACTTTGGGGCCGATTATCATAATTGCGTCAACAACTCTTGTCACACAACGACTAGTGGGCCCCAAAACCCACTTGCAAAACTAGTCTCCGAAGTCATTTTCATTGAGATGAAGGTTGGTTACAATTATCTTATTGGTAGTATAGAGGTAGGTGGTAGTGGTTTCAGTTTCACTCAAACTAAGCAACAACCATAAGTGAAACTAATAACATTTTATTAAAATGAGCATGTCACTACCAATGACTCGATAAGCTGCTTAATTAGAAAGTTTTTCTTTCAAGGGCATTAAAAAGTTTTAGAAACTTGCTTAAGGTTTCCCATGGTGTCCCATGTTACCGGGGTCATGCTAGAAGTTTCATATTTGTGGTACATTTGGGTGTGGTGCTCCATGCGCATACATTTTGAGATCAGATTTTTTTATGTTGCATTCCAAATGTAGTAAAGTTTTATTATTTGTTGAGTTACATTTCCTAATGATTAAAATTTAATTTCCAAATGTAAGAAATTATGAAATCAAAATTTAGTACAGAGAAAAGGGAAAGTCCATACCTATTTTGTACGAAAATTGTGATCACCGCATTTAATGAGGCCACATATCTTGCCACATTCACCAAGCACAAACCATGAGACCAAGATTGATGAGATCCACAAACTGACAACCGGCCATAGTGTCACTAAAGTCACGGGATGAGATACAATACAAACTTAGCATTTTTTCCAAACAACCAAACCCGACACCAAGGCATACAAATGGTCCTTTGATATGCTCCAAGCTTCATTTAGACCTAACTAAGGAGGAACTAGAAAAATGAAACCAATTTGTCGGTCATCTATCCTTACCTTTTCTTAGAAGTTTCTAAATCCCTTTAAACAAAGAAATTTGTGCATATCCCACAAAACCACATTCCATGAGAGC
Organism: Taxus wallichiana var. yunnanensis; assembly: GCA_018340775.1. Lineage (NCBI taxonomy): Eukaryota > Viridiplantae > Streptophyta > Pinopsida > Cupressales > Taxaceae > Taxus > Taxus wallichiana. The sequence continues at coordinate 118,641,857 of CM031241.1, read as the reverse complement.
GCCTCTCTCAAACGCCTTTTCAAAAATTGGACCATAAAAAGTAAAATTTCTTCATTTGCATTTTGGAAACCATTTTCACGCCTTGAGTGTCATTTCTCTTTAGTTTGATGGGTGGCCCAATGTGTCCGAAGGATATCAATTAAATGTTTTTATGGATCCTACAATCCATACATTTCTTGTGACCACATACTAACCAATGTGCCACCAAGCATACATTTTACCAACGTAATGCAAGGATTGATAAATAGGGGTTTCACATAGAGGGAGAGTGAAAGAGACATTTTGTTTTGTTGTTTTTTAGACTGATTACTTCACTATGGATTTATTATGGCTTCTTGATTTAGCATGCTAGTAGATATTATAGACATTGAATTGTTATTGATTTAATCTTTATATGATGCATATGGTTTACTGGTGGACATTTGATGACGATATTTGTATGCTTTTGACAGGGTTATTTATCTTAATTATGACATGTGGTATATTTAATCATATTGAGTAGAACTTGATAATTTGACTAATGTGATGATCGTTTTGATATAAATGATATGTGGAATAGAAATGTGCTAGGAAGTGTTAGTGATATCGTACTTGCATAGATGAAAGTAAATCATGTGTCATTTATTTTAGATTATATTGTATATTTGGCATGAATGTTTTAATGCGACAACAGCCAAAGGAGGTATTTCTGTTCGCAGTATATTATATTCACAACAATATTGGGGAGTGGAGACCAACCACATCAGAATTTGAGAAGAATCCAACTAAGGTCACCATGGCAACAAGTAATTGTGTGTGTGTTAGAATTATCTGGTAAAGGGAAAATTGTGACCTAGGGATCATGTGTTGTTTTGTTTTAATTTTTCCCTTTTTATTATGTTAGTATGTGTTGCTCTTAGTAAGTGAAATTTTACTTATGTTATTATTCATTTTCCTTGGATTGGAGTTTACCCCTTTGTTAGCCATGGGTTGTAGTGGGTTAATTAAGTTAATTTGAAATTGTCCTAAACTAATTAAAAGATGTGACCTAAGAGAGTTCATTTATTAGGATTTGATTTACTTGGGATTTTGTGTGGATTGATGTGTGTTTGAGTTTGAGTGTAGCACACTCTACCCCACATGGGAAACTCGAATTTTCCTTGGAGGCCAAATTTCAAAGCTTGTGGGACAAGTCAAACTTGTCCCACACCTCTTAAAACCCCATGCCAACCATACCTACCTATGGGTTGGAAGGCCAAATTTAGGGTCTTTTAGGTGTTTTGGGGGATAAAAGGGTAAAATATTAATTGCACTTTCTTTCAAAATTTAATTTTGTCCTTTGAGGGAGTGGGCTTAGTTGGAGTGTGTAAGGTGCTTGCCTTTCTTTCAACCACTTATTAATGGTGCATTGGAATTTGATGTTGACCAAATGATGTGGAGTGGAGGGAAAAGGAGGTGGCATCCTACTTGGAGCCACATCATCCCTCCCTCTCTTTTCTCTATTTATTTGATCCTCTTGTTTGTTTTGGGGGTTGGAAGTTTCATTTTTAGTCTTTTGTATTTTGGAGAGGAGAGGATTTGGAAGGAGTTTGTGGATTTTTGGAGCTTGTTGATACTTGTGAGAATTTTGTTGGAGCTTGTGGATGCTTGCTTGATCTTTGGAGGGATTGAGACTTCATACTTGGAGCAAGCTCTACCATGGAAAGGTAGGAGCTTCACCTTTGTTTGCATTATGTTTCTTTTTGTTATGTGAATGTATATGTATGTTGTGTTGAATATTGTTGTTTGAGATGCTTGTTGGGAATGGGTAGAATGCCTAAGTTGGGAGTGGGAGGAGACTATGGGGAGTTTAATTGAGGGAGGCATAAGAGATCATGTTCTTGAGGAGGAGTTTGGGTTGGGTGCCCACCTAGTAAGAGAAATGTTTGCATTTTCTTCTTGTTTTACTTGAGGGAGCCATAAGAGTCGAGGGAGGCATAAGAGTGGATGGAGGGATAAGGGTACTTGAGGGAGGCATAAGAGTTGTTTGGGGTATTGTGTTTTGTATTGGAGGCTTTTAGGTGGCACCCATTCCCATTGGGAGGCATAAGTGGCCTCCCCATATGTCTTACTCTTGTGGCTTTCTTGATAAGCCTTGTGACTTGTTGTTGTGATTGTTTTCCCTCTTGTTGTGTTGTAGATCTTGTTTGAAGGATTATGGAATGAATGTGAAATGTTATGTTTAGTTATGTGGAAGCTAGTAGTTGCCATGAGTTGATTTTTCTCCCATTGTGATGTGGTTGGGGCTCGGGGGCCAATGGAGAGGATGGCTTCTCTTCTCCATTGGGTATCTTGGTTGGGAGGAGAGCGTTGCCTCTCCCCTTATTTTGTTGTGAATCAAGCAAACTATGGAGGAGCCACCTTGTTGATATTTGGAGCATTGGAACCTTGTTGATGACAATGTGAAACCACCATGTATTTTACCCACCTTGAGTGGAGGAAAAATGTAATATTGCTTTGTATTTTAACTTCCATTATTGTAAATTTGTTTCCACATGAAGTAGAAAGTGTAGTAACAAAATGTTGAAGGAAAGTTGTTTTTGAACTCCAATAGTAATGTAATGTGGATGGAATCAAAAGTTGAAAAGAAGTATTTATTCTCCTTCTTATGGCTTGGAACCCCTTATGAATAAGTTGATCTTGTTGAAATGTTGGTAGATCTTGTTTAAAACTTAATGGAAATATTGTAGGACTCTTTTGTGGAATGTTAGGAAAATTACAAAAAAAAAAATATGCATGTTAGATTTCATTTTGTTGCTTAAAAGAGATGTATTGGAAAAGTTGGAATACTAGTGCACTTACCATTCTTGTTTTGTTGATAAAAAGACTTAAGTTTCAATAGTTTTAAATATGCCAATAAGGAAATCTATGCTCTAGCTCTATTATGCTTTTCTTCATTTAAGAATTCATTGTAAAATTATTTGCAAATTAGTAAGTGAAAGGAAATCAAACCTATTTGAAATTTCATACAAATGTTCCTATTAAAATATGTAGAAAGAAATTTTATTGTAAAAGTCCTAAGCTTATTTAGCTCCTTTCCCATATTTCAATAATAAGGAAAACTGATATTTTAAATATAATTCATATTAAAGTATTATTAAACTTAATGGAATTACTATTAGTAATTTGTAATATACCAATATACTACCAATATTTCTTTTATATCACCAAAAGTAGGTTAGTATGTATATTATTGCCTAGTAAATAATATTTATTTTATATGCAAAATAAAACTCATGGCATGGCCCGTAATAGGCTCTCATCTAACTACGTATGAACTGTTTTGTTTTTATTGCAAAGCAAATCGCTCTCCATGAGCATAATGTCATGAAACAAACCCACCTCTACGTAGGAGACGACCTTAATATTGTGAAGAGAACTGAGTTAATCTACTTATAAAATCATACAATCATGTGATATAAAAGTCCAATTAAAATAAGGTTAAGTCTCTCGTAAGACCATCATTTAATAAGACTACCGAGATCACGTTGAAGGGTCCATAGAATTCGGGCGAGATCGATATGATCCATGTGCATTTTCGTGAAACGGATCCGCCTTCGCCCGTAACACTCTCACCGTCCCTTAATCATTTTGATTCAATATCTTGAAGGATAATTCCAAAATTGAAGATGCATTCGTTATTGAGCAGATATAACAACATAGTTGGACATGATCGCTTGTTTAAATGCCTCCCGCTTTTGTATGGTCCGACTACTACAAGTGTGAGTTGGACCGTGGACCCCGCCATGGACGCATCTTGCAGCAGCATCCAATGAAAGTGGAGGTAACTTGCCTATCACTCGCGCCAAAGCTCCTTCTTTTCCACCATTTTGTTTCCTACGTGCTGTGGACGATTAAAAAAAAAAAAAAATCAACAACCCGCTTACATTTCTGTAGAATTTGTTTATAATCCACCATCCTTTTCACTGGCTTCCCCACCAAAAGTTACACGTGGCCAGAGACAGTAAAGAGGAGGCTTAAGATTTGCAAATCTAAATTGCAAATTAATTATTAAAAGGTGTGACCTGTGGCTGGTGGTTGGCTTAAGACGCAAAGAGGGAAGAAATTTTAATGTTTTTAGTGGTGGACAGCTGAGCCACCACCCCAACCAGGATTTTCAACCTAAATGTTTTAATGTGTCTCCACGTAGTGTCTCTTTTTTTGACCACGCTTGCTCATCTTTTTGGCAATCACACCAATCTTGAGTGTGTTTTAATTATATATTTAGATAATCGATGGTTAAAAATTTATTTGTTATTACTGATTTTTTCGTGAATGTTTGTTTTGATTGGTTATCTTGTATTATTTTAAATTTAAACTTTATTTCTCACTTATTGTTTGCCCTCCTAATTTTTAACTCCTTTAAAATAAAATAAAAGAATAATATAAAAAGACTTACTAATACTTTATTAATTCTCTTTTTAAAGTATTTTGTATAACTCATAGATATACATACGAAAAATAGTGAGCAAGATTGAGACATTTCTTAATTCCAATTAATATCACTTAAATTAAAAGTATTTAACCTTTCAAAGAGATATCTAGGAACATATATTAAAATATTTCTAAAAGTCAACAAAATAGCAATATATGTGTTTTTGTAACATATCTCTACAAATATATATTAAAATATATCAAAAAAAACATCAATAAAATTGTAATATATGCATTTATCTTTGTCACCTATATCCTCTTATACAATGGTTTATAAAGTGAAAATGAGGTCAATGGTCAAATACCCATATTCAATCTAGTATCACCATGCATGAAGCTTGAAATTATCCACTAAGGAAGAGATGAATACATCAAATATTGAAGTAAATCTCGAGTGTGTAGAATTGTGATAATCAAATTCGATCGGAATACAAAGTAAAAGATTGAAGCTATATAGTTATCAAGGTCAAGTAGGTCACAAAACTTGTAGATAAAATAAATCATCAAGGACCACTACTTTGCTTTTAAAAATATATATATATTAATAGCCTCTTTCACTAACACTAAGTAAAGAAGTAATAAAATAATGAAATGAAATGATTATAAAAAAAAAAATTAAGTGAGCATTTTGGAAATATGTTTGTTTTAGTTGGTGGCGTTGTCATCGTTGTGGAAAGAAAGTTCTTGCGTGTCTTCGTCGTCATCGTCATCGCGTTTCTTTTGCGGCATTACATTTTGGTATCAGAGCCAGGGGTTCGAAGCTTGGACCCTTGGGCACACGCAGAAAACATGAAACGTGAACATTTAACTTAGTGCAGAGCTGATTCTTTTAAAATATAAAACCACAATGTTGATAATTATAGGAAAGCAACAAATTTAGAAAAACTGACACAAGACCTAGAACAATGAACTAACTCTTGCCTTGATCTATGCAGGAGGCGCGGATTGGGCGAGGGGTCTCTTCATATAGACCTAGACATACCACCGCCAGAGAAGGCTAGTAGCAGCCATCCTACCTCAGATCTTGCAGACACTCCAGGATGTCAATGCCGCTATACGCGGAGAACCCTGGGAGGACGACTTGCAAGACATAGTTTGGAGCCATCGGTAGATGCCTGGCATCCCTCGACACGGCCGAGGAGCATAGGAAGAGAACTTCCGTGTGGAGTTGGCTAGGCAGAGTCACCACAGAGAGGACATGGGGACAGGATCTCAGGACATAGGGACAGGTCTCGGAGCCCTAGACAGAGGGAGGAGCATTCAGATAGACCTAGGATTCGTCATACGTCAGCTGCAGACCATATCAGGGAGATCCTGAAGCTACGACCATCTCACTATTCGGGTGATACAGGTGGTTTTAGGCAGAGGCCTGGTTGGTGAGCTTGAGCAGATGCTTCAAGCTCTGCCCTTGTACTAGCAACACGAAAGCTCGTGTTGCAATCCATCTTCTGAAGGATGGAGCAGGAGTCTAGTGGAGGACCGAGGAGCAGAAGCTCCATGTTGACTCGGAGACGATTACCTGGGAGCTGTTTGAGGAGTGTTTCAGGAGTAGGTATTTACCTGTGAGATTTATACAAAATGGATAGATGAGTTTCATGACCTCTCTCGTGCATCGATGACAAAGAGTGAGTATGAGAGTCGATTTCTGGACCTACTCCAGTACGTCGACTATATGCAGGATGAGTAGGTACGGATTCACAGGTTCATCCGGGCCTGAACTTGGATTTAGGTGGCGCAAAGTGCGCATTCACTACCCATAGACATTAGCAAGCAGGCCGTGGAGAAGGCCTATATTGCAGAGGAGACACGGGGAAGACGCAGTAGGCTAGAGACAGAGTTCGGAGCCGTATCCAGCAGATGCAGGATGGTAGGTCGAAGGGGTCATTTCCTCCTCCATGGGGTGGACAGAGTTTAGGAAATCTTCATTCAAAGCCACCACAAAGAAAGAAGAAGCAGCAGAGAGACCCACCCCACCTTACCGACCTCTCAAGAGATTTGATGCACAGAGAGGACGTAGTATGGGGCCTCCTCCTAGGGGTCCCATCAGACAAAGGGTGCACCGAGAGCTCGGTCAAGCAGGCTCTCGCAGAGACCTCAACAATCCATAGCCGGATCGTCGGGATCTCGTATCTCGATCATCTAGAGTACTAGCTGGAGCCTGCTTCCCACCTGGAGAGGACCAGCAAAAATGTTATGGTTGTGGTGTTGTTGGACATCATTGGAGAGATTGCCCCGTAACCCTAACAAGGGTAAGACGCAGAGCTTAGAGCCTAATGTTGGAGATATGGCGGAGTCATGGATCTATACGCAGCGGTCAAGAACCACCAGCCGAGCATCGAGTACCGTGATTGAGAGACAGTAGTATTGGTGGTATTTCCACCTCTATATTATTTGATTCTGGTTCTTCGATTCTTTTATCGCACCATCCTTAGTAGAGCGTTCAGAGGTGGTGGCAGTTAGGCAGGGCCGTAGTTGGGACGTTGAGATGGCTTCTGGAGCCAAAATTTCTGTAGACTCCTTAGTCAAGGAGTGTGTAGTGGATTTGGGACCCTTCACCACTACTTCTGATCTTCGGATCCTTCCATTAGGATCTTATGGCATCATTTTAGGCATGGATTGGTTGTCCGCTCATAGAGCTAGAGTGGATTGTTACCATAAGACTATTGTTTGCATAGATGATCTTGGAGTAGAGTCAGTGATATAGGAGTTAGGAGGGGTCAGATCCATTAACACCATCTCCGCTATGCGCTTAAGTGGTGTGCGTGACGGGGTTGTCGGTTGTTTTCTATTACGGTCGGTGATGATCGAGGATGAGTCGAGAGGACCTTCCTCGATGACCATCCCATCTTATCAGAGTTTGCTGATGTGTTCCTAGGGGAGCTACCGGGATTACCTCCCCCACGTGAGATCGACTTCCATATAGATCTAGTTCCGGGCGCAGAGCCTATCTCATGAGCACCCTATCGGATGACTACTCCTGAGTTATGTGAGCTCAAGTTGCAGCTTGAGGACCTCTTGGAGAAGGGCTAATCCATCCTAGTGTATCCCCTTGGGGTGCACCAGTGATCTTCGTAAAGAAGAAGGATGGATCTCTTCGGTTGTGTATTGACTACCGTCAGCTGAATAAAGTAACGATCAAGAATCGTTACCCCCTTCCACGCATTGATGATTTATTTGATCAGATGAAGGGGGCTACAGTTTTCTCTAAGATAGATCTTAAGTCAGGATACCATCAGCTCAGGATTGCGGAGACGGATATTCACAAGACAACATTCCGTACGAGATATGGCCACTACGAGTTCACAGTGGTACCTTTCGGTTTGACGAATGCCCCCGCAGTGTTTATGAGTTTGATGAATGGGGTATTCAGGACCTTCCTTGATCACTTCATGCTCATCTTCCTTGATGAAATTGATTTACTCATGCACACGTGAGGAGCACGAGGAGCACCTTCGCCAGGTTCTTTAGTGTCTTCACGAGCAGCACCTTTACAGAAACTTGAGAAGTGTGCGTTCTTTCACTGAAGTGTAGTATTTGGGTCACATCATTTTAGGGAAGGTATCGTAGTCTGATCCTTCCAAGATTCGAGCCATCATGGATTGGCCAAAGCACCACTAGTGTGACCGAGGTGCGTAGTTTCATGGGTCTACTAGGTACTACAGGAGGTTTGTTCAGGACTTTTCTCGGATTGCACACCCTATCACTTCCCTTCAACGGAAAGGGAAGAAGTTTTTATGGTCAGATAGATGTGAGCAGGCCTTCAGTACACTGAAGGAATGCCTCACGAGAGCACCTATTCTTGCAGCGCGGATCCTCGTGGTGAGTTCTACGTTGCACATGATGCTTCCTTGGCGTAGACTTGGAGGTGTGTTAATGCAAGAGGGTAGAGTAGTTACCTTTGAGTCTCGCAAACTCAAAGATTATGAGCTCAATTATCCGACCCATGACCTTGAGCTTGCAGCAGTTGTACATGCCTTAGTGCGGTGGAGACATTTTCTTCTTGGCCGGAGATTTACACTTAGGACTGATCACTTGAGTCTTCGCCACCTCTTCACGCAGCCCAATCTCAACGCTCATCGGCGGTGGAGTTGGATGGAGTTACTCGTGAGTATGACATGGAGATAGAGCATGTGAAAGGAAGGAGAATGTGGTTGCAGATGCCTTGAGTAGATGGAGACATGTGGCTATGGCCACCTCAGTGGGCACAGATTTGCGGAGTAGATCTCTGCAAAGCAACTTCCTCATGATAGTTTCTACCCTTGCAGCCCAGAGAAGAGATTGAGTCTCGAGACCCTCGAGGGGAGATTTGATGGATTTTCATTAGAGAAAGATGGTCTTCTCAGACACAGAGGTCGGATATATGTTCCTAGAGATGGAGGCTTGAGACATGACATTTTGACAGAGGCTCATCGTGCACCTTATTCAGCCCATCCCGGGGTGAAGAAGATGCACGCCACCCTGAGACAGTTGTATTTTTGGAGAGGACTTTGAGAGACGTGGCTTCATTTGTGTCACGCTGTTTAGAGTGCCAGAGGGTGAAGGCCGAGCATCAGCATCCAGCTGGCCTTCTCTATCCTCACGCCATACCGGAGTGGAAGTGGGACACCATTTCCATGGACTTCATCGTTGGGTTACCTATGTCGAGATACCATCACGACGCCATCATGGTCACGGTGGATAAATTGATGAAGGTAGCTCATTTTTCTCCAGTGAAGACCACCTATATAACAAGTGTTGTGGCACGAGTATACCTTGATGAGATTGTCAGATTACATGGGATTCCGTGGAAGATCATTTGTGACCGTGACCCTTCAGACACCTCCCATTTCTCGGACCACCATGCAAAGATGCCCCGGGATGAGGATTAATTTCAGCATGACTTATCACCCGAGACAGAGATGGAAAGATAGAGAGGGTGAATCAGATTTTGGAGGATATGCTCTCGGGATGTACGTGATGGATCATCAGTCGAGATGGGAGGAGTATCTGTATTTGGTGGAGTTTGCCTACAATAATAGTTTCCAGAGTTCTATAGGCATGGCTCCTTTTCAGGATTTATATGGTAGAGAGTGCAGGACACCTCTTAGTTGGGATAGGATTGAGGACAGGGTTTCCTTGGGCCAGCTTTATTACAGGATATGGAGTAGCAGGTTGCCTTGATCAGACAGAGATTGCAGGAGGCGCAGGATAGACAGAAGAAGTATGCGCAGATCAACATAGGATAGATCGTAGTTTTGAGGTAGGCATGAAGGTGTTTCTTCATGTTAGACCGCATAAGAGCCCTATCCATTACGGAAAAGGTTCTAAGCTTGCTCCTAGGTTTGTGGGTCCCTTTGAGATCTTGGAGCGCCTCGGTCCCTTGGCCTATCGTCTAGCATTGCAACCTAGTTTATCGCGCGTCCATGATGTGTTTCACGTTTCTGTGCTTAGGAGATATATTTCTGATCCTTCTCATGTGCTAGATTGGACCGCATTGTAGGTGCAGGATCAGGGGCAGGTGATGGTGGAGCCCGTGCGCATTATAGATCGCAGGACCCTGGGCCTTCGCAGAGAGATTGATCAGGTTCGGGTCCAATGGGACAGGTATGATGAGACCGCAGCCTACTGGGAGGATGCTACTTTGTTACGAGGATAGTTTCCACACCTTTTCCAGTGACTTCCAGGAGGAAGTCGAGTCTAAGGGGAGGGGGATGTAGTGCCCACTTCCCTTCGACCTCATTTTGTTTTGTTGTTTTCGAGACTGATTACTTCACTATGGATTTATTATGGCTTCTTGATTTAGCATGCTAGTAGATATTATAGACATTGAACTGTTATTGATTTAATCTTTATATGATGCATATGGTTTACCGTGGACATTTGATGATGATATTTATGCTTTTTGACTTTTGATAGGGTTATTTATCTTAATTATGACATGTGGTATATTTAATCATATTGAGTAGAACTTGATAATTGGACTAATGTGATGATCGTTTTGATATAAATGATATGTGGAATAGAAATGTGCTAGGAAGTGTTAGTGATATCGTACTTGCATAGATGATAGTAAATCATGTGTCGTTTATTTTAGATTATATTGTATATTTGGCATGAATGTTTTAATGTGCCAACAAAGCCGAAAGAGGTATTCTCTGTTTTCTGTAGGTATATTACATTCACAACAAAATTGGGGAGTGGAGACCAACCACATCGGAATTCGAGAAGAATCCAGCTAAGGTCACCATGGCAACAAGTAATTGTGTGTGTGTTAGAATTATCTGGTAAAGGGAAAATTGTGACCTAGGGATCATGTGTTGTTTTGTTTTAATTTTTCCCTTTTTTTTTATGTTAGTATGTGTTGCTCTTAGTAAGTGAAATTTTACTTATGTTATCATCCATTTTCCTTGGATTGGAGTTTACCCCTTTGTTAGCCATGGGTTGTAGTGGGTTAATTAAGTTAATTTGAAATTGTCCTAAACTAATTAAAAGATGTGACCTAAGAGAGTTCATTTATTAGGATTTGATTTACTTGGGATTTTGTGTGGATTGATGTGTGTTTGAGTTTGAGTGTAGCACACTCTACCCCACATGGGAAACTCGAATTTTGCCTTGGAGGCCAAATTTCAAAGCTTGTGGGACAAGTCAAACTTGTCCCACACCTCTTAAAACCCCATGCCAACCCTACCTATGGGTTGGAAGGCCAAATTTAGGGTCTTTTAGGTGTTTTGGGGGGATAAAAGGGTAAAATATTAATTGCACTTTCTTTCAAAATTTAATTTTGTCCTTTGAGGGAGTGGGCTTAGTTGGAGTGTGTAAGGTGCTTGCCTTTCTTTCAACCACTTATTAATGGTGCTTTGGAATTTGATGTTGACCAAATGATGTGGAGTGGAGGGAAAAGGAGGTGGCATCCTACTTGGAGCCACATCATCCCTCCCTCTCTTTTCTCTATTTATTTGATCCTCTTGTTTGTTTTGGGGGTTGGAAGTTTCATTTTTAGTCTTGTGTATTTTGGAGAGGAGAGGAATTGGGAGGAGTTTGTGGATTTTTGGAGCTTGTTGATACTTGTGAGAATTTTGTTGGAGCTTGTGGATGCTTGCTTGACCTTTGGAGGGGATTGAGACTTCATACTTGGAGCAAGCTCTACCATGGAAAGGTAGGGGCTTCACCTTTGTATGCATTATGTTTTCTTTTGTTATGTGAATGTATATTTATGTTGTGTTGAATATTGTTGTTTGAAATGCTTGTTGGGAATGGGTAGAATGCCTAAGTTGGGAGTGAGAGGAGACTATGGGGAGTTTAATTGAGGGAGGCATAAGAGATCATGTTCTTGAGGAGGGAGTTTGGGTTGGGTGCCCACCTAGTAAGAGAAATGTTTGCATTTTCTTCTTGTTTTTACTTGAGGGAGCCATAAGAGTTGAGGGAGGCATAAGAGTGGATGGAGGGATAAGGGGTACTTGAGGGAGGCATAAGAGTTGTTTGGGGTATTGTGTTTTGTATTGGAGGCTTTTAGGTGGCACCCATTCCCATTGGGAGGCATAAGTGGCCTCCCCATATGTCTTACTCTTGTGGCTTTCTTGATAAGCCTTGTGACTTGTTGTTGTGATTGTTTTCCCTCTTGTTGTGTTGTTGATTTTGTTTTGAAGGATTATGGAATGCATGTGAAATGTTATGTTTAGTTATGTGGAAGCTAGTAGTTGCCATGAGTTGAATTTTTCTCCCATTGTGATGTGGTTGGGGCTCGGGGGCCAATGGAGAGGATGGCTTCTCTTCTCCATTGGGTATTTTGGTTGGGAGGAGAGCGTTGCCTCTCCCCTTATTTTGTTGTGAATCAAGCAAACTATGGAGGAGCCACCTTGTTGATATTTGGAGCATTGGAACCTTGTTGATGACAATGTGAAACCACCATGTATTTTACCCACCTTGAGTGGAGGAAAAATGTAATATTGCTTTGTATTTTAACTTCCATTATTGTAAATTTGTTTCCACATGAAGTAGAAAGTGTTGTAACAAAATGTTGAAGGAAAGTTGTTTTTGAACTCCAATAGTAAGCTTGTAATGTGGATGGAATCAAAAGTTGAAAAGAAGACAATCTATTTATTCTCCTTCTTACTTGGCTTGGAACCTCTTATGAATAAGTTGATCTTGTTGAAATGTTGGTAGATCTTGTTTAAAACTTAATGGAAATATTGTAGGACTCTTTTGTGGAATGTTAGGAAAATTACAAAAAAAAAATATACATATTAGATTTCATTTTGTTGCTTAAAAGGAGATGTATTGCAAAGTTGGAATACTAGAGCACTTACCATTCTTGTTTTGTTGATAAAAAGACTTAAGTTTTAAATAGTCTTAAATACGCCAATAAAGAAATCTATGCTCTAGCTCTATTATGCTTTTCTTCATTTAAGAATTCATTGTAAAATTATTTGCAAATTAGTAAGTGAAAGGAAATCAAACCTATTTGAAATTTCATACAAATGTTCCTATTAAAATATGTAGAAAGAAATTTTATTGTAAAAGTCCTAAGCTTATTTAGCTCCTTTCCCATATTTCAATAATAAGGAAAACTAATATTTTACATATAATTCATATTAAAGTATTATTAAACTTAATGGAATTACTATTAGTAATTTGTAATATACCAATATACTACCAATATTTCTTTTATATCACCAAAAGTAGGTTAGTATGTATATTATTGCCTAGTAAATAATATTTATTTTATATGCAAAATAAAACTCACGGCATGGTTGTAACAGGGCTGCCATCTAACAACGTATGAAGCTGCTTTTGTTTTTATTGCAAAGAAAATCGCGCTCCATGAGCATTATGTCACGAAACAAACCCACCTCTACGTAGGAGATGACCTTAATATCATCGAAGAAGAACTGAATTAATCTACTTATAAAATCATACACTCATGTGATATAAAAGCAATTAAAATAAGGTTAAGTCTCTGTAAGACCATCATTTAATAAGATCGCCTGCCTTGATTTATCTTGAAGGGTCCATAGAATGCAATGGGCGAGATCGTGCTCCATGTGATCCTCTATGTGAAATGGACCCGCCTCTAGCCCGTAACACTCTCACTGTCCCTTAATCATTTTTGATTCAATATCTTGAAGACAGATTCCGAAATTGAAGATGCACTCGTTATTGAACAGATAACAACATAGTTGGACAGACTGCTTGTTTAGATGCCTGCTTCGTCGCATTCGTCTCCAACTACAGTGGGCAGTGGATGTGGACCCCGCCATGGACGCACCTTCAACACCCAATGAAAGTGGAGGTAACTCACCTATCACTCGCGCCGAAGCTCCTTCTTTTCCACCATTTTGTTTCCTACGCGCCCAAGGACAAAAAAAAAACCACCAACCCGTTTCTACATTGCACTCAAATTGTTTATAATCCACCATCCTTTTAGCTTCACGCTCCGACCACCGTAAAGTTAGAAACGTGGCGCAAGATAGTAAAGAGCCAGACCAAAGAGGAGGCTTAAGATTTGCAAATCTAAATTATTAATGAAAGGTGCGACCTGGAGCGGTTCGGCACGCAAGGGGGAAGAAATTTTAATGTTTTTGCAGGTGTTGGTTGAGCCAACCACCCCCAACCAGGATTTTCAACCTAAATGTTTTAATGTGTCTCCACGTAGTGGCTTTGACCACGCTTGCTCCTCTTTTCTGGCAATCACACCATTTGCCGAGTTGTTCGGTTAGGTAGTCGATGGTTACAAAATTTAGTTGTTGTTACAGTTTTTCGTGAATGTTTGTTTTGATTGGTTATCTTGTATTATTTTAAATTTAAACTTTATTTCTCACTTATTGTTTGTCCTCCTAATTTTTAACTCCTTTAAAATAAAATAAAAGAATAATATAAAAAGACTTACTAATACTTTATTAATTCTCTTTTAAAGTATTTTGTATAACTCATAGATATACATACGAAAAATAGTGAGCAAGATTGAGACATTTCTTAATTCCAATTAATATCACTTAAATTAAAAGTAATTAACCTTTCAAAGAGATATCTAGGAACATATATTAAAAGATTTCTAAAAGTCAACAAAATAGCAATATATGTGTGTAACATATCTCTACAAATATATATTAAAATATATCAAAAAAACATCAATAAAATTGTAATATATGCATTTACCTTCGTCACCTATATCCTCTTATACAATGGTCTATAAAGTGAAAATGAGGTCAATGGTCAAATACCCATATTCAATCTAGTATCACCATGCATGAAGCTTGAAATTATCCACTAAGGAAGAGTTGAACACATCAAATATTGAAGTAAATCTCGAGTGTGTAGAATTGTGATAATCATGTAGTTCTAGTATTGCGATTGGAATACAAAGTAAAAGATTGAAGCTATATAGTTATCAAGGTCAAGTAGGTCACAAAACTTGTAGATAAAATAAATCAACAAGGACCACTACTTTGCTTTAAAATATATATATATTAGCCTCTTTCACTAACACTAAGTAAAGAAGTAATAAAAAAACATTTAACATTGAAACCGCTTCAGCACAAAAGAAAATCTAAATCGAGTCAATTTGCGATAGTCAAATGAGGAGCATTAGGATAACGAATTATTTCTAGGCACAAAGGCTTATTTAACCTCGAACGGGACTTCTTTTAGGAAATCTATTAGTAGATCTCCATCCAACACGATTCTCCAAAATGTTCTTTTTATTTAATGATGAGATTATAGTTTTCATGCCCACTACACTTGTGGAACCACTGAATTACTTCTAAAATCCGACGTTAACTTTGGTTCATCATTGTTAATACGTCTAGTTCTCAAATAAAGTTCTTGTATTATTATGCAAGGATAATGATAGGTTTGAGGCCACTTAGGATTCCCAACTAGAAAAATGGAGCAAGAATTTTTTTACATGATTTACATCATTCCAAGTTGGCTTGAAAAAGGACTTTCTAATTTTCTACATTGACTATCGAGTTAAACAAGTAAAAATAAATTCACGCAGCATAATCTTTCAATGTAGAACATACCACTTTAACCATATTTATAGGTACCATCACCAACAACAATCACTCATGATAACATTTTATTATTATTATATTAGATAGAATAGCTTTGTGCCTAGGATGCCATTTATCTTCTGTCATTATTGAATAACAAGGAGTGTCAATACATCTCCTCCCCTTATAGGAATATCGTCCTCGATGCACAAAACATCTATGTAGAAAAATGTTAGGTAAGAAAGGAAAGGTCAACAACAAAAAGTAGTCTTAGGGAAGGGATCTTTCATTTAAAACGTGACCACCATAAAATTAAACACATTCTTAAATTTCATCAATTTCTTAATGTTATGTGAAGATTGGCATTTCTCCTGATTTTATTGCTCAATTCATCTTTCCATTAATAAATTTTGCTAGTTTGAAATCTCAAAAGATTTCATTGTTCAAGAGTTCAAATCCATAGAGAATTCAAATATTAGTTTGATAATCATTTTGAGGAGTTTCTCATATATTTTATTATAAGTGTAATCACAATTTATTAGTTTCATCGATTGCACTATTCACTTGTTCAATGCTCCCAATGTTATCACTATTACAATTTTTAAATTTTTCCAATAGGGTTTCAGAAAGCGATTGACATCACGATGTCACAAAAGGTCTAAAACACAATACTAGTAGCACAAAATTCACATTTTTAACACATTTTCATGATCGTGGCACCACAAGACCACTAACCCAACCATGGGAAGAAACACATAATCCATATGACTTAAAACTCAACACATATGCCCCAAACATAGGTCAATTACACAACACGTACCCAAAATACAATAAGGAATCATGAAATATGTATTCAACATGTTTTACATGACTTAAAAGTGCAAAAATAACTAGACAACAATGAGATGAGATCCAATAGCTCATGCCAACAAGGAGGAACATCAAACCTCAAATATGTTAATGGTACATAACAAAAGCACTCACATGAGTGACTCATTAATCCACATTGGAACCATGATATGCCATACCAACATTAATAACTTCCCAATATGATATGTTATCAGATTACTATCAAGAAATAACATCTCCACAAGTACCAAGTATGAACCACTACCTCCCAAAGTAACATGAGTCAACAAAATTCTCCATCTTAGACCAAAAGTAATCAAATACCATAAGCCAACAAGTTATCATTGTTTAAAAACAAAGTTTTATTTTCCAAGTTTCTAATTGGTCAACGCTCAAAGGTGGAAGTTCATTTTGCACATGAGGTGATACATAGAGGAGTGAAAAGGGCATATACAAGAACTAACATGCAAGAAGTATAATCGACGATTATTTCTAATTGTTTGAACAGAAAAGAATCTTTCCAACACAAAGTTTGATCAGTGGTTTTTAAGTATAGGAGGTTATTTTCATCTTACAAGACAAGGTAAGAATTATTGGATACAAGCATTTCCTTTTAGGATTGTTTTATACAAGGTTATTTTCATACTTTTTCTCATGGCAACATGGTTTGATGTCCAGTTAAAACATGTTTCATCATGTCTCACAATAAATAAATTTATTCAACGACATATAAGAATTCCAAATGATAAGATGTCACAAAGGGTGAATTTATATTTGTACATAAATAAAAATAGTCTCAAGATATGATAAGACATTTCCACACAATTCCATAAGTCTCCAAAAATCACTCCATATTCCTCCCAATAGAGAAATAATCATAGTGCCAAAACCAATCCCAATCACTCACCATAGAGCCCCATCACCTTATTTCACCCTGTTGGGTCACTCGCCATATAGCCCCATCTCCTTATTTTTCTATATCGGGTCACTCACTAAGAGTCCCATCACCTTATCTCTCCATTTAATGAGGTTGGGTCACCCTATGGCCTTAGGCACATAATACCCCATCACCTTGACCCAAGTGGAATAGTAATGTGTAGTTCAATACTACACAACCCTATGAACCCCTGGGGCATACCCCATACAAAAAAGTAGGTGAATAGGTCCAAGCATTGCATGTTGAATCCCATGACCCCAATCTAACAAATAATTACATTATTACCGGCATAATAGTCTATTTTGAATGTTAAGTGGCAAAATTCCCAAGCATTGGGCTAGGATAGAAAACTTTTAAACTTGAAAAAGCAAAATTTCAAAGTAAGAAAAATAAATGAATAAATAGCTACAATAATGCAAAAGTCTCTTATAAACACAAAATAAAGAATAATTACCAAAATATAAGAATACGTCAATCAAGAAAAGCTGTTGGTTCTTTCAATAAAAGATAAATAGAAAAATTCAAAAATAAAATAGGAAAATAGAGAAAAAACCACATTACGATCACTATGTGGGCCTTCTACACCACCAAAGGGGTACTCATCAAGTTGTTAGGTCTCGGATATCGAGTCTAAACTTGTAAAATAACATATAACTAGAATAAGCATATCTCTAGATCACACATATGAGAGTCCACATAGTAGTATCACATAGGATTATTCAATGAACAAACCACATAGGGGAGAGAAGGGAACTCTAGTTTCCATAAGTTGAGCCTAAGGTGGTGCACATCCACAATATATTGAGCAATCTCTAAGTATACCAAATGGATAGAGTGGGTTTTTAGTCTAGACTCCACTTCCAAACTCGTACTCGACTCAAGGTTATGGAAACATAGTTCATGCATCCTCTCTCCACACATAAACTCTACCAACTGATTTTGTTAGGGTTGGTTAGTTTTGATACCAAATACAACACATTTAACTACATTAATAACACAATGATTCATACGAACGATAACCATAACGTCTTACACTTGGTAAAATTATGGGTATAACATAACAAAGTGCTCCATGACTTACAATCACATAACATTTCCACATGATGCACCAAAAGTGAAAGTACAACACAATATAAGACATGTGATCACCATATGCCCCCAATTCATGACACATATTTCATCACATATCGCATGAATACATAGATATGATCAATATAGTGATTAATATCAGTACATATATACAATTACAAAATAACTATCATGACATACATAATGATACATCATAATATTATGGAAATTTAATGATATGATACAAAATAGCATGAATCAACCATTTGGTACACAACTCATTGATACACATACACAACATCACAAGATGACAAAACACCACAACACTTTCACCGTTCACATTATCATTGTTTTTCACCCAACAAGGTGGTAACGTATGAGTAATACATGTTTAATCCATGAGAGAGAGAGAGAGAGAGAGAGAGCTCTTATAATCATACACATCAACAACACGATAGTGCACAACAAGTGGAAAATACGATAGGTGCATTCACATGATCATAAATACAAGTTGTCACATCATAACATAATACATCACATTATTCCTCCCATCTCCTCCAACACCATGCATAACCATCACACACCAACCGATTAACTAAAATTAATTAAAATGTAAGAAATGTAATAATAGTTAATATAATCTAGGAGGACGTAAATTTCTCTAAATAAATACACTCAAGTAATATGAAGCAACTAAAATAATTAAAATTATTAACCTAATAGAAATAAACCCCTAATATGCTAGAGGAATATAAGGATTGAACTCAGCTGATTATGGATGATTATTGTAGGTCCTGACGGAAAATACAGGAAGCTAGAATGACTACACAGAGGTTGTGATAAGAGTGGATTTGGAAGATTTGAGTAGACTAGAGCACCCATGAGGGTACTAGGGACTCCTGGGGTGCCCTGGTATGGAAAAAATAGGCACCTTGGTCTCTAAAAATCTCAAAACTTAGATATTTCGGGGTGGAATATGTCCTGTAACCTTCACTTCCTCCAGCACTTTGGATTTCCTAAAGCGTGTCGAATATTTCGAATATAGCAAGATGAAGTCAAGACTTGTAAGAGACAAGAGAAGTATAAAAAACCCTAAAAAATAGAATATGTAAATGAATGGGTTAGAATGACCTCATATGCCACAATAATGGGCTTACTAAAGCGAGTGTTCCACTACATTTTGAACCCAAATGTAATTCGGTGTATTTTTGCATGTCGTGTCATAGGTGCTCTTTTGTGAGTCACATTTTGTGAAGTAGAGAGCAATAACTAAATGTAAAAATGTAATATAAGATGTGCATGGAATATAATAGAATCCCTCCCCTATGAAGTGTGTGTTGATGCATATATCCTAGCCTTGATGCATGGAAGTATGTGGATGAAAGTGATGCGGTGGATGCAACTATAGATGTAGTGATAGTAGTAAGTGAAACTAGGAGCTTCATTATGGTCTCATAACATTATATTTACAGGGTTCTTTTGCTTTAATTTCATAATTAATCCCAACATGTCCGATTAGGAAAAAGATAAGGATGAAAAATGGCTAGAAAGAGCCCAAAAATAGTTGTGACATTAAAACAAGGATTGGGGTGCCTTAAGTAGGACCGGGGTGCATCGAGGTTCCTCAATACATATCTAGGAACCTCGTTTTAGGATAAAATGACATAAAAGTGCTGAAGTAGCTGGGAATCTATATAAAAATGTGTAGGAATTTTGAAACAAAAGGTAAAAAAATAAGGTCAAAATTTTGGATTAATTAGTACGTTCTTCACTTAAGAACCTTCTAAATAGTAGTTTGAGACTGGGCTAAATAATTCCTAAAGTGCAAGATTTTGTGACTATATTTTGCTCCCACTTTATGTTAGTGAGCAAAAAACTTGGTAACGTAAACTATATAAAGATGCATACCTGATATCCATGTGCCAAAGGAATAGACAAAAGCGTGGAATGATAAAATATGAAGGAGCATGGAAACTATATATGAAATATATGCGCATATAAAAACTGATGTGAGTGAACATATGGTGAAACGAAAGTGTATATGTTGTGTTGTGTAATGTACCTACATGGTTAGCAAGGCATGTGATGTCGCGAAATGTTTTTTTTTGTGTTCGTCATATTCATTGTTATGCTACAAATTTGATATGCTTGTTTCACATATGGTCGACCTAAAAGGAGAAAATGATCAAGTAGTCAAATATGTATGTATGTAAAATATGCATGTGTATCGAAATGTGTAAAATATGTAAATGTAAAATACATAAAAAGTATAAAATGTAGAAACTACCAAGAATGGAAAGAGTATTGTAAACAAAAAAGAAACAAGTAAGCTACACAAATCAAGTTGCAAACATGGGACATCACTCAATATTTTGCAAGACATGGAAAGACTGTCATGGTGTTAAACAACAACAAATGTGTGCACAAACTTAAGGCAAAGCCTCGCATATAATGAAAAACAATAGAAGACAAGTAGAAAAAAACAAACAAGTAGTTATGGAAGCATGTAATCCTACAAAAAGCTTGTTGCACATGGAACACCTGTTAGCATGTTAGAGAAAGAAACACTATGTCAAAGCATGTAAGATAAAGTAATGTGAGATTCTATGTATAAAATGAAACAATAGCACTGGATGAAATGAATTTGGATACCCCTAGTGACTAGTATAGGAATGGTAGAAGGTGATAATCTATGCCATGCGTAGGATTCATGTATCCGTGATCACACTAAACAAATGCATGAACACGCATGTGTGGAAGAAATAGATAATGAAATATAATAAATCAATCTAACATGTGTAGTAAAGTACCTTGTGTGACACTAGTAACCAAAACTACATGCCCCAAAGACAATGCACTATGATATGGATGAATGGGATGGAAATGCAAGATGGAATGATAGGAACCGCATGCCCCCTCGGTGGATAGAAGTGTATTCAATGAGGTTAATTTTGTTTCCCGTTGATAGTCAAGAATGAACCATAAACCAAAGTGCGTCATTGGGAAATGGTTGAGTAGTGTGTGGTGTGTCTAGCGACTTGTGATGAATGTGTATATGTAATGGTGATGAGATGTGAGATGTAGAGAGATGTGCATGAACCATATAGCTAAAGTGTATATCATGACTTGTTGAATAAATGAGTGATGATTTAGTCCTAAGCAACTATTACTATAAGATGAAATTATGAGTGATGATTTAGCACTAAGTGTATCACTATGAGATGAAAGGATGAGTGGTGATTTATCCCTAAGCATATATCACTAGAAATGATCATATCCTTTGGCATATTCTATGCAATACTTGTACAATGTTTCCCACCTCAACACATCATCATAATCTTGCACATGGTGGCTCATCTTGCACGGTATCCACAAGTAATCCCTCGAAATATTCTTCCATAATACCTATGCACTCATGTTCAAGTACACATTAGCAGAAAATCTCATCATGACCAAGTTTTATAGATCCCCACTAAATCACATAGGTAAGGTGAGATGCAAATGACAAGTTATTTTCTTTATATACTCTTCATTCCTTCAGGTGCCACACTTGTTCGTAAAAATATAGCAATATCCTCCAAATCGAGAGTGCACACTTTAATCTAAACATCTATGCATCGACATTGTGTCATTAATGCTCTACACATGCTTACTGAATTAATTCTTGAAATATGGTTAGGTCCCAAATTGCACTTTCCTGATTTTACTATGATTGACAAGTAAAAATCTTGAAATAACAAGATCCAATGGCATATGCACCCTTGTAAAATAGGATTTTTCACCAATTATGTAAGCATCATGTGATCTTTGTAAAATATAAACAAAGTAGCTAGCAAGTACCACCTAAAGCTATGCAACACATAAATCATAAGAATGCTTCATGCTCTATTGTTGTGTAATTCTGATTACTTGGAGTTAACTTTTTGATTGGAAAATGTAGAGGGTGATAAAAATCCCTTCTCCTAGCTATACTACAATTTCTCTAATTTCCATTTATGATTCATCCACATGCACATGAAAGGGCTTTTCGTAAGAGGAAAGCGTAAAATTTGTGGAGTAGTTAGCTTCTCCTTTAACGTATCAAAATCCATCTCTTACGCCTCATCCTAGTGAAATCTTTCCTTATTCTTCAACAAATCATCTAAACGCATGAGAATCTCGGGATAACATCTAAAAAAACAATTGTAGTAACCCATATACCCCAAGAATCCACACACGGTTCTTTCCTTGTTAGTCTCCTCCAAACAAAAAAAATAGCAACTTTGGTAGTATCTACAATTAAACCTTCTTTATAAATAATATGAAACCTTCCTTACAAATAATATGACCTAGCAATGTGCCAAAATGAGTAGCAAAGACACATTTCTTAATATTTAGAGAGATACTTAACTATCTGCACCTCTCAAACATCAATCTCAAGTTGTCACAATGATCTTTCACCAATCCATACATTGTCCAATCATCTAGGTATAATTACAATAATTTGTGAATAATGTATTGAAATTCTTACACCACAATGCGTAAAAATAGAGAATAAACATTCTTAAGCCCAAAATTCATAACTATGTAAGAAAATATTTCCCATTCGGTGTTGAAATTAGTTTTCTTTTGGTCCTCTTTTGCAATCCTTACCTAGTGATATTCTGAGAATCCATTTGTAAAAGAATATATCTCACACCCGATACATCATCCAATATTTCTTCAAAGGGCGTTAGAAAATTGTCTATAATACATAGATCCTTATCCTCCCATATTTCTTTATACTAATCACCATTGGGCTAACCCATTAAGACTCTTCAATGGTCTCAATGATCCTAGATTCCAACTTTTTTTCAATCTCTTCTTTCACCTTTATGTGCAGATTAGGATTCATCTTATAAGGCCTCTTCCTAATCGGGTACGCACCTTCCTTAAAATTAATTTACATCTCACCCAATGAGGGATGAAATATTTTTAATTCATGGTATCCTCACAGGAACAAATCTTGGAAGTCACACAACAACTCACTTATCTTTGAAACTTCTTGGTTCATTTAGTAATCATCGATGATTATTTATTATGGTAATCTTGTGCCTTCTCATCTGAACTATTCATTACCTCACACATACCTTCTATATGATCAACATCTAGGTTTTTACTTCATCATTATCTATCCGATACACCATTTTTCCTTTCTCCTTTTCTAGGTAGGAACACTAAAACTATACATAATTTGTTTCCTCTTCTCCTTCTATAAAGCATGCCTCCAAATTAGGATCCCATAGAAAATATAGGATGAGGTCCTCATTTTTGGAAGCTGTCTCCTAGCCTAAGGTGCTTAACTACCTATAAAGCTTCATTCACTAATGGTTTAGAAGATATATACTCAAAATTCTAAATAATACATGTCCTCAAATCTTTACCAATTTCCCTCCTAGTGACGTAAATCTTAATGGACATACCATGCACATGCACAACCTTGTAAGGTGGAATAGAACTTATGCACCTAGAGTGAAGGAGGTAAATCTTCCAAGCCTTCCATCTAGGATTTCTCACATTCCTGAATGTGGTACAAGGCTGATTCCTTCCCATGATAGTCACATATATTTGAAGGTGCATTACTCTGGAGAAATCTAATAGAGAACGCGATTCTTACTTCGTGCCACTCTATAAGATTATTCTGATGGGTCATCTTCCATTTTGCTTTGTGATCCCATGCAAGGTATAAATAAGCATATTCCTCCACTCTAATGTACATGTCCATTGGACTTCCATAGCACATAAAAATACATCAAGGTTACCTTCTCCAGTGTAACTTGGTAAGCGTCGTCCTCCCCAATACCTAACTCGATTTCACCTTGACAACATGAGTCACAGTTCCCTTCAATTATCTCCTAATCAACTCATAAGTATCATGCACAAAATTATCACATGCAATGCTATTTATATCACTTATGGATTGATCACCATCCCATGAATGACTCCTTTTTTTATGGTTCTATAACTTCTAGATCTTTGATGGTTCAAAAATAGATCCTATTCAGGTCCTCTTCACCTAAAGTTTCTACATAAGGTGGATACCTTCCATCTATTAGTAGAATAATAATGTGTTCCTTCTTGTTCTCAAAGATGACGTACCCCTTATTGAAGCATAAGTCAACATTATTTGCATAGCACCAAGGGTGTCTTAGTAGCGCTAGAAAACTATCTCGCCGCCTGGAAAGCACTAAGACCTCAAAATCTCTAGCAAACTTGGCCCCTTGAATGGTTATGGAAGCATCCTTAAAGAATTGATGGGTTTAGGCTTAGTCATGTTTTCCATGTATAAGACATTTGAAGATGGTCAGTAATGGTGGTCTCTCATATGATTCCTCGCATCCAAAGTAATAACATTAACCTATGCACCTATGTCAATTAGTATGTTGCATAGGATCCATCCATCAACTACTACATTTAACGTGCATTCTTTATCATATTAAATACTATGCGGGGGAAAATTAGCATGCAAGATCTATCTTTCAGACTCATTCTCATTCCACGGTATCTTTCCTCTCAACCACTCTCTTAACAGGGGATGATATTTTCTGGCACAACATCTTACATACCTCTTTTACATCATCAACGTCTTTATAAGGGATCTCATCATTCTTTTCCTGCTCCAAATTTCGTGGTTGTTCTTTCAAGCACTGAATCTCCCTTTGCAACTTCCTAATCACCTTCATAGTCTCTTGGTAAACTTCCTTCTGATAAGTCGGATCAAGGTACTTTCCATGTAATAATTCTTCCCTTGTAATGAGATATCTCTGGTTTAATGTTTCCCTGGTGTGTATAGCTTCAATGTGTCTACTTACTAATACAAGATCCAACTCTAGATTAGAGACCACCTTAGGCATGAAAAGGGACTCAGCATGCTTCACACTAACCATACACACGTTTTTTCCTTAATATGATTATGGCTCATGTGATCGTTCAAGTCGGGGAACTCTTCATACTTATGTTTCTTTCCACACCATGAGCACTACAAAAATCTAGACATTCACACTTGTATTGATCCGTAGATCTCAATGAAAAAATTTATATGGGGAGATTCTCTCCTTCCTCTACCATGACCACCATGCCTCTCGAATCCTCCGTGAAAATATCTCCCTCTTCCACCACCATCTTCACACCCTTTTGCTAACATCCCTCATTTTTAGAACTATTTGCAATGTTGGCTTGGCACACACCATTCTATATTACATCATGAATGTGGTTTATCAACTAAAAATCCTTGGTATCATGTGTAGTAGAGGTACAAATCTTAAAATATATAGATACATTCTTATGGAGTACATTTTGTAATAAAGGGAATCTACTTGGATCATGATCCCCATGATAGATTTCACAATCTAATGACATGGCACTCTTGACATTCAAGTACAACCATCCTTGGTGTGTCTTTATACTTCAACATATGTACACCAAAGTCCGTTGTGATTCTCATGTGCTGAATTCGGAGGTAAATTCTCAAGTTTATTCTCCATGGAAGTAATCTTTGCCTCCGAAAAGGGACTTACCCTAGTATCAATGCTCCAATGGCCTCAACATGTAAAGCAACATCCAAGGCCTCACACGGATATGTGAAAGTATTATGTGAAATCACTCATTTGAAAGGTGTTATCAAGCCTCCAATGAACCATTGAGCATGTTAAGATGGATGGATATCATAAGATAACTTTAAAAGAAGAGTCTTAAAGCATGTGGCATACTCCCGCACACTCTCTGCCATACCCTATTGAATCTCCTTGAGCGTGATGATGCTCTTTTGATTAAATTCAAGGATATGAAACTATTCTAGGAAGGCATCATGAAGTGTATTATAATCCAACACCATTTTATGTGGGTCATACATCTTACACCATCTATGTGCACACCTCGACAAATGTAGTTGTAAACTAGCTTTCCCTTTCTTTGTGAGGTAGTGATCCCCTTAGCACGCCATAACAATTCCAATTTTTACACATGCTCTATAACATCTAAACAACTTTGTAATTAGCTAAATGGATATACATATCATAAAATAATTATTGATGGGGTTAAGATAATTTCCCACTTGAGATCGTAACCTTGATTCCCTCCTATGTTTCTTTCACTACTAGATCCACTAGTCCCACTAGCTTCGATCCTCTAGATCCACCAAATCCTTCTCATCTTGCTAGTATAGGGCCTGAAGTAGTGTTACTCTACATCCCGGACTTTTGTAATAAAATGAGCTCTAATAATTTGTGAAGTTGAACTACATCCAAATGTGATTCCTACATCTTGTGTGCCCACACATTTTCCAAATGATGCACCTGACAGAATCCCAATAATCAAAGGAAATGTCTCTACTGAACATAGATGGATATAATATGAAATAATATCTACCACGATGTTGATCACTCAAAAATACTAACACCAAATGAACTAGAAATACTCTTTTCGGATACTAGAAAACTAAGTGCAAGGGCTTGGTTTCTAGATGGGTTCAAATGTGTGCCTATGGTGCATCTCTTTTCTTCACACAATGAGCTCTCATCAAAATCTAGGGCTTTATCATTGTGCACTTGCCAAGATGGAGAAGCGGAATGCTAATGTTCCATGCCCTCAGGAGAACATCAGATCCTTCTTCCGTGACATTTGCTTCTAAACATCCATTTCTCCTATAATCTCACATTTTTTTCTAATTCCCTCTCATGATATTCATTATAATTAAGTCATCTCTCTTCTATCTCCACTTCTATTATAGGATCCATAATTCTTTACCACATGCACTTCCATGCCTTACGCCGGTGGATTTTATCTATCCATAAGAAATGGTTCTAAACTCAAAGGGATGATCGGGATCTTCATGGCTAATGGTATAGTATGCAAGAAATATCCTATCGGTTCTCACAAGAACTCAAACTCAGCAACCTCTAGGCAAGAATACGTAGAAACCGCATACTCCAAAGTGTATCTAGTCAATACAACACTCCACCAATGATCAACAACATGATTCCATATCATCTTGGCATCATGAAGTTGTTGATAATCTTTTTGGGTTCAAACACAAGGTTGATAATACCACCTCTTCCTCGATGCATATGGCCACAAATATTAATATAGTTTTACTAGAAATCAATAAAATAATGTATCATAAATCTCATAATACAAGTTTTCCTCTACCCATGTATGTACATCAAACTCAGGTCCAGTGTTGAATCTCTATGTGCAAACTCATCCTGTATATTCTTAAGCCAAGTTTCCATATTGTCCAAGGTCAGTCGTTATCCCATCATACACTATCCTTGTAACAACTTCAAAATAGGTCCCGATAATAGAACCAAGATGTAGTCACTTTTCCTAACCCTTTAATTCCTAGATGTTTCAAAGCATATCATCCATCTTGAACTAGGTGCTCACCTAGGAGCGTGCAGAGTTCGATCACCTCCTTTTGGTGAGCCTTATAAGAATGTTCACCATTAATGGAGGAATAATGCATCAGACATACATGTATACATTCTATAATATAGATAAAGAAACTAGATTTAAGAATAAATGCACTATAATATGAATGAAAATATTATAACAACATAAAATAATCAGATCCGAATCATGATCAATATGAAGAACACAAGTGTTTAAACCCATAAAAACAAATATTCAAAAAAATTCACCAGATCTATTACCTCAAAATTGTTTCTAGTAGTCTGATTCCATCAAAAGAGTCATATTAGACCAAATACAATAAGAAGTAGCATCCTAAACCTATAGAATGAATCGAATCCAAGAGTTCTTAGCCATGCTCTATCCAATGTATTAGAAGTACCTCTTACGTCCCATACATATTCTTCACATCCTTTCCATTCTATGTTCTAGATCCAAACACATTCTTAAATAGAGTGGGAGCCTCTTATCTATCATTCAAGTGTAAACCACATGCCAAATGTCATCATACCGCTACGCCCTTAACCGATTGCTTGTATTAGGATATGAGTATCCGACTTGTGGCTTACCATATCATTTTATTATATCATTTATACTTTATCATGCTTAATAGGTCGGCCTTGGTGATGCCCATAGCATATGAATAGTATATATAGGGGATTATAGGTAGTATTTCATTATCATTTGAGCATTTGAGTCTTAATATATGGTTTGGAGGTTGCCCCCTCAAAGTGGAAAAGCTATTCTAATTGCATATTGAGATCATTATTCTGAAATATTGTGTTATTTGGTGTTCTATTGTTTCTATTAATCTAAATTATACAAGTAATTTCATTACAAGTGGTATCAAAGCTGCGATCTAGGCTGAAATTAGGGCAAAACCCTAATTTTTTGTTTCCACCACATATTGCAAACTAGAGCGAATTAGTGGGAGATAGTTTTACAGAGAGGTGAGAAGAATTTTGAGTAAGATTACCTAAAAATTTCAGACTTTTTTGATTTATTTTACAAAAGTTATTACAAATTTATGTTTTTCATAAAATCACTTCCTAGGGTGCAAATTATGAAAATTTTCAAGTTCTTTACATTTTCGGAAACCTCTCAAAAAAATAGTATTAGTATATTTTCTGCGTTTTTCTCTGTTCGGCGAAATTGTATCTAAACCCTAAACCCTAAGATTTGACATCATGGCAGGCCTTCCAAAGAGCAAAAAGAATCCGGTTACTTGGGTAAAACCCCGAGATAAAGATGTGGTAGTGATTGAAGATATGGAGTTAGAAGGGGTAAATATATTCCTCAAGACTAGGGTTTACCTCGGTTGATCATAAGGTGAGCCAACTTGAGTATGAGTTGTGAAATGTACAATACGAGATGGCCTCTAAAGGAGACATAGCCCAAATCAATCATCGATTGGATGATATCATGCAACATGTAAAGGGTAACCAAGTATGGCCCAAATACATCCCATATCAACCAAGGAGGAACTTTAGTTAAAAATCATGGACAAACTAAGCATATTGGATCACTTTTCCAGTCCCATCGAATCAAACTTATTCGCAACCACGGAACATGATGCTTTGAAAGTGGATATGCAAAATTTGATGATAAGGATCCCTAAATTGGATAAATCAAATGGAGAACTTATTTGAGTTACATCAAACACCATCAAGACAAAAGGTGACATTGGCATCCAGTATGTCTTGAACCGACCAATTTGTTTGGTATCGTTGGTTATGTGCTCGGAGGCGGAAGAATGGTCTAAGTGTCACTTGGATAGTTTTTACCTAGGAGTTGCAATTGAACTATAGTTCCAGTGTTTCAGAGAGCTACTTTAGTCAATTAGAAAAGTTATGGCAAATAGGATCAGTCAAAGATTATGTGCATCAATTCCAAAACCTTTCATTAAGGGTGGAGAATATTCTAGAAGAGAATCTGAATGACTTGTTTCTTGGAGGTCTTAAGGACCACATCGAGCATGAGGTATGGATGTTTAATCCAATCAAGATTTATGATTCTATTATCATGGCACATCCCTGCGCAGAGGAATAAGTTCTTTGTAGAAGGAGGCCACCTTTCATTAACACTAGATACCATAGTATCTCTTCCCCTTCATTTGATAGACCAATTAGACTCGACTCCTCAACAAATGGAAGAAAAGAGAGCAAAAGGATTTATGTTTTAACCGTGATAGCAAATATGGTCGGGACATAAATGTGATGAGAAGAAGTTGTTCTATATTGACGGAGGTAATGCGGATGATGAGGAAGCTGAAATTATGGAGAGGTTGAGGAACCAATAGAAGATGAAGTAGAGGATCACCAACCTACATTTTCTTTTCATGCATTGTCGGGTATTAGTACTCCTCAAAAACTCAAGGTTATTGGCTATCTCAAAAATAGAAGGTGACGGTGTTGATTGACTTGGGAGTACTCATAACTTCATAAATAGTAAGTTAGTTACC
This sequence comes from Taxus wallichiana var. yunnanensis, assembly GCA_018340775.1. Lineage (NCBI taxonomy): Eukaryota > Viridiplantae > Streptophyta > Pinopsida > Cupressales > Taxaceae > Taxus > Taxus wallichiana. The sequence goes on along the minus strand of CM031241.1, from coordinate 118,611,694 downwards.
CGCCTCAATTTTTTTATTTACCCACTCCGTAAATGCAAGTTATGATCGTAGATGGTGTGATATTCAAGTGAATAGAAAAGTGCCATAGTATCAAGCTTTCCATGGGAGACTACATGTTAGAACTCACCTATGTTTTCTATTTCTATAGGAGGGGAAAATATTGTTTTGGGGTCAATGGCTCACAACCTTAGGTACTATAGAGATGAATTTCCAAGAATTGTTCATGTGATTTCATTTAGATGGAAGGAAAATACAATTAAATGGGATGGTAGCTAAGTCTCCACAAATTATTAGCTCTCATCAGATGTAGAAGGTTCTCAGAAAAGGAGTGGATGGCTTTATAGCAAAGCTATTTTCCATAGAAGTACAAAATATAGAGTCTTCAATGCCACCCGATCTTTAGAAGATTGTGGATGCTCACTCATCTATTTTTGATGCAATTCCAAAGGGACTACCACCAGTTAGGGATCATGATCATGCCATTCAGTTGATTCCAGGGAGCCAAACACCTAACATCAGACCATATAGATACCCATATTCCCAGAAAAGTGAGATCGAGAAAATGGTGGAGGAAATGTTGAAGGTAGTATCATCGTGCATAGCAGAGTGCATATTCTTCAAAGTGGTCATGGTACGTAAAAGGATGAAACATGGAGGATGTGTCTAGATTACCGAGAACTCAACAAGTACACCATCAAAGATAAGTTTCTATTCCAAGTAATTGATGATTTACTTGATGAATTGCATGGTGTTATTTATTTCACAAAATTAGATCTTCATTCAGTGGTACCATCAACTTAAGATAAAAGAGGAAGATGTTCATAAAATGGTTTTTAGGACTCATGAGGGCCATTACAAGTTTTTGTAATGCCTTTTGGTTTACAAATGCTCCCTCAACCTTTCAAAGCTTGATGAACACTATTTTTAGGCCTTTTTAAAGGAAATTTGCATTAGTTTTCTTTGATGACATATTGATTTACTGAGTAAGACATGGGAAGAACACTTATAACATGTAAATAATGTGTTGGAAGTTTTGGAGAAACATACTCGTATGCAAAGCCACCCAAATGTTCTTTTGTGTATAAGAGGTAGAGTACTTATTTCATATTGTATCCCATGAAGGCATCAAAGTTGATCCTCAGAAGATCAAAGCTATGGTGGAATGGCCAAGGCCCAAAATCTTAAAAATCTTTGTGGGTTCCTAGGACTAACAGGGGTACTATAGAAGATTTGTGTGGGGATATGGTAGAATAGCAACCCCACTCACTGCATTGCTAAAGAAGGATGATTTCCATTGGATAGACGTAGCCACTAAATCCTTTGAGTAGCTGAAGGAAGCCATGTGCAGCACCCCAGTTTTGGCTACTCCCAACTTCTCAAAAACCTTCATTGTTGAATGTGACACTTCAGGATCAGGATTGGGAGTAGTTATAATGTAAGAAAGAAGACCATTGCATTTGAGAGTCTCCAATTCAAAGTAAAATATCTACTCAGACCTATCTATGAGAAAGAAATGATGGCTATTCTTCATGCGGTCAAGCAATGGAGGCCCTATCTCATGGGTAGACACTTCAAGGTAAAAACTGATCATGATAGTCTCAAATAATTTTTGGAGCAAAGGTTATCATCGAGGAACAACAAAAGTGGGTAAAAAATGTTGGGTTATGATTTTGAAATCATATACAAAAATGGTAAAGAAAATGTAGTAGCCGATGCATTTGTCCGAAGGGATACATCTGAGATGCCTTACTATGTGGAATGTCCATGTTGACGGTTGATTGGGTGGATGAAGCAATATGGAATGGAATCAAGATAAGGATACACAATATCTAATACAAAATATCAAGCAAGGATCTATGAAATCTAAAAAATTTGAGTGGAAAGGTAATGCCCTATGGTACAAGGATAGGTTATACTTGAGTAAAGATTCGAGTCTTTAAGCATAAGATTCTTGTAGAGATACATGCCTTACCTATTGGAGGACACTTTGGGTTTTTGAAGACATATCATAGAATAAAAAGAGAATTATTTTGGGAAGGACTCAAAGGGGTGTATAAAATTTTGTATCGAGTGTTTAGTGTACCAAAATAACAAAGGGGAAACAATTAAGACACAGTGTCCTGCTGCAACCCTTACCAATTCCTAAGTGAGAGATGGGAGGAGATCTCTATGGATTTCATCACCGGATTACCTTGTTTAGAGGGTAAGAATGTTACTTTCATGATTGTGGATAGGCTAAAAAAATATGCCCATTTTTGTGCCCTATCACATCCATTTTCAGCCAATACTGATCGCAGACTATTTTTTTGGAGACATTTCAAAGGCCACATGGAACCCCAAAGATAATTGTAAGTGATTGTGATCCTATTTTCACAAGTAATTTTTGGACTGAATTATTTTCATGTTTGGGTACTCAACTAGCTCACAGTTCATCTTATCATCCTCAAACTTATGGGAAAATAGAATTGGTCAACAAATGCTTAGAGGGTATTTACGTTATTTTGTATAGATAAGCAAGAAAAGTGGATTAAATGGCTACCACTGGCAGAATGGTGGTATAACACATCTTTTCACACCTCTTCTCAAATGACCCCATTTTTAGCATTATATGGTTACCATCCACCTTCTATCACTTCCTCCTTGAGGGTGCAAATTAAGGTCAGAGATGTTGAGGAACACATTCAACATCAACAACAGGTTTTGGCTAGTTTAAAGAAGAATTTAGCATTAGCACAAAATAGGATGAAACAACAAGAAAATCAACACCATAGTGAAAGACATTTTGAAATTGGTGACTGGGTTTTTGTATGTCTCCAACCTTACAAATAGATGTCCCTAAAGCAACAGAAAAAGGAAAAAAAACTTGCTCCTAAATATTATGGCCCTTATCAAGTTCTACAGAAAATTGGTAGTGTTGCTTATAAACTAGAGTTGCCTCCATCTTCACACATACACCCAGTATTCCATGTTTCATGCCTGAAGAAGGTTATTGGAAAAAATTTGAAGCCCAGACAGAGTTACTAGAACTTGACGAGGAAGGAAGAATCATTTTGGAGCCAGAGAAGATTCTACAAACACGTACTAAGAGGTTGAGAACTAGAGACATTAAGGAATATTTGATCAAGTGGAAGAATATGAGCATAGAAGACGCCACCTAGGAGGATGAAGGTTTTCTATAGCAACATCTAGGATTATTCAACGTTGAGGACAACATTGGTTTGAAGGGGAAGGGCATGCTACGCCCTTAACCTATTGCTTGTATTAGGATATGAGTAGCCGACTTGTGGCTTACCATATCATTTTATTATATCATTTATACTTTCTCATGCTTAATAGGTCAGCCTTGGTGATGGCCATAGCATATGAATAGTATATATAGGGGATTATAGGTAGTATTTCATTATCATTTGAGTATTTGAGTCTTATTATATGGTTTGGAGGTTGCCCCCTCAAAGTGGCGAAGCTATTCTAATTGCATATTGAGATCATTATTATGAAATATTGTGTTATTTGGTGTTCTATTGTTGCTCTTAATCTGAATTATACAAGTAATTTCATTACAATACCTTGCTTTATGCTTGAGTACCCTAAACATGCAAGTGTCTGGTAACCTATAACTAACTCCACTTTACGACTCTTAACCGTAATTATACCTTGGAATATTTTTTTTGTGTTATTAGTATTCATGTACCAAATTTATCCATTATCACACATATCAACATCTTCACGTGTTTCCCATGCTACACCATCCTCAACCAAAAATGCGGCTAAGTCTCAAACCCTTTTCTAATCCTACGCGTAAACCTCACATGTTCCATGTCTAACCTTAGCTTCTTCCAGGCTGTCCAATAGTTCAAGATGTTATACACAACCGTCTTATGCATTTGTATGCAAACCAAGCTACCCTTCCACACACTTATCCGTGCACCTTCCTCCTATATTTCCTTCTACACGTACTCATCCTTTGCTTCAAGACTTATCAATCTTTCCCTCAATTATTAAACATATATTTAAAGCAAGGTATATAATACAATTATATGCATTTCAATTTTCTTCCTTCTAGTGAATATGCATCTCCATTTCTTTCACTAATAACCTTAATAAGCTCCATGATCTATTAACTTAAAAATTGATCATGGCTAGGGAACTACACCCTACGAGAAGCGAGATGGTAATCTTCTACTACACACCAAGGGACACATTTATCTAAGAGGAACAAAATGGGTTCAAATGCAAAATTTATGAAATTTTACGCATTCAAAATCCTTCTAAAGCAATATTTACAATCATTGGTAACCATACATCATATGTCCTTTGTCCATTAACATCATGAGAGGTCACTCGATCTACTACATTCATTAGTACTTGAGGGTCTCTACACCCTACCACAAGACAAAATTAGAGTAATCAAATGTCCCTATCTTGTAAATCCTTCGTGCCACTTGAGGTATTCTAAGACTACATTTTCTCACTTTTTTAACACTTAGCTTATAAAGGGTTCCATTACGTTTGGTTTGTTTATTTGAATACCAATTAAAATATATCACTGATTGTTAATTTCAATTATCTAAACATGTACACATTTTAAGTTATGATTCTCTTATTAGAAACTATGCTTTCTCGATGACTTGTTCTTACATGGATCAATTCAGATCCATTTTCACGTGGTAAGAAATATTTATTATGTTCAAGTAATCTCCACGTGATTAAGCTAAAATGGAAAAAGGAAGATCTATATTAGTTTAATCTAATGCTATGTAAAGTAGTAAATGACAACCAACGAAATGACTCAAACAAAAAGTAAGTAGAAATGTAAAACCCTAATGAGTAAAGATAGTTAAGAAGGACATAGCTGATTCGCGAGACTTGTTGGGAAGGTTTCATAGTGAAGATGAATGAACAGAATGCAGAAACGAGCACACATGAGCTCCAATAAGTCCAGATCCGACTTGTATGAGTAGATTGGGGTGACGGTGAAAGGAATATTAATATTTACATTGGTATCGGGTATTTATCGTATAGTAAAAGTGTACTTATGGTTATATTGTTATTTGGGTTGTTTGTTATATTGTTAGTAATATTGTTGTTGTTATAACAATATTACATATATTTGCTACTGAGGAATATTTTGAGGGATGATTTGTAATAAGAGCCTCCTTAATTATAGGAATTACATCCCTATATAATTGTATGGTTTCCCGTTTGAAATAATATAAAAGATAAATGATGTTGTGTTTAATTTGTTATTGTACATTTCTGTAAATGTGATCCAAATCTATTATTTGATATCAGAGCGAGTTTAATCAAGCCTATGATGAAATTATAGTGGTATATTTAAGGGGCAGTACTTCGATGTTATTTCACCCGTTGATGAAATTCATGTTTTGATTTGCATCTTTGCTCGACTAGTTCCATTCACATGCAAAATATATATACCGTATCTTTTTTGGATGGTATTCTGAAGGATGAGACTAGTGGATATTGTGTGTGCCTCACACTAATATAAAATACAGTTTGGAACTGTGTGTAATCCCGTGGAAAGTATTTAAATCATTGATTCTGCATTTATTGTTATCTATAGTTCTACATCCCTCTATGTTGCATCAGCACTTTTCACATTGTTTACGGTCTTGAACAGAATTGTCTCTATTCTGAGTCGTTGAGATCGATCTCCAAGCTCTCAAACTTTGTTCTCCTCATATAGAAATCTTGTGATTGTGATTTTATTTTCTTATTCTGAGGATTCTTTTATTGAAATTGTTTCTCCACGTATTGACATGTGCACAACTCATAACCTACAACGACAAGAAATACTATATCATCATATCTATTTTTTAGCCTACAGTGACTCCAATCCTAAGCTCGGTTCTATATTGCATTAGATCTCAGTTCATTATTGTGCTTCCTTTCATAAATACGGTGCTGCAATCTCATGCGGTTGTCTATTGATTGTCATTTCGCCGTCGAGGTTGTACTCTCCTCCGTTTTTGGAATACAGCTTGACACACATAATACCATGTATGTCTGTCATATATATTCATGTTATTCGTTTATATTTCACTTTACTTCTATGTGGCCTTTAGTTATAGTTTATGTCAATCATTCATGTTAAATCTAGAGTTATTTTTTAAAGTCATATAGAGTATACCACGTGTGTAATATTTCTAGTTCTATATATTGTACTATCAAGATTCATCATTAAGTTTATATGTATGGGTCTATTGTCAAATAAAAAAATCAAGGAGGTCACTCAAATAATTATTAAAAAGTAATTAACTATTACTTTTTATCCTTCATTTTTGTCATTTTTGTTATTGAGAAGTTGGTAAAAGTATTTTTTCATCTTGTTAGTATTAACATAAAATTGTCAAATTATTTTATAGAGTCTTTGTTGTCATCAAAGTATCATTTGAGTCAATTTTAAAATGTTATTTTTTGTCAAAAGAGTCGATCAATTAGTAGAGTTATTTTTGCATCGTCAATGTGGAAAATATGTCATTGTAATGTTAAGTTAATTTGTAAATTGAGTCTTGTTGTCAAATAGGTGATTTTAGGATATTTCTTTATTAGTGAAAATAGTCAAGATGTAAAAATTCTTAAATAAAACAAAATTCTTATGGATGCATTTTCGGTGTTACCCAATGTATGGAAAAATAAACTATTTCACATTATGAAAGGGAAGAAATTTGCTTAATGTTTATATCTAATTTGAGTTAGTTGTATCTTAATGGAGGACATAGGAAATGAAGGATGGATGGCAAATATCGACCTCTTGTTAGTCACCAATGACGGGGCCACATGGAGCTATGGTGGAATTTTTTGTCGTGTGACTATGTTTTTAGTTGTGTGCTTCAATTTCATAGTACATGTTTTTAGTATGTTCATGATTTGATTTTCCATTGTGTAATTTTTAGCTTGTGTAAGTGTGGACTGAAAAAATAAGAACAGAAGTTCATTCCTGTTCACATGTGTATGTGGCTATTCCTACATAATTCCCTGATGTAATAACATAGTGAAGAACAAATAGCACAAAGAAATGCAACATCATGAGTCTTGAAGAGGTTGAATAGTCAGATGTGTTCCTGTTCATACCTAGGTTTGTGGTTAGCCTTTGGAAAACCATTGAAGGTTGTTCAGATGTGTTCTTTCTTGAGTTCCCACACTGTTAGGTTAGATGTGTTCCCTAGAGTGACTGGTTGATAAACAAATGGTTCTGAGCATGTCCCTATCCTCATAGGTTAGATGTGTTCCCGACAGTGCATGATTGATAAGAAGTTGATGTGTTCCTTATTTTACCTTTAGTAGTGTTGTACAAGAAAATGAGCAAGCACGAGTGACATGTTCTTAAGGAAGTGTGAAAGTTCTTTTTCTACCATGTAAACACTAAGGGGGGAATGTTAGGAATATTAGTATTTACATTGGTATCGAGTAATTACCATATAGTAAAAGTGTACTTATGGTTATATTGTTATTTGGGTTGTTTGTTATATTGTTAGTAATATTGTTTTCATTATAACAATATTATATATATTGGTTACGGGAATATTTTGAGGGATGATTTGTTATAGAACCCTCCTTAATTATAGGAGTTTCATCCCTATATAATTGTATGGTTTCCCGTATGAAATAATATAAAGATAGACTATTCGTGTTTAATTTATGCTCTACATTTCGTAAATATGATCCAAATCTATTATCCTAGAGAAGGATGGGGGCACTTGGGGCACCGTAGTGTGAGATCTAGGTGCCCTTGTCGCATAAATGACCAGGGAACATCCTCGAGGTGTTTTGAGAGATCTCCTACCCTCTCTTCCTCTTATGTGGATATCACTAGACTATGTTGGATGTCACTAGAAATAGAGATGGAAAAGAGAATTTCAAAACCCCAAGACAAACATAAAAACCCTAAAAAAAGATGCATATGAAGTGGTCGACTAGCCTCAAAAGATAGAATAGTAGAATTAATAGATGAGCGTTGCACTATATTTCAAACCCATAAGGAGTTCTAAGTGTGTTTTTGAAAATTGTGCCTTAGGTACTCTTGCACCAATGAGACTTTTTGAAGTAAAGATAAATAACTATATGTAGAAATGTAAATAGATGGTGGATGGAATAGAATAAACTCCCCTCCTATGAAGTGTGATGTAGATGAACCAGCCTTGTCCCTTGTGATGGAGCTAGATGGATGTAAATGGAGATCTAGATGCCTTAGATAAATACAACCTTAGGTGATGATACTAGTGCTTAGTGCTTGGTCCCTCATCATGGTCTCATAACTCTATATTTATATGGTTCTTTTGTTCTAATTTTATAATTAACCCCAAAAATTTTGTCCACTAATAATATTAAAAGCTCAACTAAAAAAATGGAAAGCTCAAATGGTGAGAAATTGACCAAAATGAGGAACCAAAGTATGAAGAGGATCATGGTTCCCAGAAGGGGATTAAGGAACTTGGGGCACCCGAGTTCGGCTGGGCACCCCATCGAGAAGTGACAATAACGCAAGGTGACAAAACATATTGGGAAAGTCCATGAGGAAGGTCGGAAGTGAATACGAAATAAAAGTAAAATGGCCAAAGGACATGAGTTATTTAGTAATTTCTTTACTCAAAAACCATATGAATAGTATTATGATACTAAAACTAAATAATACCAAAGTGTGTGAATTAGTGACTAAATTTTCTCCTACTTTATGTTGGTGAGCGTAAATCTTGGTAATATAAAGTAGATAGAGATGTATACCCGATATTCATGTAGAGTGATGCAAAAACATGCTCATAGACTAGACAAAGCATGGACTAAAAAAATATAAAGCATGGAGACTAAAGATGTAAAAAGTGTAAAAATTTGATGAGAGTGAACCGAAGGTGAAAAATCTTCTGTATTTTCCAATGTGTGTGTGATGTACCTACATGTTAGTATGCTATGTGTGAAGTTTTCGTTGACATCATTGTTATTTTTGTGACTTCTTGCTTCCCATTTAGATGGACCTGTAAAGGAGAAGACGATGAAGTAGTCAAATAAACATGTATATGTGTAAAAATGCATGTATATGAAAATATGAAAATGAAAAAGGAACATGTGAACCTAATCCGTGATGAGACAAATAGTCTGAAAAGGATATCTTGTAATCTGTCAATGAACTATGATTTTTTTGGTTATCTCACACCACTATAGCTGAAGAAGTGTAGGGATAAAGTTATGTTATTATCTAACCTTTAACTATTTCCTTGAGAATATGAAGAGATATCGGTGATGTTTATTTTTTGGTTGATCTCGATGTCTGCTAACCGAAGTAGTGAAGGGAGGAAAGTCTCGTTGTATCCTCCAACCTATAGATACTCCCTTGAATGCTAAGGGAAACTTTACCTATAAAATCCATTGTGTATTATAGTTCTATACAATGTTTTCAACCACTCACTTTATAACCCATTGTGTCAAGGATGGAAAAATGAGTTGAAATTTCTTGGTGTAGAGCGTTGTATAGTGTGTAAACTAAAATGATACCCCCTTTTCGGGGCACATGTGACATCTTAGATAGCATGATGTGGCCCAAAAAGAGGACCAACCATGTAAAATGTGCCTTGGAGGGAGAAGGAATGAGCTTTGTAGAAAACAAGTCTCACATAAACAAGTGGCTAGAAAAAAAGTGTTAGTACGAAAAACATGCAAATAGAAAACATGTGTATCCTACATAGACAATGTATAATCTACTAAGAAAATGATAATGTAAACACCCTAGGAGATAAGAATAGATAGCTAAAATCATGTTTCAAACATGGGACACCACTCATGATTTCACAAGACACTGAAGGCAATAGTTACCACATATAAAGAAACAAGTTTGCACACCAAAAAGGGCATGCCCTACATACAATAGTAAACAATAGTAAGAAAGTGAAAAGAATAGATAGATATTCATGGTAGTAAGTAATCCTACAAAAAACATTATGCACATAAAGCACCAATTAGCATGTTAGAAAGATAACCCATATCTCAAAAGCATGTATAACCAAGTAATGTAAACTACTAAATACAAAATGAAATAATGACACCTAAAGTAGATGAAAGTGGATGCCACCAGTAGTTGATGTGGTTCTGGTAGTAGGAAATCAACCATTTTGGTTGTAAAATAATTGTATCTACGATGACAACTAGAAAAGGATGCGAACACGCATGTGTATATAGTAATGATAATGACATGCAACATACCTATCTAGCAAGTGTAGTAAATTGAACATGAACTAGCAAATGCAAGCAAGAGTAGATGCAACCAAGATATGTAGCATGTTTTGGATAGAAGGAATGGAATTAAAGATGGATGATAGGATCCATATGCACCCAAGTGAATGGAGTTGTATGTTGTGAGGTTCATTTGTTTTTCCCTCCGAGCAATCAAGAATGAACCGTAAACGAGAGAGTGTTATCATGAAATGGTCAAAATGTGTGTTTTGTGTAACACGCAATGATGATTGTGTATGTGTGTTGATGATATGTGACCTAGAGATGATGTTTGCACGACTCTATAGCCAAAGTGTATATCACAAAAATATGATCAAAGGATTGATGATTTAGCCCAAAGTGTATATCACTACCACATGAATAGAGGGAGAGGTAATGATCCTAAAACGTATACCACTACAAGATGAGGTAATAAGTGACCATTTAACCTATAGTGTAAGTCACTAACCTAGGAATGTCACATTATAAGAGGTTGAATGATAAATGCATGCATGTGATGATGTCCATTTGTGATGTAATACCTTCAAAATTCTAGTATGGACAAAGTGAGATTAGAGAGTAAGTCATAGGGTAGTGAGTGCAACGCATAAAAGAAAATGTAGGATGTGTGAGAATAATTGAATACCATGTGATGTGGGACATGTGTAAATATGCGATGTATAGTATGAAATGTAAGATGAGTAGATAGAATAGTATTGTGAAATTCACGCTATGTAGGACGAGTAGTATGTAATATTAGACTCATAGACAATAGGAGTGCGAAACATGTGTAATGAATACTAGTATAGTGTGTAGAATATGTATAGTGTGTAGAATATGTATGATGTACAGATGTGTAAATGTCAAGACACAAATGATGTGGAGTAAATTCAAGATTTAGTAGGTTGTATTAAAAATGTGTGTAAATATGCAATGTGTAATGTGTGGGGCTCATGTGTAGTATGTCGTCAATAGTCGAGTGTGAGTTGAACCACAAGAGTGTTATCGGGTAATGACGATGATAAAGTGTAGATAAATATTCATATGTTAAGAGATTGATGTATGACTATGCAAGTATGGAAGATGTGTAGATGCTAATATGAGGGAGGAATGTGTTGGATGTTATGACCCCCAAGTGTGAGGTGGTGAATACATTAATTTGACACTATCTAAAAGATCATCACTAATGGGATAGAATCTAACCAGAGCGGCATTGGAGAAATGATAAGAAATAGAATGAGGTGGATCATATAAAGATCCATTATGACGTAATGTGTAGACACTCATTGCATACTATTCATCAGTGAAGGTTACTCGTGGACACTCATGCGCATACAAATGAGAGAGATTTGGAGCATAAGTTTTAGATGGGATATTAACTGTGGAGAAACTACCCAATGGCATAGGAAATGTGAGAGAAGTGTAGTTTGTGTCTAAAGCACCACCAATATAGTCATGCCAAGATTTCACAAATGTCAATGGAAAAGTGCAACAAAGTGCGGTTAATGAATATCATCAAATGAAATATGTGAAGGCGATAAGCGGTTGTAATGTGACAATTATCGTGATAAAGAGGAGGTAAGTGAATTGGTGGTTTGTTGTTATTAAGTGTCAAACCAAGACGAGTTAAACCATTGATTTTTCAAAGAGTATCCGAAGAAGTATGATGATTGGGATGTTATGCCAATAGTATTTGTTAATGAATAGTGTGCATATGAAAGGAGGTGGTGGAAATGCAGATTGCATTGTAGGAGATGAAAAATATCTTAAGCATTAACAAATCTCGATATATTACCATAACATTGGTATAAGGATGGGTCTTAAATTTATATTCACTCGGGACATCGGCCACAAATGTTTCTTTGAAGTATGAGTCATCTACCTCAATAGGTGTTAAATTTAGTTTTCCTAATTCTTCATCGAGTGAGTTTGATAGTCTCCATGTCATCATCAAAGTCCTCAAAACCTATAGGTGAGCAGTATCATGTTATATGGATTTTTCGACTATATTGCTAGGAGTTACACTTGGTGGAGGAATGTAATTTGTCTCGATATGCAGAGAAGAAGTGCTTACTTGAATGGGTATAGTAGGTGAGATAATTTGTGTAGTGTCAGTAGAAATGGCTGGAGTACTTGAAGCGGTAGAAGAAGGCTATAAAGCACTAGATTGACCGATGTCATATGTGTCGAGGCTACTATATGGGATATCTTGCGAATGTGGAATAGGCATATATGTAATGAGGTCTATGAGAAAATATTTGAATGGCTCAAAGGATATGAAATAATATTATGTTCATACCCATCATGTAATAACTTAAGAAATTGGTGGAAACTAGATGGGACCACTTGAGTTGTGTGTATCCAAGGTCTTCCTAGCAATATATTGAATTGGAATTAATCATCTATAACATAGAATTCGGTGATAATGGTCTTAGGCACAACCCAAATGTGTAATGAGATAATCACTAGACTTGTGCAAGTCGTAGAATCATATACTCATATTAGTGTAGAATTCTTATAAATTGGATTAACAGTAATAACCAATTTTCATACAAGAGAATGAGAATATAGATTAACGACTAACCCATTATTAATAAGTACTCATTTGATGCAAGTGGTGCTAATGATGGAAGTAATGAGTAAGGGTGCACATGAATTGATTTTAACCAAATGTGATAGATCCTCATCAATGAAATAGATGGCATGTGGCAAATTTTTGAGAGATTGTATGAGATGTGTAAAGGCCACCGCAAAGTTATCACTTTCTATATGAATAACACAAAAATGCTTCAAGCATATTATGAAAGTCACGATACATTAAGAAATAATTAACAAAGAGAAATCTTACCTAGTGTACTTTTAAGTTGTTCAATGATGTCATAAACATTAGAAACATTAGGAGGAATTGATGAAGTGATAGTTTGAGGAATAGTGGTTGGTGGAGCCATAGGAGGACGCGTGTGATGAGTAGTAATTACATTAATAGAAGGGCCAAGACCTAGTAGTAAAAACATGAGGAGCATTTTGAGTGTTAACTCACATGAAATCAGCAAAAGAAGTAACTATCTTTGGAGACTTTAGTTGGTGTAAAAGAAGGATAAGATGATTTAGTTATTAATTGATAAGGAGATGAAATTATAAAAAGGAATGGATGGATTGATCAGGTTCACTAAAATGATTAAAAGTAAATGGAAAATGGAATATCTATATTAATTAAATGTAAATCTATGCAAAACAATAAATGACCACTAAAGAAATGACCCAAGCAACTAGTTAAGTAGAAATGTGAAATCCTGATGAGTAAAGAGAGTTAGGAAGGGATTAGCTGATTCGTAAAATTGTTGGGATGGCGTCACATTGAAGAAAAAATGAAAAAAATGAATAAATGACCACATAAGATGCCTAGAAAGTGCATATCCAAGTTGTCTAATTAGATTGGGGTGCTGGGGTATCGTAGTCTAAGATTTGGGCACCATGGTATGTAGAATTGAAAATGGAACCTCCTCTGAGGTGTTAATGAGTGGTTTCATGACCTCACTTCCTATCACATATATGTTTTGGAATATGTTGGATGTTTCTATAAATTGGATATGGAGAAGAGACATGTAAAACCATGAGCCAAACATTAAACCCTTAAAAAAAAAAGATGCATATGAAGGGGTCAAACTATCCTAAATAGCCACAATGTGGACTTATTTACTAAGTGCCACACTACATTTCAGACCCAAATGTATTTATAGTGTGTGTGTGTGTGTGTGTGTGTGTGTGTGTGAAAATTATGCCTTATATGATCTTGTGTCGTCGTACTTTGTGAAGTAGTGAGAAATAACTAGATGTAGAAATGTAAATAGATGGTGGATGGAGTAGAATAAACTCCCGACTATGAAGTATGATGTAGATGAACCATCCTTATTCCTTGTGATAGAGCTAGATAGATGCAAAATGGGGCTCTAAATGTATTAGATGGGCACAATCTTAGGTGATGATACTAGTGCTTGGTGCTTGGTCCCTCATTATGGTCTCATAACTTTATATTTATATGGTACTCTTCTTATAATCTCGTACTTAACATCGAAATTAATGACCACTAAAAATATGGAAATCTCAAACATGTAGAAAGTTCCCAAAAGATGGAAGCAATAATACGAAGAAGATCAGGGGTGTGTTGACACTAAAATTTTCCTCCATGATTTTTATTTCCTTAATGTATATATTAGGAATAAGTTATTGTTAAGTATAATTAGTAGCGACATATGATAGAATATAACGATGCTGCCCCTACAACGCTGCTTATAAAGTATAGTATGGTAACAGTCAAAGTACAATAGGAATGTTGTGCTAAAAAGTAAATATTTTTCGTATGTGGTCTGGTAATGTTAAAATGTCAAAGTTAAGGTAAGTAGAGAAGTAGGGTCTACATGATTTAGAATTAGGAATATTATATTTGTAAAAGGACAAGGAATGATGTCAAAAATATCTTTTTATATTAAATTTGTGTAATATCTATGAAGGTGGAACTCATGTGAGATGATAAGGTATATCTTATCTTAAAATATAAGTGTACATGTAAAGGTAAAATTTTAGGCATGGAATATGATTAGTCGAAAGAGATTTCCTAGAGATAGGGTGGATAAGCCTAAATTTCTATAAATATAGATGCCACCTCTTCTCATTTAACATGGAATAAAGTTGTAATAATTATTTTATGAATAAAGGATTCATTTTGAAGGTGTGTTAGGGAAGCCATCAAGATGATTATTTGTGAAGTTTCTTCCATAACTATTTTTGGAAAACAAGTGGAGTTGGTAACACTTGGATTAATTCATGGGTGAGATTGTAATAATTTCATGTTAATAATATATTTTTTACAGTTGTATTTCAGATTTTCATCATTATTTTATGTCATAGATTGTGGTATTCTTTTCTTATGTCTTATTGTGTTTCTATATTACTACCACAAAACCGAAAGATGTGAATTATTGAAATAATCACAACATGAGGAGTTCCCATTGAAATATTATAAGAGTTCTAGATTGGTGTTGACATTTTGGTTCCATTTCCAAGACCATTCCTCGTTGGTAGATTTTCTTGATTGATATTCCCACTTATTTAAAAATAAGCTAGAGGGTAACCTTGTTTTTACTATGCATAGTAGTTACCATGGTAAAGTCACTTTTTACTATGCATAGTATTTACCATAGTAAAGTCACTTTTAACTGTGAATAATATTTACCACAATAACTTCACTATTTACCGTAGAATAGTAAATATAATTTTACCGTGATCATTCCTATTTTACTGTAGAAAGGTGTAAAGTCACTTTCTATTCTAGTGAGTCCAATTATTTGTGCACATAAGTATTATTAATTGTACTTGTGAGTTGGTATTTCACCGTGGTTACTTTTGAAAATGGGAAAGATTCCTTTTTTAGCCCAATCTAATGACGATGCTCCCTCTTTCATTCAAGCATTTAAATGATCCTACATTTGTAATGGCTTCATAAGAAGGGGAAAATGGAATAAATATTTTCCTACATTTTTGGATGGTTCAGCCCTTAGGTTGTTTGAAACACTAGGTGATAATGTTAAAAACTCATGGGATTTATTAACTAAAAGTTTTCTTGAATAATTTTGTAAACAACAAAAATATGCAGATCTCATGATCTAGATCACAAAGCTAGACCAAAGGAGAGAAGGAAAAGATAAGGTATTATCACGCTCGTGTTCTAAAGCTAAGAAGGAATCTAGATTCCCAGATCCGAAAGGAAATATTAGACAATAGGTTGATGAATGGCATGGATAATATCCTCTGAAGAACTTCATTCTTGGGATAAAGCCAAAGATCAGAAAACGAGTGAAGTATGACCACCCAATAACCCTTGAACAAGAAAAGGAGAGTGCAAGAAGGCAAGAAGAAAGCATGGAAGAGGAGCCCATAGAAATTTTTGCTAAGGTGGAGCGTACACCAACACCTTTGGTATAGAAGCCACAACCACTCTTGGTGAGCACAAATATTCCCGTAGTACATCTTCTGAGTATGAGGATCTCCTTAAGAAAATGGGACAATTAAATATTAATGTTCTTCAAGGAAAATAATTTAGTTCCTAGGGAGGAGATAGAGGTCCAAAATGAAATATATCTAAATTTGTATGTTATGGTTGTTATAAAAAGGGTCATTATAAGTATAATTGTCAAGATAGGGCCTCTACATATGGTATATGGGATAATGATAAAGGAAAAGAAGCTGTAAATTATTTTGATGTGGTAGATAGGAGTTTAAATAATGAAGCAAATGTGGTTTTAACAAAAATAAAGAATTAAAAAGATAACCAAGATGGAAATGATCATAAGAATATGAAAGGAGACACTAGTAAGAAACATAGGAGAAGAAATTTGGGTGTGCAAATTTTTTTGATTTCACTGGAGCAAGTCCATACTCCATCTTAGAAGATATGTCTAAAAGGCCCGTAAATATTACATATGGACAACTTCTTATTGTCTTTTGAGAAGAGGCGGGAACTACAAGTGGACTCAATGCTCGACAAAGGAAGGAGGTTGAGGTCCTTGTTTTGGATGTAGAGATGGATCCCATGCTCCACAAGTTGAGGTATTATTTAATGGTATTTCAATTCATGAAGTCCGAGTAGATGAAGGTGTTGGATTTAATGTAATGATCGAGTCCGTAATGAATATGTTGGGTTTAAAAATTGATCTCCCCTCAACTCTTATGTTAAAGTGAATAAATGAGGGAAAAACTAAATCAGAAGGTGTTGTTTTACATGTGGCAATATCTATCATGGGTGTTGGATGTGTGGTAGAATTTAAGGTGATGAAGAATGGTATTGTTGCATACCCAATGTTGTTGGGAAGGCCATGGCGAAGGATATTTTATGTAAGATACTACTTGAATGAAGGTTGCATGACACTTGGACGTGTCAGAGAAAGGGTGAAGATAAATATGATCCCTTGACATCATAAGGAAAAAATTGTGGATTTAAGTGATGAATCTGATGATTAGACGTCCTCTAGTTACTCTACTACTAGTGAAGTGGACATAGAAGATGAAGAAAGTGAGGTTAATGTATCGGTCACAGATATCCTTGGAGTCACATCAACTCATGAAACCATAAAATTATCTGAAGAATAAATTGATGATCGTCTTCAACAAATAAAAATTAGTGATGTTGTGATGAAAATTGAGTCGTACCTCCAACTCTTTAGAAGGTACATGGACTTATTCATTTTTTATTATAAGGAACTTCACCAAGTAAGTTAGGTAGAACATTCTATTGAGCTCATAGATGTTGATAAGCCAATAAAATAAATGCCATATAGAATGAATTCTATTTTTTCTAAGACTGTAAAAGAAGAAATAGATAAGTTGCTTAATGTAGGATTCATATATGTTGTGGAGAATTCAGAATGGGTTTCTCCCATTGTGATCTCAATAAAAAATAATGTGAAGCTACGCATTTGTGTTTACTACAGAAATCTCAACAAAGCAACAAAAATGATCATTACCCTCTTCCATTCTCGCACCAGATCTTGGACGAAGTAGTTGGGAAGGAGTGTTATAGCTATGCAGATGGATATAACAGGTACAACTAAGTTCATATAGCAAATAAAGATCAGCTCAAGACTACATTCACCACTCCTTGGGGAATGTTTTCTAATAGGGTTATGCCATTCGGGTTTTGTAATGCTCTAGCAACATTGCAATGCCTAATTAATAGGGTGTTTGAACCATACATTGAAAGCTTCATCGAGTATTCCTAGATGATTTTTACATCTAGTGGAGCATAATGAACCACCTCCATAAGATGGAGGTGGAATTTCAAATGTTAGATTAATTATAAGCCTCACTAAACACTCAAAAGTGTTTCTTTATATGTTCTATAGGCGTCTTGTTCGCATGTTATATCTAGAGATGGTATTGGTACCGATCCCGATAAAGTTTCAAAAATTAAATAGTTGCCACTTCCTATGAATAGAATTAAGTTGAGATCATATTTAGGCCATGTGGGTTACTATAGAAGGCTCATCAAGAATTTCTCAAAGATTGCACAACCACTAACCTAGTTCTTGAAGAAGGATGTTAGTTATGAACCAGGAAAGAAGGTGCTTGAAACTTTTTAACAACTAGAGGAAGCTTTGGTTTCTTTATAAAGTAGTAAATCTAGATCATCATCTATACTGAAATCTCAATCCATGCATATAATTCATAGTATGAATCACCACATATTTGTAGTCAAAATACATGTCAAAATCCATGCAATTTGTATCTATGTTAGAGAAATTGGTAGTAAAATCCATGCATATATCAAATTGCTATTATAATCAAAATACATGTCGAAATCCATGTAAAATCCATCCATATAATAAATTGTTTTTATACAAATTGCTAGTTACTTAAAAGCGTGGGTACAAGAAACTAGAAATTTGTATCAAACAATTTATTGGCACATCATTCCTCAATGCCACCTATGTCGTAAGAGAAATTTACGACAAAATCATATAATGCTTAAATAGTATTATATCAATGTGAAAAATCCATAATACGACCACATTTTACATAACTAGTGATAAATCAATATCTACAATCTAGTAAATGAGACGAGTCAATAAATATAACGATGTAGGAAAGGGGTGGTAACTACAATCATCTTATTCCTCTTAATACAACAAATAGTATAGCGATAGGCAATAGTTTCCTTTCAACTCAAAGACAAATGAAACCTCTTTAGATCTCGATCAGTCAATTTGTAAAATTAAAAATGAGGAGTATTTGTGATATCCATTTATTTCCAGGCACATTGTTGATTTAACCCAAAATGGGACTTATTTTAAGACAACTATTAGCAGAGCTCCATCAACCACGGTTCTCCAAAACATTCTATTTATTTAACAATGAGATCTAAACTATCATGTGCAATACACATTCTATGACCACCCAATTACTTTGCTAGAACTCCAATGTTAACTTGGGTTCATTGTGGTTAATTCTTTTGGTTCTAAAATAAAGTTGTTCTATTATTATGAAAGGACAATGATAGGTCTGCAGGCCACTTAGGATGCCCAACAAGAAAAATGGAGTACAAAACAAGTTTACACAATTAGGATCATTCCAAGAAGCCGTATTAGTTTCATGCAGAGTAGAAAAGACGTGGGCAGAAATCACATCCCCAAAATTCCTACCTTGGTGAAAACAAGAAGAGGCTCAAAAGGATACAAATATTGGCTATAGGCTTTCCAATTCCCTCACACTACCTAGCCGGTTAAAAAGTAAAAATAAATGCATGAAAGCATAATATTTTTAAGGTAGAACATATCACTTTAACCATTTTTATACGTACCATCACTAACAACACTCAATCAGGATAACAATTTATTATTATTATTATTATTATTATTATATTAGATAGAATTTTTTTGTACCTAGGAAACCATTTCTCTTCTGGTATTGGTGAATGACAAGGAGTGACACTAGAGAGAAATTAAATTAGATAATGTATTTTATTGAATGTTTTATTTGTAGTGATTGCATTATTCACAAATTACACCTACTTGTCCTTTGGAGTCTTATCACCATTCAAAAATATTTTGGTGTAGTGTTTCTCACTCATAATTTTTTTGACAAGCATAGTGTAATTTTTCCATTAGCAAAGTCTATGGGTGTAGTGCGTAATAAGTCAACCTTATCTTACACTTTTTCTTATGTAGGATTAATATAATTACAACACAATATTATATTTTATGTCATCATTACAACTAAATTATGTATTTAAAGTGAAGTTAATTAATCACCATTGTCTTATAATTATTATTTGTATAGGTTTAATACAATTACAAACCATTGATGTATTTTATATTAAGTTAGTTAAATTTTCTTCCTCGTGTATATTGGGTAATAATAAGTTATGGAGGTTCCATGGTTTTTGGGAAGATTTTATTGAATTTGGCTAAATCGGCCCCTGGTAATTTCTATGGTAAATATCTTCCTAGCTCTTTCCTATGTCGGTTAGGTTGCTCGCTCTGCCTCTTGAATTTTTAGAGCTGAGGTTATTCTTGGCATTACCAGGGTCTTGGGGATTCCTCTTTCCTATTATCCATCTACCAAAGCCTGCTCCAGGATGATTTTTACTAGATTTTTCATAATCATGTCGGCAGACAAACTTGCTCCTGCCTCTATCAAACTCAAGACCAAACATGGTGTTTGGATTTAGGATATAGTATTCGAATATACCAATACCTTTTATGCTAAATGTTGGCACATTGGGCACCCGACCAGTATTTTTGAGGCTCCACGTGCTTGGGTGATAAAACTACGTGATCAAGAGAGATTCATGTTTGATGCGGCATTAAATAGAGATTTTTTTCTTGGGGATTAGAACTTTGATCCTGCTTTATGTCCAATATTAAAACTGAAGATTTGCTTGTTTTATTTGAAGATGGGAAATTGGAAAGTGGTCAGAGTAGTTCCCTGGAGCCACTACTGGGGATACATGTGAAAACAAAGATAGATGGCAAATGCCTTATTTTGGGACAGAGCATCTGCAATGAAAACCAAGAATTGGTGAAAAATATTTCTGTAGCTTCACTTCAGATCTTTCTCGGTCCCTTGCATAGAAATTGGCGAGCTCTTTAGTAGTGGTGGATTCTGATATGACTTCGGATGCTGATAGGGTTTTCGAGGATATCTCGTTATGGTGGTGCCCCTGAGGGATAGAAGGTTGAGGAAGAGGTTGATGTTTCACAGTCTGTGTTGGAGTATGGTTCCTGAGGGTGGAAGAGGTTTGCGGTTTTCCCCTCTCTCAGAATACTATTGGCATAGCTATGGTGGCCCCTTTGAACTTTGATTTCCCTATTTCTAGACCTCTATTTGATATCGAATTCCCACATTTGGTGAAATCAATTGAACCACATAGAATTGATTGCGAGCCTCCATTGGAAAAGGTTTATTTGGTTTATGAATTAGTGGAGGAGCCAAATTTCGAAGATTCGAGATGGAAATTGGGATAAGAGTGATTCTCAAAAGGTAAATTAGAAGTTGTCATGAATTTTGATTCTCCTGAAGTTCCCAATCCACCCTCTAAGTCTGGAAGTAGTTCACCCTCCATTCCAGTTGACCCTAACTCTCTTAAAATCCTTAATGTTTGGGACAACTCTTGTTATAAAGAATACTCAAAGATGAACTTTGGGTTGGAGCAAGATCTTAAGGATCCATTTGAGGAATTTGGCTGGAATCTTGTCCGCCATAGGAAGTCTAAGCTGAAATGATTGTTCGGTCTTCGGGATTGTTCTAGTTTTGCAGTTGGGTTACTTTTCTTTGTTGTTCTCCTTTTGGCCTTCATTGTTATAGCTTGGTGTTTGAACTTTTTGTATCTCGATAGGTTCCCAACCAAAAAAACCTTATCCTTAATTAAAAGAAAATAAGTTAAGGAACCCCACTTTCACAAACAATTAACGCAAGCATTTGTTAGCCTCGGGAGGAATAGTGATATAATTCGCCAATTTTGTCTTCTCAACTTCTAGTGTCTTCTCCTATTGGAAAAAGGTTTGTGGTTCGGATGAGTCTAACCATCACACAAGTTTGTGATGGGGTCAACGAAAATGGTACCCACGACCTATGGTTGTTTAAAGCCACACCTTACTTATTACACCACACATACTTTATGGAAATCATTTTCAAAAGGTGATTTTACTTCTAGATATAAGTGTGTGTGGCACTTATGCACTTCCGTAACATCAACACACGAAATTGATAATTTTGATAAAAATAAATTAATTAAATACTATCTATCACTAACAAATATTTTCTTATAGAAATAAAATTGAAATTATATGAGTAATTATAGTGCATTATTCTCGCATCTATATTTATTTGAACAAATATTGCATTGTCCCTATTGGAGCTCCATTTTATTGCACGTTGCTTTTCATTCTATTTTGTTACATTTGCAGAGTAGCATATGTGTCACAAACGATTGTTGTGAGATTAGCTAGTACTGTAAGCTTAAAAAACATTGCCGCTAGTTTATGCAATGTTTCTTTCAACTCTTATAGGTAGGAACTACCCGCCACATGGCTCTTGTTTGATTTAATTTACATTCGCATGATTTATAAGAACTACTATTTTGTATAACTTTATTTTCCATTTGTTAATGTCTATCCTTTCTCTCCACATCTCTTATTTTCTTTCAATTGCATTTCACGTCTTATAAAAACATTTAATTTTGTTTATTTATTTCATTTATCTTTTATGCCGAGAGGCATTCTCATTTAAATATATATTGAGTGGAGGAGTCTGATGTCGTGCCCGTGAAATTGTGTCCGTGATATTTATTTTTAATTTGTAAAATTCGTGTGGGGAAGTTACAAAACACTTTACTAATTTAATTTGTTAAATTCTCGGTGTGGGGAAGTAAATAATTTAATTTGTTAAATTCTCGGGTGTGGGGATGTAATGCCCACTTCCCTACGACACTTAGTTGATTACCATTTTGAGTTATGCGAGACTTTGGATATGGACATGATTTATACTTATGTTGATTAGCATGATGTTTTGTGATTAGATGCATTTGGATTATGATTGGATTTTGTTTTGAGTATGACCTACACGACTCATGATGACTATTGGATACCGATATTATTTTTATATGGATATATTGCATGTGTTCTAACATTGGATTTCTTCACCATGATGAGTAGAATGTAGTTGTTGAATTTACATTATTATAATTTTGGATAATGATGAAATGCATAATTAAGTTGTGATTTAGATCTAGAAATAATGATTAATTGAATTACGTATAGATGTTAATAAATTTCATGCATATGGTTATTTTGGATATTTTGACATGGCCGCAAGGCCGAAGGCGGTATTTTGTAATTTGCAGGAAACACAGCATGATCACAACCATGAGGGGGATTGGCAACCAAACACAACAAGATGTCGGGTGGTTACAACAATTGGTCGTCAAGGCAACTAGTAAATTGTATTGTGTTACCTTTGTTCTTTTATGTGTTGAGAAAATTTCCATGAGGGGGAAATTTTCTAATGTGACCAAGGGGGTAAGAATTTTATTTACTTGTTTTAACTTACTTTAGTAGGTGATTTATTTGTGATATCTTTTAAAATTTCTTTTGCTAAGTATGTTTAGAATTAATTTAACACCTTGTTTTAATTTTTAAGTTTTGGAGGGAAGTCTAGTGGGTGTAATTAATTTTGTTGGTTGGCTCCTTGAGCCTTGTGTTTCCTCATGTATTGAATGCTTGGTTTTGAGTGTTGACCACTCCATGTTCTTTGAATCTCGAATTTGAGATTGAGGGCAATTTTAGGGGACTTGTGGGACAAGTTGAACTTGTCCCACACTTCCCAAAACCCCTTACCAACCATATCTATGGGTTGGGAATCCAAAAAGGGATTATTTATTGTTTTGGGAAGGTAAATATGACTTTGGAGTGCACTTTTCTTCTTTTGCATTTAATTGTGCCTTAGGACACATGGGGAAGGGATGGATTTGGATTAAAGATGTCATTCAACCCAACCACCCATTTATGGTGTTTTGGGATTTGAGTTGACTAAAGGGAGGTGGTCTTGAGGATGTGTGATGTGGCATCCTACAAGGAGCCACATCACCCTCACTCTTCCCCTTGTCTATTTATGGAAATTTCCTCTCTTGTTGAGGGGTTGGATTTTTTTTTTGTTTGTTGAAGAGTTCTCTTTTGTCATTTTTTGGGAGAGAAAAGAATTGGGAGAAAGAGAAAAAGAGAGTGCTTGGACTTGCATGCTTGGATTGTTTTGGAGGGAGCTTGGACAAATTTCTTGGTTTAGGCTTCTCCAATGGAGAGGTAGGAAACCTTCTCCTTTGTTTTGCTTTCATATTATTGTTGCTTCTATGCTAAATTTGTGAATAATGCATGTTTACTTTGGTGTATTGTGAAAATGGATAGAATGCTTATTGTGTAGTATAGGAGAGGTCTATGGGAATACTCATGAGGGAGGCATAAGAGTAGATTAGGATATTGTGGAGGGAGTTTGAGAGGGATGCCCATCTTGGGTGAGAATGTTTACATTCTTACCTTGTTCTTGAGGGAGCCATAAGAGGAGGGAGGCATAAGAGTATGGGAGGAAAAAGGGGTACTTGAGGGAGGCATAAGAGTCATAGGGGCTTGAGTTTTATTGTGGAGGGTTTTGGATGGGCATCTCATCTCAATGGGGAGGCATAAGGAAAACTTTCCCATAGTTCCTTCTCTTGTTGTGTTTGGAATTTACGGTAAAAGTTTGAAGCGTTATAATTATCTAGGTCACAAAACTTGCGATTAAAATAAACCAAACAAGGACCACTAACTTGCTTACTCTTTCAAAAAAAATTTGTCACATTTTGGGACATTTGTTTCTTCGCGGCGTCGTCATCATCGTTGTCGTGAGTGTGGCGTCGGCTATTTCGCGGCGTTACATTTTTGGTATCAGAGCTAGGGGTTCAAGTCAGGACCCTTGAGCACACAGTAAAACGCGAAACAAGAACAAGATTAACTTAACAGAGAACATTATTCTTTTAAAATATAAAACCATAATGTTGATAATTATAGTAAACAACAAATTTTTAAAACTAGCACAAGACCTAGTAAAGTGAACTAACTCTCACCTTGATGCATGCAGAGGCACGGATTGGGCGAGGGTCTCTTCACATAGACCTAGACATACCACCGCGAGCTTTCAAGTTTGTACTTCAAGTCGGTAGGATTCAATAAAGGATCAAAGCACTAAGCGTCACAGAAAATAATTAAATTGTTGCAGTAATGCTTACAAAGATGTTGAACGTTTTCTTTTTTGATTAGAGGTCTGCGAGTGGTCTTAGCTTCACAAATATCAGTCAGGCTGCGGGCAGCCTCACATCTGCCCAAACAAATGTAAAGTTAGTCCCAAAATCAAGACCAGGTCAATCACCCTTAAATTGTGTCTAAGAGAATAACTTGCTAATATGCAAAAAAAATGATGATACGTTTCAAAGATAGATATGCCGATAGACAACTTGATACGCAAAGCGCTGATCATTGTCATAGCGAATATTTAAATTGTTGCAATGCTTACCAAGATTTTAAACGTTTTTTTTTTTTTTTTATAGACTAGGACACACTGCGAGTGGTCTTAGCTTCACAAATATCCCAGCTACATGGCAGGCCTCCCTTCGCCCAAACAAATGTGAAGTTAGTCTCAAAAATCAAGACCAATTAATCACCCTTAAATCATGTTTAAGAGAATAGCTGTTTATATATAAAAAAAAAGATGATACGTTTCAGTAAAAATGCTTGACAGACAACTTGATACACAAAGCGCCGATCATGTCACAACAGTATATTTAAATTTTTGCAATGCTTGCAAAGGCGAGTTCTGTGGTCGCCTAATTAACAGTGCTGCAATAGACAAGCAATAGTGTTGGTTTATGAGGTCCATAGTTGACTGATGGCATTTCTAGCCTCCCTTCTCACCACTATGCAAGCAAAAATCGCGTCCCTTCACCATTACGATATGAAACAGACTTACCTCTATGATTTTTTCCACCTCCTCACGCGGCCAAAGGATAGTTGAAACTGGTAAAACGCCCACCTCATGCGCCTGTAACTTCAACTGCGACCCCCTGTTGTTTGCACGCGGCCGAGATAGTGGAATGTTGACAGGCGGCTTTAGAGATTAGATTTGCCAAATATAGTGAAGTCAATGGTTTAGGCGGCCAACTTGCTTTCTTGCACGCAAGGAGAAGGGAGTAATGGTGGACAGGTTGTTGTTGGGATCCACCGCCCCCAACCAACAAGAATTAAACTTAATTTGAAACTCCCTTTCCCTTTTGGCTCTTATTTCTTGGATTCATTTTCAAACGTATGATTAAGCATATAGATTTAATTAAGTGAAAATTTTGATTATACATAAATATTTATATATCACTAAAATTAGAAGCACTTAATCCTCCAAGGATATCTAGCTAGGCCAGCAAAGTATTAAATGCTATATAAGATAATAAGTGGTATGAATTGTAACAAAACTTTCGTATAGTATTCATACTAGGTAGTATGTATATCGAAACATATTAGAATCATACAATGCAATAAAATAAACCAGTGCCGAGTGTATACCGTAATGTGTGATTCCCTTGTATATAATTATATATATACATATATATATATATATATTTATATATGTTATAATGTATTAAATCAGGAGACAACGCGACATAATAGAATTAAAAATAATAATAATAATAATAAATAAATAAATAAATAAAAATTGAGTGGATAGTGTTTTCACCTCGAAATAAATTATATCTTATTCTAGGGTTAACCTCCAGAAATATTGTTGTCTCGATATTATCAGACCTTAGACTAGTAAATTCAAGGACGACCCTTCTCTTCCTTGTGAAACGTCGATTGAAATAAAATCAAACTTCTTTGACCTCGAAGCATTATCGTGATTGAAGTAGTTTCGAGTCTGTATGCGGACTCACCTTGCAAAGAAACAAAAAAAAAAAATTTGTCGCATTTTTTGGGACGGATGTTTTCTGGCGCCGCGTCATCTTCGTAGCCGCTCGTCTTTTTGCAACATTACATTTTGGTATGTGAGCCGGGGTTCAAGGCGGGACCCCCGGGCACACGTAGAAAATGCGAAACAGGAACACTTAACTTAGCACAGAACATTATTCTTTTAAAATATAAAACCATAATGTTGATAATTATAGTAAACAACAAATTTTGAAAACTAGCACAAGACCTAGTACAGTGAACTAACTCTCGCCTTGATCTGTGCAGGAGGCGCGGATTGGGCGAGGGGTCTCTTCACATAGACCTAGACATACCACCGCCAGAGCAGGCCGTAGCAGCCCTTCTGCCTCAGATTTTGCAGACACTCCAGGATGTCAATGCCACTATACGCGGAGAGCCCTTGGGAGGACGACTTGCTAGACATAGTTTAGAGCCATCCGCAGATGCCAGTGTATCCCTCGATACGGCGAGGAGCACAGAGCAGAGAATTTCTGTGCAGAGCCGGCTAGGGCAGAGTCACCACAGAGAGGGCATGGGGATAGGATCTCAGGACATAGGGATAGGTCTCGGAGCCCTAGACCGAGGGAGGATCATTTAGATAGACCTAGGAGTCGTCATACGTCAGCTGCAGACCATATCAGGGAGATCCTGAAGCTACGACCATCTCACTATTCGGGTGATATAGGTGGTTTTCAGGCAGAGGCCTGGTTGGTGAGCTTGAGCGGATGCTTCAAGCTCTGTCCTTGTAGTAGCAACACGAAAGCTCGTGTTGCGATCCATCTTCTGAAGGATGGAGTAGGAGTCTGGTGGAGGACCGAGGAGCAGAAGCTCCATGTTGACTCAGAGACGATTACCTGGGAGCTATTTGAGGAGTGTTTCAGGAGCAGGTATTTACCCAGGAGATTTATTCAGCAGCACATAGACGAGTTTCATGACCTCCATCAGGCATCGATGACAGTAGCTGAGTATGAGAGTCGATTTCTGGACCTACTCTAGTACATCGACTATATGCAGGATGAGCAGTGCATGATTCACAGGTTCATCCGGGGCCCGAATTTGGATTTAGGAGGTGCAAAGTGCGTATTCACCGCCTACGTACATTAGCAGAGGCTGTGGAGAAGGCCTATATTATAGAGGAGACATGGGGAAAGACACAATGAGCTGAGAGAGAGTTCGGAGCCGTATCTAGTAGATGCATGATAGTAGGTCGAAGGGGTTAGTTCCTCCTCCACGGGGTGGACAGAGTTCAAGGCAAGCTTCATTCGAGCCACCACAAAAAGCCACAGCGGCGCAGCAGCCAGACCCGCCCACCTTACCGACCTCCCTCGTGAGATTTGATGCACAGAGAGGACGGAGTATGGGGCCTCCTCCTAGGGGTCCCATTAGGACACAGGGTGCACCGAGAGCTCACTCGGAGGAGCTCACAAGAGAGGCCTCAAGCATCCATACAGCCGGATCGTCATAATCTGCATCTTAGTCATCTAGAGTACTAGCTAGAGAGCTTCCCACCGGAGAGGACTAGGCACATGTTATATGGTTGCAGTGTTGTTGGACATATTTGGAGAGATTGCCCACATAACCCTACCAAGGGTAAGACAAAGAGTTCAGAGCCTACTGTTGGAGATATGGCATGGAGTCATCGGATCTACGTAGTGGTCGAGAACCGCCAGCCGAGCATCGTAGTACCGTGATTGAGACGACGACAGTAGTGTTGGTGGTATTTCCACCTCTATATTATTTGATTCTCGGTTCTTCGATTCTTTCATTACACCATCCTTAGTAGAGCATTGTAGGCTGGTGGGCGATTAGGTAGGCC
Organism: Taxus wallichiana var. yunnanensis; assembly: GCA_018340775.1. Classification (NCBI taxonomy): domain Eukaryota; kingdom Viridiplantae; phylum Streptophyta; class Pinopsida; order Cupressales; family Taxaceae; genus Taxus; species Taxus wallichiana. The sequence goes on along the minus strand of CM031241.1, from coordinate 118,583,122 downwards.
CTAGATGGGACGTTGAGATGGCTTTTGGAGCCAAGATTTCTGTAGACTCCTTAGTCAAGGAGTGTGTAGTGGATTTGGGACCCTTCACCACTACTTATGATCTTCGGATCCTTCCATTAGGATCTTATGGCATCATTTTAGGCATGGATTGGTTGTCCACTCATAGAGCTAGAGTGGATTGTTACCACAAGACTATTGCTTGCATAGATGATCTTGGAGTAGAGTCAGTGATATCAGGAGTTAGGAGGGTCGTATCCATTCGCACCATCTCTCGCTATGCAGCTTAAGCGGTGTGCGCGACAGGGTTGTCAGATGTTTGCTATTGCGGTCGGTGATAGATCAGAGGATGAGTCGAGAGGACCTTCCCTCGATGATCATCCTATCTTGTCAAAGTTTTCTCGATGTGTTCCCAGGGGAGCTACCAGGATTACCTCCCCCACGTGAGATCAACTTCCATATAGATCTAGTTCCAGCGCAGAGCCTATCTCACGAGCACCCTATCGGATGACTACTCCTGAGTTGTGTGAGCTCAAGTTGCAGCTTGAGGGCCTTCTGGAGAAAGCCCTAATCCATCCTAGTGTATCCCCTTGGGGTGCACCAGTGATTTTCGTAAAGAAGAAGGATGGATCTCTTCGATTGTGCATTGACTACGTCGGTCACCAATAAAGTAACGATCAAGAATCGTTACCCCCTTCCACGCATTGATGATTTATTTGATCGGATGAAGGGGCTACAGATTTTCTCTAAGATAGATCTTAAGTCGAGGATACCATTAGCTCAAGATTGCGGAGACAGATATTCACAAGACTGCCTTTCCGCACGAGATATGGCCACTACGAGTTCACAAAGTGGTACCCTCTGGTTTGACGAATGCCCCATGCAGCTTTTATGAGTTTGATGAATGGGGTATTCAGGACCTTCCTTGATCGCTTCGTGCTCATCTTCCTTGATGACATTCTAGATTTACTCACGCACACATGAGGAGCACGAGGAGCACCTTCGCCAGGTTCTTCAGTGTCTTCGCGAACAACGCCTTTACGGGAACTTGGAGAAGTGTGCGTTCTTTCAGACTGAGGTGCAGTATTTGGGCCACGTTATTTCTGGGGAAGGTATCGCAGTCGATCCTTCCAAGATTCGAGCCATCATGGATTGGCTAGCACCCACTAGTGTGACCGAGGTGCGTAGTTTCATGGGTCTAGCAGGTACTACAGGAGGTTTGTTCAGGACTTTTCTCGGATTGCGCACCCCATCACTTCTCTTCAGTGGAAAGGGAAGAAGTTTGTATGGACAGATAGATGTGAGCAGGCCTTCAGTACACTGAAGGAGTGCCTCACGAGAGCACCTATTCTTGCAGTGCCAGATCCTCATGGAGAGTTTTTCGTATGCACAGATGCTTCCTTGGCAGGACTTGGAGGAGTGTTAATGCAGGAGGGTAGAGTAGTTGCCTTTGAGTCCCGCAAACTCAAAGATTATGAGCTCAATTATCCGACCCATGACCTTGAGCTTGCAGCAGTAGTACATGCCTTAGTGCGGTGGAGAAATTTTCTTCTTGGCCGGAGATTTACACTCAGGACAGATCACTTGAGTCTTCGCCACCTCTTCATGCAGCCCAATCTCAACGCTCGTCAGTGGCGTTGGATGGAGTTACTCTGTGAGTATGACATGGAGATAGAGCATGTGAAAGGAAAGGAGAATGTGGTTGCAGATGCCTTGAGTAGACAGAGACATGTGGCTATGGCCACCTCAGTGGGCACAGATTTACGGAGTAGGATCTTGCAGCAGCTTCCTCAAGATAGTTTCTACCTTGCAAAGCCGGCAGAGCAGAGATTGAGTCTCGAAACCCCTTGAGGGAGATTTGATTTATTTTCTTTAGAGGTAGATGGTCTTCTCAAGACACAAAGGCCGGATATATGTTCCCGAGAGATGGAGGCTTGAGACATGACATTTTGACAGAGGCTCATCGTGCACCTTATTCAGCCCATCCCGGGTGAAGAAGATGCACGCCACCTTGAGACAGTTGTATTTTTGGAGAGGACTTCGGAGAGATGTAGCTTCTTTTGTATCCCGCTGTTTAGAGTTCCAGAGGGTGAAGGCTGAGCATCAGCATCCAGCTGGCCTTCTCTACCCTCACACCATACCAGAGTGGAAGTGGGACACCATTTCTATGGATTTCATTGTTGGGTTGCCGACGTCGAGATACCACCACGACGCCATCATGGTCACGGTGGATAAATTGACGAAGGTAGCTCACTTTTCTCCAGTGAAGACTACCTATACAGCAAGTGCTGTGGCACGAGTATATCTTGATGAGATTGTCAGACTACATGGGATTCCATGGAAGATCATTTGCGTCCGCGACCCTTTGTACACTTCCCATTTCTGGACCACCATGCAGTATGCCCTCGGGACGAGGATTAATTTCAGCACAGCTTATCACCCTGAGACAGATGGACAGACAGAGAGGGTGAATCAGATTTTGGAGGATATGCTCAGGATGTACGTGATGGATCATCAGTCGAGATGGGAGGAGTATCTGTATTTGGTGGAGTTTGCCTACAATAATAGTTTTCAGAGTTCTATAGGCATGGCTCCTTTTCAGGCATTATATGGTAGAGAGTGCAGGACACCTCTTAGCTGGGATAGGATTGAGGACAGGGTTTCTCTTGGGCCAGCATTACTACAGGATATTGAGCAGCGAGTTACATTGATCGAGACAGAGATTACAGGAGGCTCGGGATAGACGAGGAAGAAGTATGCGAGACAAAGCATAGGACAGATTGCGGTTTGAGGTAGGCACGAAGGTGTTTCTTCATGTCAGACTGCATAAGAGCCCTATCCGTTATGGAAAAGGTTCTAAGCTTGCTCCTAGATTTGTGGGTCCCTTTGAGATCTTGGAGCACCTCGGCCCCTTAGCCTATCGCCTAAGCCGCCACCTAGCTTATCGCGCGTCCATGATGTATTTCACATTTCTGTGCTTAGGAGATATGTTTCGATCCTTCTCATGTGCTAGATTGGACTACATTGCAGTGCGGGATCAAAGGTGATGGTGGAGCCCGTGTGCATTTTAAATCGTAGGACCACAGGCCTTCACTACAGAGAGATTGATCGAGTTCGGTCCAATGGGACAGTGCGATGAGAGCTGCTACTTGGGAGGATGCTACATCTTTGCGAGCTCGGTTTCCACACTTATTTCAAAGTGACTTCGGAGGAAGTCTAGTCTAAGGGGAGGGGGATGTAATGCCCACTTCCCTACGACACTTAGTTGATTACCATTTTGAGTTATGCAGACTTTGGATATGGACATGATTTATACTTATGTTGATTAGCATGATGTTTTGTGATTAGATGCATTTGGATTATGATTGGATTTTGTTTTCAGTATGACCTACACTGACTCATGGACCGACTATTGGATACCGATATTATTTTTATATGGATATATTGCATGTGTTCTAACATTGGATTTCTTCACCATGATGAGTAGAATGTAGTTGTTGAATTTACATTATTATAATTTTGGATAATGATGAAATGCATAATTAAGTTGTGATTTAGACCTAGAAATAATGATTAATTGAATTACGTATAGATGTTAATAAATTTCATGCATATGGTTATTTTGGATATTTTGACATGGCGGCAAGGCCGAAGGAGGTATTTTGTATTTCGCAGAAACACAAAGCATGATCACAACCATGAGGGGGATTGGGAACCAAACACAACAGGATGTCGGGTGGTTACAACAATTGGTCATCAAGGCAACTAGTAAATTGTATTGTGTTACCTTTGTTCTTTTGTGTTGAGAAAATTTCCATGAGGGGGAAATTTTCTAATGTGACCAAGGGGTAAGAATTTTATTTACTTGTTTTAACTTACTTTAGTAGGTGATTTATTTGTGATATCTTTTTAAAATTTCTTTTGCTAAGTATGTTTAGAATTAATTTAACACCTTGTTTTAATTTTTAAGTTTTGGAGGGAAGTCTAGTCGGTGTAATTAATTTTGTTGGTTGGCTCCTTGAGCCTTGTGTTTCCTCATGTATTGAATGCTTGGTTTTGAGTGTTGACCACTCCATGTTCTTTGAACCTCGAATTTGAGATTGAGGGCAATTTTAGGGGACTTGTGGGACAAGTTGAACTTGTCCCACACTTCCCAAAACCCCTTACCAACCATATCTATGGGTTGGGAATCCAAAAATGGGATTATTTATTGTTTTGGGAAGGGAAATATGACTTTGGAGTGCACTTTTCTTCATTTTGCATTTATTTGTGCCTTAAGACACATGGGGAAGGGATGGTTTTGGATTAAAGATGTCATTCAACCCAACCACCCATTTATGGTGTTTTGGGATTTGAGTTGACTAAAGGGAGGTGGTCTTGAGGAGGTGTGATGTGGCATCCTACAAGGAGCCACATCACCCTCACTCTTCCTCTTGTCTATTTATGGAAATTTCCTCTCTTGTTGAGGGGGTTGGAATTTTTTTTTTTTTTGTTGAAGAGTTCTCTTTTGTCATGTTTTGGGGAGAGAAAAGAATTGGGAGTGAGAGAAAAAGAGAGTGCTTGGACTTGCATGCTTGGATTGTTTTGGAGGGAGCTTGGAAAAATTTCTTGGTTTAGGCTTCTCCAATGGAGAGGTAGGAAACCTTCTCCTTTGTTTTGCTTTCATATTATTGTTGCTTCTATGCTAAATTTGTGAATAATGCATGTTTACTTTGGTGTATTGTGAAAAATGGATAGAATGCTTATTGTGTAGTATAGGAGAGGTCTATGGGAATACTCATGAGGGAGGCATAAGAGTAGATTAGGATATTGTGGAGGGAGTTTGAGAGGGATGCCCATCTTGGGTGAGAATGTTTACATTCTTACCTTGTTCTTGAGGGAGCCATAAGAGGAGGGAGGCATAAGAGTATGGGAGGAAAAAGGGGTACTTGAGGGAGGCATAAGAGTCATAGGGGCTTGAGTTTTATTGTGGAGGGTTTTGGATGGGCATCTCATCTCAATGGGGAGGCATAAGGAAAACTTTCCCATAGTTCCTTCTCTTGTTGGCTTGGATGCAAGCCTTGTTGTGAAATGTTTGGTGTTATTTGTGTGTCTCTTGTTTCTTCTTTTTTTGGCTTTGAATGTTGTGAAGAAATTGTATTGTGGAAGCAAGTATTGTTTCCTTGAGTTGGAGACCACCCTTCATGGTGTTGTGTTTGGGGCTTGGGGGTCAATGGAGGAGATTGCTTCTCTTCTCCATTGAGTTTTGGTTGGGAGGAGAGTGTTGCCTCTCCCCTATCTTGGTTGTGATTTGAAATACTTGGAACTTGGAGCACAAGAACCTTGTTGTTGACAATTTAAAAACATCATATATTTACTCACCTTGAGTGGAGAAAAAAATAAAAAAATGTAATATTACTTTGCTTTCGTTAGATTCCATTATTGCAAATTTGTTTCCACATGAAGTAGGTTATGTTGTAAAAATATTTTGAAGGAAAGTTTTCTTTTTTTACTTCATTTGTAAGCTTGTAATGGGGATGGGATTAAAAGTTGCAAGAAAGATAATCCATTCATTCTCTTTTAACTTGTCTTGGAACCTCTTATAAATGTATTGATCTTGTTGAAATGTTGGTAGATCTTGTGTAAAACTTAATGGAAAGATTGTAGGACTCTTTTGTGGAATGTTAGGAAAATTCACAAAGAAAAATATACATATTAGATTCCATTTTATTGCTTAAAAGGAGAGGTATTGCAAAGTTGGAATACTAGAGTACTTACCATTCTTGTTTTGTTGATAAAAAGACTTAAGTCTCAATAGTTTTAAATACGCCAATAAAGAAGTCCATACTCTAGCTCTAACATGCTTTCCTTCATTTAGGAATTCGTTGTGAAATTAATTGCGAAATACAAAAAGGAAATGAAACTAAATCTTTTGAAAACCCATTGCAAATTAATAAAGGAAAAGAAATCAACCTACTTTGAAATCTCATACAATGTTATTAAATTGTGTAGAAGGGAATTGTAATGCAAGACTTAAAACTTGTTAAAATTATTATCCATTACTCCTTAGCGTTTAACAAGGATACTAATATTTCAAATAGTATTTCATGCCAAAGTAATACTAGAAGTAATGGATTTACTATTACCAAATCGTATTACTATCATTATACTATTAATGTCCCCCTTCTTATTAACAAGGGAAAATTAATTCTGTACTAGCCGATCAAACTGTACTAGTATACTCATTACACCTTATTTTCATACCATATATAACAATCAAAATAACTAAATGGTGATACATCTCTGTCTAACCACCGTGTAGCAAGTTTATAACAAATTTCACGCAGCACGATCATGTAACTGCAAAGCAACGGTGCTCTAGGAGTATTCTGCTGTGATTCGGAGTCGCCTCTACCCGAGACGTCCACACTTTTTCTAGGCAGTCTGTGCTTCATGAATATTCTGATATGAAACAGACCCACCTTCGTGGACCTCCTTGTTCTCCTCGGGCTGTACTTCAAGTCTGGTAGGATTCAATAAAGGATCAAAGCACTGACTGTCACAGAAGATAATTAAATTGTTGCAATGCTTACAAAGATTTGGAACGTTTTTTTTACAGATTAGGACACTGCGAGTGGTCTTAGCTTCACAAATATCAAGCTGCAGGCAGCGAGCCTCGCATCTCGCCCAAACAAATGTAAAGTTAGTCCCAAAATCAAGACCATTCAATCACCCTTAAATCGTGTCTAAGAGAATAATTTGCTAATATGCGAAAAAAAAAAAAATGATGATACGTTTAGGTAGATATGCACGATAGACAAGTTGATACGCAAAGCGGTGATTGTCACAGTGAATATTTAAATTGTTGTAATGCTTACCAAGATTTTGAACGCTTTTTTTTTTTTTTTTTTTTATAGACTAGGACACTTTGCGAGTGGTCTTAGCTTCACAAATATCTAGCCGCATGGCAGGCCCGCCACTTCGCCCAAACAAATGTGAAGTTAGTCTCAAAAATCAAGACCAATTCATCACCCTTAAATCATGTCTAAGAGAATAGTTTATATAAAAAAAAGAAAGTTGATACGTTTCGAAGAAAATGCTTGATGAGATAACTTGATACACAAAGCGCCGATCATCACGGCGAATATTTAAATTGCTGCAATGCTTGCAGTAAAGGCGAGTTCGTGGTCGCCTATTTAACATTGCTGCAATAGACAAGCAATAGTGTTGGTTTATGAGGTCCATAGTTGATTGATGGCGTTTCCATCCTCCCTTCTCACCACCTGTGCAAGCTGCGTCCCTTGACCATCTACGATATGAAACAGACTTACCTCTATGAGTTTTTCCACCTCCTCACGCGGCAAAGGGTAGTTGGCGGTAAAATGCCCACCTCATGTGCCTGTAACTTCAACTGCGACCCCCGTTGTTCGCACGCGGGCCGGGACAGTGGAATGTTGACAGGCGGCTTAGCGAGAGATTAGATTTGCCAAATATAGTGAAGTCAATGGTTTAGGCGGCAAGCTTGCTTTCTTGCACGCAAGGAGAAGGGAGTAATGGTGGACAGGTGGTTGTTGGGATCCACCACCCCCAACCAACAAGAATTAAACTTAGTTTGAAACGCCTTTCCCTTTTTGGCTCTTATTTCTTGGATCCATTTTTCAAACGTATGATTAAGCATATAGATTTAATTAAGTGAAAATTTTGATTATACATAAATATTTATATATCACTAAAATTAGAAGCACTTAATCCTCCAAGGATATCTAGCTAGGCCAGCAAAGTATTAAATGCTATATAAGATAATAATGTGGTATGAATTGTAACAAAATTTTCGTATAGTATTCATACTAGGTAGTATGTATATCGAAACATATTAGAATCATACAATGCAATAAAATAAACCAGTGCCAAGTGTATACCGTAATGTGTGATTCCCTTGTATATAATTATATATAATTATATATATATTTATATTTATATATGTTATAATGTATTAAATCAGGAGACAACGCGACATAATAGAATAAAAATAATAAATAATAAATAATAAATAAATAAATAAATAAAAATTGAGTGGATAGTGTTTTCACCTCGAAATAAATTATATCTTATTCTAGGGTTAACCTCCAGAAATATTGTTGTCTCGATATTATCAGACCTTAGACTAGTAAATTCGAAGGACGACCTTTCTCTTCCTTGTGAAACGTCGACTGAAATAAAATCAAACTTCTTTGACCTCGAAGCATTATCGTGATTGAAGTAGTTTCGAGTCTGTATGCGGACTCACCTTGCAAAGAAACAAAAAAAAAAAAATTGTCGCATTTTTGGGACGGATGTTTCATGGCGCCGTAAATCGTTTTGCGGCGTATTAGGAAGTAAATAATTTAAAGTTAAAATACATTTTACTAAATTAATTTTATAATTTAAAGGTAAAAAACACTTTGGTAATCTAATTTTTAAATTCTCGGGTGTGGGGAAGTAAATAATTTAAAGGTTAAATAATTTTAAAAATATATTTTAGTAAATTAATTTTTTAAATTATCGGGTGTGGGGAAGTGAATTATATTTAAAAATTAAAGTAAATAAATTGTTTAAACAAGTAAAAAATACTTTTAATGTGTTAATTTAAAAACTATAATGTTTAAATAAATAAATAAGTTTAAATATGCAATATATTATTAGGTAAATAATTTTAAGTAATAAATAAGTTATTAAAAACAGTTACATAACTTCCCCACGCATTATAATAATTTAATTTGTTCCTTACAAACAAACCCGGATTGGAAATTGTGACAGGTTCAATAACTTGATAGTAAGATCTTATTCTTTTTGTTTCATTTCAGTAAACATTTCTATGTGTAGATGGTAATTATTACTTTAATAATGTTTGTATTTTTAATAAACCCATATATTGAATAAAAATTTTCCTAACACATTAAACAATATATTTCATGTTTAATATAGGTTTCCATATTCCCTGACATAGAAAACCAACATTTCTATGTGTAGATGGTAATTATTATTTTAATAATGTTTGTATTTTTAATAAACCCATGTAAAACTATTTATTTTTACTTTAACAATTTATTTAAATAAATTTTTTAAATAGTTATTATTCAAAGTGATATGTAATTTATAATAGTAGTAACTTAGAGTGAGATGTGATAGTCTCTCTACAAACTTTTCTTTTAAAAAGACAATTGGAAACATTACAATTAGAGATGTATTAGCAATATCATCTAAAAATTATAGAAACTTGTAAAATAGTTCAATTATTAAGATTTTGCTTTTATTATATAGACAATTTTTAACATCTTAGTGTGCATTGTGTATTTAGAAATTGAATATTTGTACATTTATAATTTTAAGACATTGACTAATATAAATTTTTGAAAAAAAAAGAATGTGATGTTTATGAGAAATTTTTGTATGTGTATATATATCCTTACATTATTTTCATTGGGGAACATTTGTGGATATTTGTCCAACTCGGAATCTATCGTTGCATGCGCCTTTTTCGATACCGGGAGCTAGGATTTGCAAATGGGATGTTTCCTGTTATGCTCTCCTAGCACGTCCTAATTTGGATGTCATCCTGTGTTCTCGAAAAGGTTTTTAAAGCAACGTAACGAGGGACATCCCGATGTATGTATAACATATGCATCTTCTGACAATGCAATTTTTCTATAAGAAATGTCAAATATAAATATTTTATATTTCTATAGCAGAAACCGTGAAATCATATTTTGTGTATGCTTGGAAAAATGTTTTAATATAAATTCTCAGGAACTATGGTTCCATCATAATGTTTTTCATTTTCATGAGTGGATGACATGTTATTTTTTGTATGTTGTGTTTTTTCAAGCAATGATTAACGTGGATATGTGCATTTGAACATTTCTTTACAAGGTGGTGTGTGTTTATTTCATTGAAGGACATGGATATAGTTGATTTTTGAATACGCAATTGAGAATTATTTGTTTTATATTTTTCTCTTTGATATTGTGTTATTTATGAGAGGAACATTGTTGAATTGTCACAACTTGCCTGTATAATAACGATTTATACAATGACGTCGATGAAGAATTGTTGTGTTAATAGAGAATTGAGGTATTGTTTGTTATTTGTAAATGTGATAGTTTGTGTCACTTTAGTTCATATCATATTTTGAGTGTCCTTCATAATTTTTAGATTCTCTATACTATATGATTATTTCCTATTACATGCACATGGAGTTTTAAATAATATAAATAATTAGGTGATTTTTTGAAAATACTTTATAGGCATGGCTCCACCAAGATTAAATTTTGAAAATGAAGAGGAAAGAAAAGAATATTAAAGACAATATCACAGAAGAAGACAACAAGAAATGACATATGCATTGTTAGGTTGTTGAGCTGAATTGCTTCAAAGATTGCATGTTTTACATGTTACTAGTTTTGACAATAACCGCAGGCGTCTGCATCGGGGCTAATTGGCGTTGGTCGGTCAGTCCAGTCGGGAAAAGTAATCTCTTTGGATCGGTTTAACCAGTGAATGGTTACTGTGTGAGAAATTTTTAATTAAATCTTGGGAATTAAATCTATTTTTAGCATTAAATTAGATTTATTGGATGTAATTGCATGGCTAAGTGCCCTAAGTTTATAAACGACTATATAAGCATAAAAGCTAGGGTTTAGAAAGTGAATTAAGAGAAGGATTGACTTAGATCCTTGATTCTCCTAGATTGAGAGGATGATGATAAAGAAGAAGAAGAAAAATAAAGAACAGGTTACATGAAGACAAAGTCTCCATGGAAAGGAGCTGGACAGAAGGAAATAACAGGTACATCTGAATGGTGAGAAGATGGTAAAATCTTCTACTGTATTTTCTTTGTATAGTTGTTGTCTCATTATAATGGCTTGCATAGTATGTAAAGCACATGTAGTTTATTCTTGTAGATCCACATGTTGGTGAGATCTTGTATTGTAGATCCATGAGATCATGATGTATTGTTGATCCATGTAGATCTAATCTTATATTGTTAGATCCACAAGTTGTTGTGTGATATTGTATGATAGATCCATGTAGATCTAGAGATTGTAGAGGAGGTTGTCTTCATGTTTGCACAAGTTATGCAATGATGGAGAGATAGACTTACTTCTTGGTGCATAGTCATAGTTGCACATATGGTAGACCCATGTGAGAGGTCTTGATTGCAGATCCACAAAGAACTTGGTAGCAGTTCAAAGATGCAGTAGTTCTTGGTTATGTGAGATCTTCTAGTGGTGTTTGGAGGCACAGTTGTAGTGCACTCATGGAGATTCGTTTAGAGATCTGGAGGAGAGGAGATACTCTTGGAGAGATGCATTGTACTCTTGTATTTAAAGAGTTGGTTTGTACTCTTGTTGTATTATATATATGAGATCTCTATCTTTGGTGGATGTAGCCCACATTGGGTGAACCACGGTACATGTTGTGTTATGCATGTGTATTTTGTTTTGATTTGGATTATTATTGCTTATACTTCCACTATTGTATATCCCTGGAACTGTTAAGATCTTGTGTGCATGATTGGGTTTGTTATTTAATGATAGCACTATTCCGCAGTCTTGAATTCCCAACAACTAGTATCAGAGCTTGGTTATCTTAGTTAGCTTGGTTATTTTAGAGTAAGGTTTTGCTTCAGTATATTGTTAGTGTTTTACTAACAGGTGTATGAGAGCAGGGTTTGTTTTTCTTGATGTGAATATCACAGGAAGAGATTCAATCTCAAGTGGGAGATAGAAGAGTAAGGTTGCTGGAAATTATAGTGACCGGCATTGGTTAAGTGGCAACCAATGTTGGTAGGGTGACCGTGGTCGGTTACAAGGTGATCATGGTCGGTTACTAGGTAGCCTAGTTTTAAAAATAAAATCACATATTTGAAGAAATGGAAAGATGCATGGAATGTTACTATGCTTGGTAGGGTGACCGTGGGTTACAAGGTGACCATGGTCGGTTACTAGGTAGCCTAGTTTTAAACAGAAAATCACATATTTGAAGAAATGGAAAGATGCATGGAATGTATCTTGTTTGTTGAGGTGTCCCCAGTTCTTGGAGGCACAAGCATGTTGGTTAGATTGTAGATCCGGTTATTGAGGTATGGTTTTATCTTGATATTGCAGTGCTTATATAATTTAGGTTGCACATGCATGTTTGGGATTGTAGATCTAGATCTGAGAATGAGAGAAAAGGGGTAGTTATGCATCCTTTGGTGTAGTTAGATGCATGGGCTTCATTAGAGAAGCTGAATATAGTAGCACAGAATGAAGACGGGGTTTCCATCATAGAAACATGTTCTTCAGTTGAAGATGTGGTTGAGTATCTTGGTGCTGGTAAGGTGATGTATTTCATCTTGGTGTAATTTTATTACATGTATTATTACTATTAAGTTTTTGTGCAAGGTTGGGTGCTTCTTGAAATGACTAGCTCAACACAACTATCAGATTTGGTCAGAGTAGGCACCTAGTTTGGTGACCTATGCCAATTTTTGGTGTTGTGTTAGTTCCAAAGCAGCACCAATGTTGATCAGGGAACCAACATCGGTCACAGAAGGTAACTGGTACTAGTTAGCAAACCATAGTCGGTCTCTATGACAACGAGTTTGCACATGGTTTCTTACAGTAGAAGAGGGCATGGATGGTTCAGTGTCCTATTTTGGAGGATCAAGTTTCTTGCACATAGTGTATATGGTAGAGATGGTGTAGATCACTTCAATGTTTGGATCAGAAAGAGGACGGAGTTGGCTTGGTTAGTCCAGTGAGACTTTACGTCAGGTATCTCTATATGGTTCATGTTTTATTTCTTTCTTTTGGAGCAACTGATATTATGTTTGGATAGTGTGCATAGATTTACACCATTTTTTTGGTGTTGTTTGACTTTATTTCCGGTTGTGTGGAATCTTGAGGACTAGGATATCTAGTCTAAGGATGAGATCCTCAATGAAAATTCATGGTTAGACATAGTTCGAAGTAATAAAAGATGTTGAGTACAAAGATGAAAATAAGTAGGTAAGTCCAAACTTCGTGGGTAGTGGGGAAGTTCATGTTCAAAGTGGGAGAAATCCATGGTTGTTGGCATTGCATAGATTGGATACATGATGCACATGTAGAGTGAGAGGAGGTTACTACTATTCGAGTGGCAGAGGCACTAGTTAGTTTTAGAGGCGGTGCGATTTGTAGGTATATTGAGTTTATAGCTTTGTGATGTCACTTCTAGTTTATTTTATGGTGCCTGGATATTCCTTAGGGATGATAGTTGATGGTAGATTCAGCTGATTTTAGATGATAGAGAAATTTTCAAAGTTTGAAGGGTGAAAAGGAGAAAATATGACTGTTATAGAGACCGGTGTCGGTTAGTGTTAACCGTGGTCGGTCATCTGGTAACCATGGTTGGTCATATAGTGACCGAGGTCGGTTAGGGGAAACCGTGGTCGGTTTGGTCATAGGTTTGACAGCAGTGTTTATTTACCATTTTTAGATGGTGCCCTTATTTTTCTTTCATCTTAGTTTGGTTTGGCTTGTGCAATATGTTGATGACATGTTTGCTGGTATTTACATTTGGTATTTGTTGCATGGATTATCACGGTTGTTTTCTATTGAAATTGATGATCACAAGATTCATATATGGATTTTGAGTTAGTCGGTGAGAGACTTGGCACTTTGGAGAGCCCAATGATATGGATGGATGTATAGGTGAGTTTATACATGTGGATAGATTTAGTTTTGTGAGTCCGTGATGATGGAAATGTTTGGTTTGCACATGAATGCCTATGGGAATAGTTTAGATGCCTTGAGCATGAGTAGGGATGTTTATATTTCATCTTGATTACTATGTTACTCCTTGATAGGTATGTTTTCTACGGTTGAATGTCTTGGAAATGCTAATTGTTTATGCGGGGTTGGATTTGCATATTGTAGTCTTTGGATTTCTTTGATGTTATGTAGGTGTTTTTCGATTGATCACCCATTGTTGCATGTAGAACTCATTCAGGGTTGTTTTTACCCGGGATCTTGTTTTGCTTTCGCATATTCTAGTTTGAATTGTCTTTGGATAGTTGCATTGGTGGTTACATGGAGACATGGATAGATGGATGGAGAACATGGTTGGTTTTACAGGTATGGCTATGGTTGCAGTTGAAGCTCAATACTTCAGTTTGAGTGGATATCTTACAGTGTGTTAGTCATGATGGCTTGGCTGCATGAGAGGCTTGGTGTTATGATTTAGTGGGAGCTTGATGTATGGATATCTCGATTATCATGAATCAGTAGTAGCTTTGTGCAGGTCTTTGGTAAGTCATGTTTTTATCTTCTTAATTTGAGAAGATGGTTTGATCTTCCTGGTTTTATTTTTGAGAGAATTGTTGAAGGAAAGAATAGATGGTCTTCATGGTGTTAGAGGATGGTGATGTACAGGTATAGGTATAGGTACAAAGGTTCAGCAATTTATCTCCAAGTGGGAGATTGTTAGGTTGTGGAGCTGAATTGCTTCAAAGATTGCATGTTTTACATATTACCTGGTTCTCGACAAGAACTAGTGTCGGTCGGGCTAACCAAAGATCGGTTAGTCTAGGTCAGAAAAGTAATCCATGTTGTATCGGGTTAACCAACGACGGTTACCTATGTGAGAAAGTTTTAATTAACTCTCAAGAATTAAATCTATTTTTAGCATTAAAGTATATTTATTGGATGTAATTGCATGGCTAAGTGTCTAAATTTTATAAACAACTATATAAGCATAAAAGATAGGGTTTAGAAAGTGAATTAAGAGAAGGATTGACATACATCCTTGATTATCCTAGATTGAGAGGATGATGATAAAGAATAAGAAGAAAAAGAAAGAATAGGTTACATGAAGACAAAGTCTCCATGGAAAGGAGATGGACAGAAGGAAATAACAGGTACATCTGAATGGTGAGAAGAGGGTAACATCTTCTACTTTATTTTCTTTGTATAGTTATTGTCTCATTGTAATGGCTTGCATAGTATGCAAAGCACATAGAGTTTCTTCTTGTAGATCCACATGTTGGTGAGATCTTGTATTGTAGATCCATGAGATCATGATGTATTGTTGATCCATGTAGATCTAGTCTTATATTGTTAGATCCACAAGTTGTTGTGAGATCTTGTATTATAGATCCATGTAGATCTAGATATTGTAGAGGAGGTTGTCTTCATGTTTGCATAGTTATGCAGTGATGGAGAGACAAACTTACTTCTTAGTGCACATTCATAGTTGCACATATGGTAGACCCATTGTAGAGGTCTTGATTACGAGATCCACAGAGAACTTGGTAGCAATTCAAAGATGCAATAGTTCCTGGTTATGTGAGATCTACTAGTGGTGTTTGGAGGCACAATTGTATTGCACTCAAGGAGATCCGTTTAGAGATCTGGAGGAGAGGAGACACTCTTGGAGAGATGCATTGTACTCTTGTTGTATTATATATATGAGATCTCTATTTGTGGTGGACGTAGCCCACGTTGGGTGAACCACAGTACATGTTGTGTTATGTGTGTGTATTTTGTTTTGATTCTGATTATTCTAGTTTATACTTCCACTACTGTAGATTCGAGGAATTGTTAAGATCCTGTGTGCATGATTGGTTTGTTATTTAATCATAGTACTATTCCGCAGTCCCGAATTCCCAACAATTACATGCACATGGAGTTTTAAATAATATAAATAATTAGGTGATTTTTTGAAAATACTTTATAGGCATGGCTCCACCAAGATTAAATTTTGAAAATGAAGAGGAAAGAAAAGAATATCAAAGACAATATCGCAGAAGAAGACAACAAGAAATGACAGATGCGCAACGAGAGGAACAAAGGAAACGTCGAAATGATAATGATAGAAGAGCATTTGCAGAACGGAGGGTTGAATTGAAAAATGAAGAAATAGATGTAGAGAGATGACAACATGCAAATAACATGATGACAATTCGTGCACAATCGTCTCAAAAAGACTCACATGTATATAGAATAAGAATACAATGACAGATTCATACAGATCGGTTTCCTGAGGAAGAAAGATGAAAATGTGAGGATTTACTTACATTATTTATATAAAATATTTTATAAATTGCATAGTGTTTTGAGTGTGTTGGTGAAAAAACTATTATAAATCAAACAAAAGGTCATAGATATGGAAATGAAAACACTTTTTCTAATCTCCTATTCTCTTAAATTCATATCATTCTTTGACTAGCCTTGCTAATTGTTACAACTTGGATAATATATGATTGATTTCTATTACATGTACGTGGATTTTTTAGTTATATAAATAATTACAAATTTTGTTGAAAATATTTTATAGGTGTGGCTCGACCACGATTAAATTTTGAAAATGAAGATGAAAGAAGAGCATATCAAAGAGAATATCAAATACAATATCACAGAAGGAGACAACAAGAAATGACAGATGCACAATGAGAGGAATAAAGGAAACTTCAAAATGATAACAATAGACAAAGGTTCACATAATGGAGGGCTGAATTAACAAATGAAGAATTAGATGCAGAAAGATGACAACATGCAAATAACATGACAATAATTCATGAACGATCATCTCAAGATGACTCACATGTATCAAGAGCAAGGTTACAAAGATAGATTCATTTAGGTCAGTTGCAAGAGGAGGAAAGACTACATAGACAAGAACTTCACCGTGAAGCATCTTAGAGGAATTATCATAGAATGGCTAGTAATGTTGAAGTTAATTCTGGGACAAGAAATTCAACATTGATGGATCACGTGCTCAAAACACCAAAAAAATTGGCCCAAGATATAATGAATATAGATGTTGTAAATAATTTAGAGAATGATAGTGTGTGACAAGAGATGAAAATACAACCAATACAAACAACGAGAAGAATAATAATGCAAAATAATGATTTACAAGAGGAGTCAATAATCAAACCTAGAAGAAGAAGAAGAATGCAAGACTCACATATTGTGAGAGAACACATGATATATGATCCCAATGGAATGCTTGGGAGAGATTTCAATACGGTCCAAATGATTTTTCGACACGATCTTGATATCCTTTCTTTTCCGGTCATGTGTTATATTTTTCAAGAATGTTACATTAGAATAAAAGTTTCTTGAACACCTGAAGGACCTGTGTGTACTAGATGTCGACAAGAGAAACATCATCATCGATTTTCGGCATCAAATAATATGGATCCTGGACCACAACTGCGAGAACTTGCAAACTTAACTCAAATTGAGGAAATGTTAATAGCCCATGTCAACCCAATCCTGCAAGTGACACATGCAACAGGAGGTCAATATAAATATAAAGGTCACATGATAAGTTTTCCTCAAGAAGTAAAAGAAATCACTAATCTTTTGCCCCATAGATTGAAATATTTGTCGATGATTATTATTCGAAGGAGAGATCAACATGGAACAAATTATGAATTTGATCAATAGAGAGTGAGTTTATAGTGCATTGAAATATAAAATAGAACATGATAAGTTCTATTCAGATGTCCAAATCAATGAAAATGGTCTGAATGAACTTCCACCTCATTCTACTGAGAATTTGTTGAGCAATTGAACTTAGTTCATATGGAGTTTCATTCCGATGCAAATGAAGTTGTGTTTGTAGATCCGACCATGGAGACAGATGAAATAAATATAATTAGTCATACAACATCGATGGCATCTAAACTACCTAATGCACCAAGGAGATGGAATTAATCTATGTGTGGGTGAATAACCCTCATGCGAGACCACTGGAGTACTCATTAATCGTCGGCCAGGATAGGAGCATCTCCTATCAATGATTATGTGACAAGAGTAGAACTACTTGATATGGCATTCCCTACTCTCTTTCCGATGGAAAATGTGATTGGCTAGAACCGCGATTAAGACTAGTATGTCTCCATGAATTTGTAAATCATTTATTATTATGTTTGTGGTAGCCTATTTTCATGTTAGAGTGTGGTACACCTTCTATGTGTTACACTCTAGTATTTTATACGGCCCCTCTCGCCGGTGAGAGGGTCAAGGGGGTTTGGGGGCGAAGCCCCTGAAACAAATTTTTATGGGTGGTTTATTAACCCATGGGTAATGGGTAACCATTATGGGCTGTTTTGGGCCCATGGTTTTTCAGATTATCGATTGTTTTTACCCACAGCTTTTTTGCCCATGGATTTGATACCCATGGTTTGTTCCCATGGTTTTGATATAGCCATGGTTTTGTAAAACCGCTTAAGAAATTGTCTATTTATATGGTCTTATGCATATGATACATATACAAGCAAATGCATTGTTGATGTGCTTTGAATTCGGGTGTGAATTCTCAGAGAGTTTGTGGAGCATAGCTCCAAACGGATCACGGGTATTGTATTGAGGAGTGGAGGCTTGTAATAAATTTTGAGCAAGTGATTCTTGGTGGACATAGTCCAAATTGGGTGAACCACATTAAATATTGTCTTTCTATGTTGTGTTGTTTATTCGCACTTTTATTTGAGATTTGTAATATTTTCTCGCATATTAGTTTTACTTGTTCATTGTGATTCTTTAAGGGATTATTCCACATATTTTATCTCTTATTTCCTATCAATTGGTATTAGAGGCTAGTTTTGTTTTTTTCGAAGTGTTGAATCAAGGGAAAGTTTTATCTTGAGTGGGAGCTATGGAAGATGATGGAAGATCTAGGGTTGATAAATTCAACGGGTATAATTTTAGTCTTTGAAAGATGCAGATGCAAGATCACCTTTATCGAAGGATCTTTATACTCCGCTTTTGAGAAGGTGAACAAACCCTCGAGTATGACAGAGATGCGGAATGGGATTTGTTGGATTGGAAGGCACTTGGAATGATCCATCGTGTCTTGCATCTTTGGTATTATTTAATGTTTAAAGGAAAAGACTACAAAAGATCAAATGGATGCATTAGGAAGTTGTATGAAAAACCTCTCGCCTCTAACAAGATATTTTTAATGAAAAAGTTTAATATGAAGATGTCTCGAGAATAGTTCGATTGCACATCATTTAAATGATTTCAATATAATTATGAATATGCTAGCTTTGGTTACAATAGAATTTGATGAAGAAGTTAGGGCTTTATTAATTTGAGCTCTTTACCCGAAAGTTGGAATATCCTAGTAATGGGGGTAAGCAATTCGGTTCCAACTAACTCAAAATTTAAGTTTGAGGATGTTGTAGGGTGATCTAAGCGAGGAAATGAGAAGAAAAATCTCTCGAGAAATCTTCTACTTCAAGGAAGTGCTTTGATAGTGGAAACTAGAGGGAGATAGAAGAATAGAGGAAAGCTGTGGAAAATCGAAAGATCGGGCAAGGTCAAAATCCAAGAGCAAGATTTTATGTTGGGGCTGGAAAGTGGGCATGCAAAGAAGAAGCTGTTGGGAGATTTGAGACAAGAAGAAACAATAGGAAGAAAACAAGGAGGCAAATATGGCATCGTGTAATGTATGTCGGGATGCTTTGATTCTTTCTTTGCATAATATTCTTTGAATCTTGGGTTTTAGATTCAGGGGCTTCTTTTCATGCTACTCCACATAGGCATTATTTTGTTGATTATGTTGAGGGATTTTGGGCATGTTTTCCTTGGTGATGATGAGCCTTACAAAGCATAGTTGGAAAATGTTATGTTCATGTTAAGATGTAGAATGGGAATACATGGCTATTGAAGGATGTCAGACATGTGCCTACATTAAGGAGAAATTTGATATCAGGGGGAAATTGGGAAGTGATGGTTGTCTTATGATATTTGGTGACTCTTGGAAGGTTACCAAGGGTGCTCTTGTGGTGGCAAGAGGTAAGAAGGTTAGAACCTTGTATTTATCCACTGATAGTACTAATGATTGTAATCTTGTGGCTTCAGATGTAGATACAACATTATGGCACTATAGGCTCGGTCATATAGCCATAAGGGAATGGACATCATAAAGAAGAATTTTCTTGGATATACTGAGAAACAAGGTTTGGATTTCTATGAGAAGCTGCATATATGGGAAAGAAGTGACTTACTAAGGTTTCTCAAGGTTGGACCTACAAAGAAAGAATAGAGTTAGTTAGAGCTAGTACATTCTAATGTGTGGGGGCTTTTAGGTATCATCTCTTGGGGGTTCAAGTTATTATGTTACTTTTATTGATGATGCAATAAGGAAAGTTTGGGTTTATTGTATTAGAAACAAATCTGATGTATTTGATACTTTTGTTAAATGGAAAGCCTTGGTAGAGAATGAAATAGGTCTTAAGTTAAAATGTCTCAGGTCAGATAATGGAGGGGAGTATTGTAGCAATGAATTTGATGATTATTGTTCTAAGAATGGAATCCGTAGAAAAAGATGGTTCCAGGGAACCCCGCAATGAGAATGGGGTGTCGAAAGGATGAACATAACAATAATGGAACGTGCTAGAGCATGAGGATACATGTAGGACTACCTCTTTATTTTTGGCGAAGCGGTGACACAACTGTTTGTGTACTTAATAAATAGAGGACCCTCAAGTTCCTTGGATGGAGGCATACCTGAGGAGGCTTGGTACGGTAAGAAAGTCGATTACTCATTTCTTAGAGTCTTTGGATGTGAGGTGTTTGTTCATATTGACAAGGATGATAGGACCAAGCTAGAGGCTAAATAAAAAAATGCACTTTTATTGGTTATGGTGGTGATGACTTTGGATTTAAATGTTGGAGTATTAAGGACAAGAAAATCATTCGGTCTAGGGATGTGGTATTTAATGAGAAAGTCATGTATAAGAAACAGTTGCAGGAAAATAGGGAAGAATCCAAGAAAGAATATGCAGTGGTAGAGGATCTTCTGGATGGGACAGTGACCCATGAATCAGTTCAGGAACCTACTCAACAGGAACCCCAAACTCCTACAGTGAGGAGGTCTTCTAGGGTAAGAAAAGAACCTAAACATTTTTCTCCTTCTCTTTATTATTTATTACTCACTAATAGTGGAGAGCCAGAGAGATTTGATGAAGCAATGTAGGTAGATTCTAGTAAGAAGTGGGAGTAAGCCATGGATGAGGAGCATAAGTCTCTCATGGAGAACCAGACTTGGGATTTGGTGAAGCCTAGAAGGCGAAAAAGTAGTATTGCAGAACAAGTGGGTGTACAGAGTTAAAGATGAAGAAGGAGGAAAGAAAATATATAAGGCCCGGTTGGTGGTCAAAAGGGTTTGCACATTAAAAAAGGTATAAATTTTGATGAGATCTTTTCTCCTATAGTAAAAATAACTTCTATTAGAACTGTTCTTGGAATAGTGGTAGCAGAAGACTTGCACTTAGAACAGTTAGATGTAAAGACTACATTTCTCCATGGTGATTTGGAGGAGGAGCTATATATGCAGCAGCCAGAAGGATATGAAGTCAAAGGTAAAGAGGAGATGGTGTGTAAACTGAAGAAGAGCTTGTATGGCCTAAAACAAGCTCCACGTCAATGGTATAAGAAGTTTGATAGCTTCATGATGGAGCAAGGTTATATCAGATGTCATTCTGACCATTGCGTGTATACAAAGAAATTTGAGGATGGAAGTTATATTATCCTATGTTTGTATGTTGATGACATGCTAGTTGCAGGTAAAAACATGCAGGAAATAAAAGTACTCAAGAAACAACTAAGTGAATCCTTTGATATGAAGGATTTGGGGGCTGCGAGACAAATCCTTGGTATGAGGATAACTCGGATAGGAAGGAACGGAAGATGAATTTATCTCAGGAAGAGTACATTAAGAAGGTATTGGATAGGTTTAACATGTAGGATGCTAAACTAGTTGGGACTCCTTTGGCATGCCATTTTAAGTTATCAAAGGAGCAGTGTCCCAAGACAGAGTAGGAAAGAAACCATATGTCCAAGGTACCTTACTCATCAGCGGTTGGCAATTTGATGTATGTTATGGTATGCACTAGGCCTGATATTGCCCATGCAGTAGGAGCTGTGAGTAGATTTATGAGTGATCCAAGTAAAGAGCATTGGCAAGCAGTAAAGTGGATCCTTCGGTATTTGAGAGGGACCATGGGGACAGTTTTATGCTACAGTGGATCATACACCACTTTACATGGTTATGTAGATTCAGACATGGATGTTGATGTAAACAAGAGGAGAAGCATGAAAGGTTATATTTACACTGTAGGTGGGACAACAAGTAGGTGGATTTCACGAATACAAAAGTTGGTGGTTTTGTCAACCATGGAGGCTAAGTATGTTCGCCACAGAGGAAAGCAAAGAGATGATTTGGTTACAACAATTTCTTAAGGAGTTGGGGCATATGCGGGGAGGAATGTAAGCTATATAGTGATAGTCGAGTGCTATACACCTAGCTAAGAACTCTACTTTCCACTCCGGGGACGAAGCATATACGAGTTGAGATATCACTTCATCAAAGACACTTTGGAGGAGATAAGTTGAAGTTGAGAGGATTTATAATTTAAGACATGATGACCAAGGTGGTAACAAGGGATAAACTAAAGCTATGTTTGGCTTTGGTTGGCCTTCATGGATGATAGTGAAGGGTTGATAAGTTTTCTCGGTGGAAATTAGTCTCCAAGTGGGAGATTGTTATGTTTGTGGAGCCTATTTTCATGTTAGAGTGTGGTACACCTTCTATGTGTTACACTCAAGTATTTTTATAGCGGTCCCACTTGCTGGTGAGCGGGTCATGGGGGTTCGGAGGACAAAGCCCCGAAGCAATTTTCATGGGGGTTTATTAACCCATGGGTAATGGGTAACCGTTATGGGCTGTTTTTGGGCCCATGGTTTTTCGGTACCCATTGTTTTGATACCCATGGTTTTTTGCCCATGGTTTTGATACCCATGGTTTTTGCCCATGGTTTTGATACCCATGGTTTTGTATCAAAATGCTTAAGAAATTGTATATTTATATGGTCTTATGCATATGATACATATACAAGAAAATACATTGCAGATGTGCTTTGAATTCGGGTGTGAATTCTGTAGAGTTTGTTGAGCATAGCTCCAAACGGATCTGGGTATTGTATTGAGAGAGTGGAGGCTTGTAATAAAATTTGAGAAAGTGATTCTTGGTGGACGTAGCCCAAATTGGATGAACCACATTAAATATTGTCTTTTGTGTTGTGTTATTTATTCTACACTTTTATTTGAGATCTGTAATATTTTATGCATATTAGTTTCTATTGTTGTGATTCTGTAAGGGATTATTCTACATATTTTATCTCTTATTTCCTATCATTTATTGTGATATAGGGATCATCGATTTTCCGAAATCTTCGGTTTAGGTATTACATGATGAACATGATCATGAGACATCATCCAAAAAAATTCATCTCGTAGTTTTTGTGAAGAAAAACATCCAAGATATGCCAATCACCATCAACGAGCTACTTTAGCATATGAAGAACGTTCCCCATTCTAATTTGGCTGATCATTTGATGCGGTTGAGAGAAAATCATTGAGGGGTACAATGTCTTCTTGGGTAAAATGTCGTGGTGAATTTGCCGACATGTTGCATCAAATAGAATCACCTACTATTTTTTTCACATTGAGCACGGTGATATGTATTGCCACGATCTACATGCATTAATGCTTGGAACATTGTCGAGATAATCCACGAGAAGCAAAAAAATTGGCGAAGGAAAATAATCATTGAATATCCACATATAGTGCAACATTATATGCACTGCGACATACACTGCTCCAAAAGGAGGTATTAAAAAAGGAATGAAAGTTAAAGATTATTGTTCTAGATATGAATGGTAGCATAGAGGTTCGCCACATGTGTATGGACTCATATGGTTATAAGGGGCACCGAATATGGACAACCTTGATTGGAATGATTATTTTCAACGTAAAAATGTTGAAAAATACTTCCATTTTATTATCCATGCATGGAATCCTTAGGATGACCCCCACCAACGAAACATACAAGTAATTTATCGATTCTCATCGAGTCTATGGTTTTATATAGAATTTTTACGTTCTCAAAATATATTGTGTATTCATATGTTCTATGTTATAAGCCTACCAAAATTTTATGCAACATCCATGTCTTCAAAATACAAGACAACTGACACAATTCGATATGGAATGTGACTATGAAGAGATTCTCAATAGTGTAGAATGACATACGATGTGTAGAGAGGGTGCCTGCCTACGTAAGAAAAGGGAAAAAGTGTCTATAGGTAAGATGTTCAAAAATTTGAATAATTAAATTGAAATAAAAAACACATACGTGGAAGAACTAATAATTGATTATTACATTTTGTAGGTATAATGCACCATGGCCATTGAATCTCGATGGATCAAAGTTATATCAAGACTCAGAGATGGGAGATAAAAATTTTGAACCTGCGAGAAATGATGATAGGGTAAATACACATAATCGCTACATATTACAATTGTGGAGAGAAAACGTAGATTGACATGTTCTTTCCAAACATGTCGTAGTCAAGTACATTGCAAAGTATGTAGCGAAAGCAGATAAAATCTCTAAAACTTATCATCAAATGTTGATGCGGATGGAAAATATTGAAAACCTGGATGAAATGGAAGTGACAACATACAGGAGACTTCTAATCAAAACAATTGTTGAAAGAGACATTGGCGCACAAGAAACATGTCACATGTTGTTAGAGCTCCCTTTGGTATAAAGCAATAGAGTATTTGTCAATTTCATGTTGTGCGCGAGGTGTTCAAAAAAGTAACAACACCGATGAGATGACCATGACGAACATGCAAAAAGTTTCATTGATGGGTACAAGAATAGGCCTTTTTCCATGGAAAGTGTCTCTTATTGATCTTTGCTTAGATCTTGGACATATAATCCAAGGAGAATATCAAATAAAAGTGGGAGGTCAAGAGTTTTGCATTTATTGTGAGTGTTCCCAAGGTTTTGCTCTCTGTCCCTTCATGGGAATCTCATAAATGGGTTGATTTTTTTGGTCATATTTATTGCTTTACAAGCCGTTTCGAGATATAGATAGAGATATCGGACATGATTCTGATTTAATAAGTTTAAACTGGGATTCGTTCTATTATAATCCATGGAATGTCGAAAGGAGGACTACAATAGAAGACGTTGAAAATAATAGCAATTTTGAAGATGAAATTAATCAACATGTTCAATAAAATACAATAGAACATGAATGGGAAATCATGTGTAGGCTTCACCATGGTCAAATTTTGCAAGCAACGGAAATAGATATGTTGGGAAGGAGAGATATTGAAAGAAAACACCATGTCCGATGAATATTGAGGTGAAGAATACACAAGTAAAGTGATAAAATTCATAAGCAACATGAAAGATAATGGGTTGGTTATAGACGATGAATTAGCCTGAATTTCAATTGCGACACCTTGGGTGTTAAACAAAAACAAACACTTGATATAATAATGACACATTATAATCAACATCAAAATAACATTCCATTGCTCATGATAGTTCAAGGAACAGTGGGAACAGGAAAATCGTATTTGATTGGTGCAATTCATCAGGCACTTTTTGATGCATCATTCCATGAACATTCTCCTCTTCTATTGCTTGCACCAACAGGAGTTGCAGCTTTTAATATTGGCACCTCGACCATCCATTCACAACTTTGAATCCCTATTACGGATTTTGCAAAATTGGACGGATCGAGACTTACAACATTCCAACAAGAGATTTTCCACATAAAATATGTATTGATTGATGAAATGAGCTTCGTCGGACAAATTTTTCTAGAAAACGTGGACTCGACTTCGTCAAGCATTCCTTGAAAGAGCAAACATGAGTTTTGGTGGTGTTTCTATGATTTTGGTAGGAGATTTGGAGAAACTTCCTCCTGTTACCAATAAACCACCATATGATAGTAATAGACGTGTAAAGCTGTTATGGGAAGCATTCATAACAATTGTTACATTGGATAAGGTATTTAGGCAAGTAGGAGAAGATGAAGACCAAAAGTTTTTCAAGAACTTCTAGCCAATCTTAGAGATGCGAATCCGACACTAGATGATTGGATGTTGTTAATGAGTAGAACAAGTTCTGCATTAGACAAAGATAAAAATGAAGAATTCTATAATAATATTCACCTGATGGCGAAAAATATTAACGTGAATAACCACAAAAAAATAGCATTCATTGAAAAGACCTATCGCACGTAGCATTGCA
This sequence comes from Taxus wallichiana var. yunnanensis, assembly GCA_018340775.1. Classification (NCBI taxonomy): domain Eukaryota; kingdom Viridiplantae; phylum Streptophyta; class Pinopsida; order Cupressales; family Taxaceae; genus Taxus; species Taxus wallichiana. The sequence goes on along the minus strand of CM031241.1, from coordinate 118,557,013 downwards.
ACTAGAACAAGTACCACCAACACATTGGTAGGATGTCTGAATGATGAACTTGATTTAGAATTATTAATTTCTAATGATGTAAGGGTTATGTTAATATCCGATCTTTGGATAGAAGCGAGGTCTTGTAAATGGAGCTCTGGGATATATTTGATACATAGTATATGCACCTGGTACTGGTCCACCGAACCCACCAACATATGTAATGGTTGAATTCGATAGTTACTTCGGAATACCATTTGAAGATAGAACTTTGCATACCATCCCAATTAGACCAATACAAAGGGGATGCACACACCAATTACCCTTACGGTTGGCATGGGCATTGATGATACATAAATCACAAGGTTTGACTATTTCCAAGGCTATAGTTGATATTGAAGAAAGAGAGACAATGGGGTTAACATTTGTGGCTATCTCTCGAGTTAAGTTGTTGCAGAGTGTAAGAATATCTCCACCATTTTCATAAGAGCACTATGCAAAAATGAAGAACGAAAAACTACTTTCGAAACGGAAGGCTGAGGAAAAAAGACTTATGTCCTTGGAATATAAATAATGTACCATGTGTAGCACACATTTCATTCTATGAATTTGTCATTACATGTGATGTACATTACGCATTTCAATTCGTATGAAAAAATATTGTATTTTTTTAACTTGATAATACGGTTACTAATAAAATCCATAAGAACTTCGTGCATTATAGACCTTGGTTTTTTTGCTCATACTCATTCTCCAAAGACAAATATGTGTTAAGTTATATAGTAATATAATTACATAAGAAAATTACATATAAGTGACTATGTTTTGATAATAAATAATTATAATATTAAATTATAAATTATATTTTATTCATACATGAACTAAATTCCCCTTATTTTTCATACTTTATTTTTGGTATTGTTTTATGTATAATGCAACTCCTGTGGTTGCTACTAGCATACCTATATTTTATAAATATAGTAATATACGAGAGGTATATATTATATATTTATATATTATATAAATATATAAGTGCCTCACGAACTTCACCTCTCGGCATATTTTACATACACATAGAAACATAAACCAAAACATGATATGTAAAATATGCCGAGAGGTGAAGTTCACGAGGCACCTATATATTTATATAATATATAAATATATGTAATATATACCTCTCGGCATATATTAAATATATTTATAAAATATAGGTATGCTAATTTTTGTCCACATCGATATCAACATTTAAATTACAACTTTGTGAACAATTGCTAATTTACTTGCCTCATTCCACCCTATTTCAAAGGTGTTGAAATAGTTCGAAACTACTAAGCAGAATTAGAACATGATTTTATACCAATAGTTATAACAAATGTGCTCATTTGACAATCAATAACTCAAAGGTACGTGGAGAGTGTTTATTACGAAAAAAACATTACGCTTAAAATATACTTCCTTAAACTGGTTTGTTTGACTTGGACAAAACAAGGAGATTGGTGGCAGCAACTTCGTTTACCAAAGGCGATATATTTGATGCCGCAGAACACACAACCACGGCAACCAGAAGCGAGGAGACCGTAACAGACATTGGCATACGTCCATTATCCCTTCTCAAAAACATCCCCTCCAATATTCCGTACCCATTCATTACTATGAACCCCGATAACATCAGTTGAAGAAACATACCCTCCAGAGCTGGATACCCTTTCTTCAATACTTGTGCTATTCCATTCAACAATGCTATCAGGTTGATGACCACCAAAGTTGCTGGAGGAATAAACATTGTCGACGCCACCCCAAATTCATAGATTTCTGCCTCGTATCTTTTGGCTGCTTCACTGTCTGACACTTTGCTCGTCACCTCGAAACCCACTTCAGAAATGCCCATCAACTTGCAGAGAACTTGAATCAATCCAAACGGATACGACGACGTGCCTTTTATCATCCACATCCTGTGCTCGTTCCACCAGCTCTTTACTGAACCTCCTGCCCCAATAAACTCTATCACACTGTGTGCATACGCAGATACTGACAAATACACAAAGAGGAGGAACCATGGACTTGAAATCTGGGAAAAGAAAAAAATTAACTATTAGATGGTGTCTGTCTATGATTAGGATGCTAATTAGTCGGATCTTAAATGGGTTGAAAGAAAAGATACCTGAGGAAATAATGATCTACCGTTGAGTGTACATAATGCTGGAACCAAACCGTAACAGAGTATGTGCAAGCAGGAGGGAGCCCATAAACAGCAAAACCCGTAACACATTCTTTGTGCGATACTAACACGGTGAATTCCATACAGAAATGGGCAAAACTTGCTCACGAAAATCTCGAATAGACCTGCTGACCATCTCTTATGTTGAATGAGTGTATCGTTCAAGTTAACAGGCGCGTGACCTTGAAAAGCATTTCGTTTTGGAACACAGTAAACGGATTTCCAACCTCTGCACTGTATCGTAAATCCTGTCAACACATCCTCCACCGCACACCCGTAAATCATTCCAACCTGCAACATTAAAACATAAGTCTTTGAATATATTCATATTCCAGGGTTACCAAATATGTAGAATACGGATATTTTAAATTTGCATTTACCTTTTTCCCCCAAAGGGAGTTCTTCTCGTAGGTGCACTGGGCAAGTATTCTTGCCTCATTTAACATCTCCGATGGGCTTGATTTCTCCCTTATTAAATTCACAGAAAGCATTGAGGGTTTAAGGGAGCTCTGCTGTGGTTCGCTTCCGCATAAAACATCTCTTCGGTGAACGCAGCCTGTACCCACGTATGGTGGTCCTCCTGTTCCATCGAATCCTTCAAATTGTACCTGCAAATGTCGATATATACAGTGTGTTAATTACATATTGATGTTTCGAATCAACAAAGAAAACACCCAGTTGCAGATACTCACATCGAAAATCCTCTTGAGACGATTGGCATAGAGATCGTTTTTGGTAATGCTATGAAACCTTTGGGGAAATTGCACAAATCCGAGCTGGTGATCAGTCTGAGGATCCATGAAAAAACACATAGCTTCACGCAGGGCTTCACAGTTGTTGGCGTACATGTCACAGTCAAGAGTAAGAATGAATGGAGCATTGCTCACTACAGCTGAGACTCTAATCTGAAAACATGGTTTCAAGAATTTTAGTATGATAAAAGAGACTGTAATTAGTTTATGTGAAAATCTGTGTGCAGAGTTCCATCATCAGCATGTGAAATAAAAAATCAGCCAAGATGAATCAGACATGATTATTAATGAAATGTGATACAAGCATAATTACTATTACCAGAACGTTAAGAGCTCCGGCCTTAAAATTGTGCGGGTGTTGCGGTCGCTTTTCACGGGCCACGTATACAAGACTGGGCAAATCATGCCCCTCCACGTCACTGTCCTTACCCTTCTCAAACAAAATCTACATACAGTTATAGCGAAGATAGAAAAAAATCACAACTCGTCACTGCCATTGAAATATATAGAATGTATTGTGAAAAACCGAAACGTCATTTTTATTATGGGTGACCTCAACAATACTGTGATGATCTCGTGAAGAAATTCCAGAGCTCCATTCTTTGAAGCCTTGGTGATCTTTCCACTTGTCTTGTGGGACAGTACCCCTTTCCACAGTGCTATTTATGGAATATTTCATGTCCTCCTACATATTCTAACGAACAACAAAAGATGATAAGGACCAAATACTGAATTTAAAAAAGGCAATATGAATTTATTTCATAGGATATTCTTCGACGTAGAATGGTAGATAACCAAACCTTGAGATTTTCCCATTCCACTGCGAAGCTCAAATTCTTATGTGGGTAATCATCGCGATCATTGAAATATGCATCTGGGCATCTCTGTTTGATGGAATACTTGTGGCAGAAGGGAACCCAAAACTTTGCGAAGCGTGAAGCTTCGAACAAGGCATAAAAGGTGAGTATAGATCCTCCATCATCTGATACATAGCAGGAAAGTTTCTGTACGGGATAATCATGAGCCAGAGTGGACAATACAGTGTTTACAGTATTGAGAGGAGGTTCTTTAGTCGGATCTGCTGTGCATATAAATATATCTACTGGCGGTAGCTCTTTTTCAAACCTGTCCATATTCAAACAAGTTATTTCACATCCTCCACAAAACGCCTATAAAATTGACTTGTACGTTCTACAAAATTTATTTGTTTCAAGGGACCGAACACTTCAAAATTAGTCAAATGGAAATTTTAAAAACCTAAATATTCGTGTTAAGGAATATCAACCACTGAAATTTTCACTGAATCATGTCCTATAAATCGTAATTACCTATCAGAAAGTTTTTTTGGAAAAGTTTCCCGACAGACTGGCCGCCACCTGAATGCCTGGTCTAATATCCAACAGAAGGCAAAGCCTAGCTCTGCACCAAATACCACTATCCAAGTTAAATAACATTCGTTTGGAATATGGGTAATCCGATACCATATAAGAACCAAAATTGCAACAAAATATATGCAAGCATAAGCTCTGTTTATCTTTGCACAGGGTTTTTCTACTGTGGTGTACAGAGCAGAGTCAGTGGACACCATCTTGTTTTTCTTCTATCTATGAAGAATGGAGTAGAATGAGTCAGAGCAAAAATATTTATAATTAGGCAGGAAAAACGCCGATGAAGACTGAATGGAGCTCACGCATTTAAAATTAATAAGTTTGGAGCTAAAGTTGTTCCTGCATTTCAAAATGAAACAATCGAACTTAAAAAAAGAAGATTTTAGGCGATGAAGGAAATATTTATCTCAAGCTTAAAACTACAATGTCAACACAACCTAAAGAGGTACAATGAATCCTTTAGATGATTGCCCCCGCCATTACCATAAAAAGTTGAGTGCCGGTTTCAATTTATCTTTGCATGAGACATTTCATCATGGAACACCCAAACAACATTGGAAAAACAAATCATATTAAATGTGATTTTATTAGTCAGCAATTAACAATTATATTATTAACAGCAACTCAAAATCAAAATGTTACGTAATCAAAAAAATTAACAATTACACATCAATCCTATATATATATATATATATATATATATAGATATTCAAGTTTCAGCGTGAGTACCATTAAAAAATATCACTTGAAAGGAACTAATAATGTGACGTATTGCTTCTCATATTCTTACTTTGAGAATTTTCTAAACAAGTTTGGATATGTAGGAGTCTGGTCTATAATAGAAAAATGGATTTAAAAACAATTGTCTCACATCCAGAGTTGTTCTTTTCCTATAAATAAATAAATTGGTAACTGCAACATGTATCTACTCTTCTCCCTCGCTAGTTATTCTGAAATTTTGACTCAAAGGACTGCTCTATTATTGCACATATTCGCATTCAGCTCTAAACTAGTGGTCGCTCCAGGAGGAGCAAGGTTACGCCGACATGTATTTGTTTGGGAGTTATCTTCTGTAGGTTGTGTTTTGAGTGGGCTCAATAAGACTGGGAAACCTCTAGAAATTAGTAGGGGACTTTAGAGTTGGTGTACTTCGCAGGACTTGTCTTCCTTTTGGTGAAGCTCCCTTTACCCTAAAATATTTTAAGTCCCTGGGGGAATACGCTTATTTGTGAGAATAGAGACAAGCAAGTGACGAATTGTTGCTTTGGAAATGACTAAGAATAAGGGCACATATATGCATTTCAAATCCTAAGTCATAACTCTAAATACACCAAATGATTCATAACCCGTATAGATGCCCTTATTCTTGGTCATCTCCAAAGCAGCAATTCGTAACATGTTTTGCTTTGTTGTTGCAAATAAGCATATTCCCAACTACCAAATTAGGATTTAAAACTCATATATATGCAATTATTTTGTCATTTCCAAGGCAACAATTAGTTACTTGCTTTGCATTGTTCTTGCAAATAAGCATATTCCCATGGGGGACTATAAAGGTTTTAGGGTATGGTGAGCTTCACCAAAGGAAGATAAGATGCAAGTACAAGGCCTTGGAGATTCATAAATAGGAGTTTTGCATCTTGAGAAGTACACCAAGTCTTAGAAGTCCCTTACTATGGTATACAAGGGTTTATTCTATCATTCTTAAATAGAGAAGTCAGGTATGGCACATGTGACAAACACACTATTGAACTTCATTGGACATGGATGGTGATGTTGGCTAGAAGTAATATATAAACAGGATCAATGGGGAGCTTAAAAGTACTATGAGGAAGATAAAGGAGGAACAACTCAATAAGAATGCTCAAGTCGACACACCCAACCCCGAATTTGGGAGATAAATGCACCAACATGAATTTGACAAAATAAAATGTTAGTAAAGAACTTCGAGGTGCATTTGAAAGAAACATACCAATCCAATTAAACAAATCCAAATATCATGTCAGATTTGTGCTCTAGAAATTTATTCTGATTCAGAAAAATGCTAGTAGAAAATCTCAAAAATGCCAAAAAAGATTGTTGAAATTGATACTTGCAAATATAACCCAACTAATTTACCCTTTTGACTATTTTGGTCAGTAGATGCTCGCAAGTCATTAAGCCACTTTGAAATCTCAGCAGCATTGTTTTTCCTTGATACTTTCTTTTGCACTTGGTTCTGTGATGTGGATTCTGACTCCAGCTGAAGCTCTTTAATCTGAAAACTAAAATTGAGACCTTTAAATCTACCACATTGTCCGTGTTTTCAACTATGTACAAATTTATAACAAAAATCATAAACAATTCTAAAACTTTAATCGTTTGAATAATCTGTAGTATCTAGTTAGAAATAGTAGCAATACTATACACCCTGTTGAACGTATCCTACATGACAAATTCATGAATAGTGGCTATGATTTCCTCACTCTTTTAATGAGATCCACAGGTTCCATAGCTCGACAAAATTGTTCACCTCTTGTTACAAACTTTGCTTGCTCTAGGCATATTATATCAAAACATCCAAATGAAATTTGGTCAAAATAGGATGCCCACTAAATGCTGTTTTTTCCATTTGAATTAGTTTTCATTAATATCAACTAATTGTTAGAACAAAAGCACATTGTGATTTCTAAAATGTACATTAACAAGCCCTACGCAACATCTATTAGTCACTTTATATATTGTTTATTGTGAATTAAATGTAAGAACATATCAAGAGTTCATTGTCAATGCAATGGTTTTAAAACTCCAAATCAAGGCTTTCTTCCCAAGAAAACCAATGCTTTATTTCTACCAAAGAAGCAGACAACACAATTAAACAGATTTCAAACACTGAACCAGAAGCTACATAAGTAAGCTCTGTTTCTTCTTATTAAGATTCTACATATTTGTAGATAAAAGAAATTGCAGAGATGTTAATATATGCAATCAGGTGGAAATGCAAAGAACTTCAGTGGGTAATGTACAAATTTCAGCACTCAGTTCTAGGATTTACTAGATAAACCAACGTAAACGACAGGTGCGCTGAAGTTTCATTGGAAACTCTAAGAAGTTCAAAGGGAAATAATTGCTTGGAATTTGTTTAATCCAGGTCCTTCTTGTGGAGAATACCAATGGGAAATGAGTAGCAAAAGTGATATTTAGAGAGGGAAGAGTAACTGTAGTTGATTTCCCTTGTTCCTTGTGGTCAAAATAGTACCAACAGTGGCATAGTAGCAAAAACAAAGGGGTTTTGGAGGGAAAAAAGTTTTTTTGTTATGTTATGTTTTTTAATGTAATATTTTAAAAAACAAAAGTTCCAGTTTTAGATATGGTCACAAAAAAAACAGTTGCAGTACTTATATGCCAGTTTTTCGGGGTCCTTACCATACAATGTGGCATGGACACATACATACACACATTCGTACATACTATATTTATATCAAAATTTTGTGCCGAATTAGGAGACAAAGCTATTTTAAAACATAACTTTAGACAAGGATGCTTATGATCATGCTCTCCTAGTTCCATCCCCATTTTAATCTAAGGTGCAGATCACCTCTAAAATTGTTAATGAAATTTCTCATGAACTTTAATGTCTTTGAAATGATTGATGTGGTGCTCATGAACACTTGGAAAATTTACAAACCAATTTTCTCAACATGAAGAGGAATTCTTCAAGTAGCTTTATTGGTCTCCAGGCACATTTTAAACAATAATATCCTCTGTTTAATTTTGAAAGCTGCTACTTGACATCTTTAGATTTTCAAATAAAAACAATTGGCTGAAAATTTATGGATTGGGACATGTTTGGATTTCCTTTAACTTCAGACATAGAAGAACTATGGGAGTTATTGAATTTTCATGCCACTCCCTTGAAGTCCATTGTGAATGACTGCAGAAAGTACCCAACCCAAAATAGAAATTCTCGGCATATAATTGTAGTTTATTGGATTTGATATTTCTTGACCATTTTTTTACATCGAGTAGATGAAGGTATATCCAAACCTTTCTAGATGTGATGTGGATAAAGTCTGACAAGTTGTGTCTTGCTTGGATCTTGATCGCCTTTATCATATCAAGATATGTCTCGCACATGGCTGGCTGTAAATGGTGGCATATTGGATAGCTGTTGTTGCCACACATGTACATGGATCTGTATTGGATATGGGGAAATATAGGATTACTGCATCCCAAAGTATCTGGTCATAGAAATGAATGTTTTTCTCCTGATAAGGTCAACAATGAACTTTGAAAAAACACTTTACTTAGATTGATAATTTAATAACTGCAAGCCAAAAAAATGCCTATGATTCTACCAGTAAATTCAATATTAATAGATCATTAATGAACATAAAAAATTTTCATCTCAATAATTGTTCTCAATTCAATTAGTAAAATTAGAAGTAGACTATTAGTCTTATTAAAGTCCACTTCTACCCCATACTACGAGTGAAACAACATCATCATGCCACCCATTGCATGATGTTCCAGCCGGTCTTCTTGTAATCATTTTCAAAGATAGTAACACAAAAGGAATAAGCCATTACCCTCCGTTTGCATTCAAAGAAGAAAAAAACAATACACAAAATAATTATATCCTACAATAGCAGAAATCAATAATATAATTAGCCTCAGCTCAAAAGCGATAGTATCATCAGTTCAATATCAAAAGAAATAATATCATGGGCTTCATCTCAAAATGAATAAAACCATTAGCTCCATCCCAAAAGATATAACATCATCATGTTGTACCTTGAAAAAGTCCACCAAGACAGAATATCTTGAACTAAGAAAAAGAGGCAGATCCGCAATTTCTAGAAAATATAGTAACAATTTAGCCCATTGGATTGATAATTCATCCCTAAAAAACCCTAGATTATCACAAACATATAAGCATTAAAAGGAAATCCTTGCAATCAATTGGAATATTGCAAGTGTTAGATATAATTTTTTTAATGTACAAGTTTCATGTAGAGGCTGAAGAGTACAAAGTTTAGTATTAAATGGTTGTTTTTCTAGAATTAATAGTGAAAAGTAAAGCTTCTTAAGTCTATCTCATCCCTTCCAATTGGTTCAGGAAACTGCATATACAATGCAGTTCAGATAAGATTGAAGGCATGTGGTGAATATACTTAAGTCATCCTACATCGTATAGGGGCTGGCTTAACATAATTCAATCTTCAGCTTAAACTGGATAATACAGTTCTAATGTCTACAAAAAATCCCATCTTGATTGTCCTAGTCTTTCCGCAGACTAAATTCCATAAACCAAAGTCATGTCTCAGTGCGGTTGTAAGCATTAGAAACTGATTTAGAAGGAGAAGACATGGCTTAACTCTGTGACAAGGAATAATTTTTTGCATGCACAATTTGGTCCCATGAGAAACAACCAATGGATTTTCTAAAGCATAAACACTCAAAAAGTAGGGAAACAAGGGACTGAAGCTTGAGCTTTGCCTAGAAGAGCATTTGTGTTGCTATTATAATTGCTATTGGAACATGATAAGGGGCAAGAAGGATCACAAGGACGAAGGCACAAAGTACAACATACTGAGGTGCAGGGTGTATTCTTGTTGTATAAAGGTTATGGTTGTGCAAACTAAAAAAATGTCAGGTGATTTGGCTTGGAGGATTTGACTCACGCTAAACAGGAAAATTGCATTTTTATTTTCTGTGTTGTTTTTAAAAATCCCCTTTTCCTTATTACATGCTGGTAAGATTTCACGTTGTTACTTCCACTAATTGCAATATAAACACCCTATCGCACAAAAATCAATCAAAACGAAAGGAATAAGGTTATTTTAAAACCCATGGTGGTCAATTTGTCAATGCTATACTATATATAGCAGGTAAGTACCATCCAATAAGCATTATTGTTTTAAAAATAGTTTGAAAATTTTAAGCTTAAAAATACTTGCGTTTGTAAAAGAAATTTCAAGCCTTGGCCTTGTAAATATCAAGATACTATTGAGCATAGCTTCAAGAATATTGTGCTCTCCACCAGGAACAACCCAACGCCCAAAAATAAAACTCGACATATATACTAATGTGTTGTTGGAAAAAATTAGATGGAAACATGAAAGATGATCACCATAATCATTCATACTGGCTTGATAAAGGGATTAAAAATATCGAAATAAAAGAGAAGTAAAAGCATTGATACCCTTAAAGACATACCATTCACATAATCAGTGTAAAACGCTTAACCTAAAAATGGTTCTACCTGTACATGTGGCAAGTAGCCAGTAGCGGAAGGATAATCCTGAGAAACAGAAACAATATGATTATCATCATCGTCTACTCAATTCGGCCATCCCAAGTTGCTGTAATTATGTGTTTATATGACATCCATAGTGGGAAGCTTACATGTATGGTGGTGCTGGGATTTCAGAAATATGTCAAACCCTTACCTGCATTTGGGATTACATAGTATCAGATACACTCAAACTACACAGTAGTAAAACTTCACAAAATATGCCAGCATCGCATAAAAGTGCATAGGATATTATTTCTCACCTTCCATTTGTGTAACTTCTAACTATTAATAGTTATTAGTAGGAGAATTTTCAATCACATAATACAGTGTATTGTTTTTTATCTGATTCATTTCTACAGCTTGTCACTTTTAGATATAAGTGGGCATGATAAACATCCTTGCATGATGTCAAACTTGATGTCTTCATCCCCACTTACATTAACGTGTAGCATTGACTTGTCATCTTTATTATTAATACAAAATTAACAACCACATTTAATAAATGGAAATTTGACAACTGAAACAACTTAGAAGTGAGGTAAACTGGAAGACTTATTAAATGTCAGCACTACATGAAACAGATCTCGGGCCTAAAGAAACAATCAACTATTTGAAAAAAGGTAAAATGTCTTGCATATCACACACTTGACATTTCCAAGCAATAGGAATGGATATTCCTTCTTAGTCCTAACGGTGTCAAACTCCACTGAAACACAAATTGAATAAGATCAAACATTATGCATAATCATTTTCAAGCAAGCACAGAAGTACAAAACATTGAATCCAAGCACTAAAGTGCAATAGGCCACTATCAAGCCCACAAAAACGAAAGCACATATGCAAATATACGACAATAAGCCAGTAGGTTGATGATCCAAAAATTATGCATTATGACAAGGAAAAATTTATTAGATATATACACTTGTTTTGTACATGAACCGCATGAAAGAATGCATAAACATTAGACTTCTGAAACAACTCCAGAAGTCGTTATTCTTGGTGAACTCACATTCAACGAATCACTTGTTGTTGCTAAACCCCGTATCATGTTAAGTACATCAACCGTATCATCCAAGTAATATTTAGCCTTGCTTGGTTTTTGGCCAACAGTGCAAGCAAAGACCTCCCTCTTTGAAGTTTTAGGCAAAGATGTCATTGCACTGTCAATAATCTCAAACATGTCTTCATCTGAACGATCATCACCAATACACAAAACAAAATCAGGAGGACTCCCCTGCCTAGCCATTGTCGTTAAAAGATTTTCAACTACAACACCTTTGCTCACACCCTACAAATTTTGAAGTCAAACAACTTGGCAAACAACCTATACATGATATTTACATGCAAATCTTAATTTACATACAACATATTCATACCAATAAAAGTGAGTTTTGTAATGAATGGGCTAATAGGATTATGGTACAATACCTATGGCTTTACTTCCACAATTTGCTGGCCACTCTTAACAACAACCAGTTCATTTGCAAGAACGCTCTCAAGATGATCTAGCAACTCCTTTGCTTGCCATGAACCAAAACCTAGATCTGCATCCTGGAAGTGCCAGACAACTGCACTTTTTCATCATTTGATGACACATACAATCTGTATTACTTTAGGAATTGTAGAAAATTAATAGCATTCATTACAAGAAAAGATAGACATTTTTCCTAAAGTCTAGTAACATAATGTATGTACAAGTTGTGTACAGACAAATATTCTTCAAGTATATGAGACCCAATCATTATATATTTGGCCCATAACAAATGCATTGAGAATGATTCTACTTACACCCTCAGTAAGGGAATTCTAGATAGTTCACTAAATTTGACTCTGAGGTGCCATGCTCCTTGATTAATTAATTTCTTTGAAATCAAGATAAACTCTAAGACAACAAATAGCAACAAACAGAGGATTTTTTTCATATTTAATCGTGAATCCAAAACCCGGTATTCATCAGAGGTGTCAACCTCACTAACTGAATTAATTATTTGACTTTAAGTAACCATGAAACTGGATCTAACACCCACAAAAGCAAGCATTTGTTACCAGTTACAGTTTCCCACCATTATCCTAGAACACACAAGTAATTCAGAGCACTGCGAAAAAACATTTGGATTCATTTGCTGAGTGACACCAGTACCTCAAGATCCTAGTTACCAGATATTGAAGTAACCCTATACAATCACAATATGTGCTTAAAAATATAATTCATTGACGTGATCAAATATAGATAGGTCGTACAGGAAAGAAACATAATTTGCAAACTCCGTTCAAAGGTCCATCCATGCTTCCATCATATTTGCATGTGCATGATAAAGTGGGTTTGGTCTAGTGAAAAAATTCAAAAAGGATTTCACTCAACAAACACCTGGGAATGAGGCTAAACATACTTCACCTGGTTGATGAGGATGGGTGATTCTGATCCAATATGCAATTAGCTTGGTGCATTGCAATGTGGGTTCACATTCATATATGATTAAATTCATTTTCATAGAGATAAATATGATCGATATGTGAGATTTACATTCATAAAAGGAAAAAAATATTTTCATAAAGGCAGAATGCTGAGTATCTGCCCTAGATGATGTCATAACAAAAGAGGGTGCTTTCATTACAGATCATTGAAATCAAGCTCTCCGTGAAAGAGTTGCCTAATAAGATACATAAATTGTTTATTTCATAGATAACGGAGAGACAAGATCACCAACCTTGTTTCCTTCTATACCAAAATGGAAAAGCTTAATTCCATGATTCCATATGAAATCCCTGTTGGCTTCTGAATATGGTTCCGGGAAAAGATAACTTAAAAAAGGAACCCGAAATAATTAACTAATTAATAAAAAAAGGAGCATCAAACTACCCCATAAACCAGCTAGTCTGACACCATCCATTGAAATATTAATTTTAAGGACATACAATAATCACCAAGAAACTGTAAAAAACAATAAATACAAGCCAGATAATCAAAAATCCTACACATACATAAAATCGTCAAATTGTCATCCAAATTCAAGTTCTTTTTTTCTTACATAAATAGAGATCCGAAATGGGTAAAGAGCGCGTACATAATCGAGCGAAGATGAAGGGTCTACAAAAAGGGGAAATTGATGGTGTTGGGGAAACAAGACCTGTAAACGCCCTTGTCCAGTGTCCACCAACATATCCTGCAATCATGGTATTACATAAGACAACATCTCTTTGAGGCATTTTGTCAAACAGTTCACGTACATTGTTAATGCTTTTACATTTTGCATACATGTCTACAGGGCACTTGCCACTACATCATCTGACAAAAGTCCATTCTATATTATGCTTTAGCGGATGTCCATACCCTGTTTCCAAGCTCCTCTTTTGGCACAGGTAGGGAGTGTCCTCGAGATGATGGTGTCACCTGAAACAACAGAAATGGCATGTTCATAAATGTCGAGGAGGCCTCCAGCTGTACAAATAGGGATTTTCCTGTTGTTAACCGAGATGAGTCCTATTCAATTCCACAGAAGAAGAAATGAGTCTACAATTTACAGTGGGAATAGGCTGCCTGCATGTGGAGCCCTTATGGAGTAATACCAGAGGTCCTTTCCTCCAATGAAATAAGCTGCAGGACAAATATGAAGGCTTGGAACTTTCTGACTCAATCAACAATGACAACCCTTGATTTTTCTAGATACACCTGCATTTGGGCACCACAAATGCATCGCAGTGGATTCCAACATATAAACCATTTTCTTATTTTTCAAATGTTATGAGAGCCGCTCTGAGCAAACATAGAAGAATGCCCACCTGCTGCCAATGCCAAACTTGGTTCAGTCTTGCAAGTAAATAAATCCCTTCGATGTCAACACAAATGCAAAACTCTTCAGAGATCCCAACCTGGTGCCTACAAATCTCTCTCAAAAATCCTAAATCCACAACAGTTGTAGCCCAAAATCTAATTCTCGTTCATAAAATAGATCCAATGATCCCACGGGGTTTAACTAAAATAAAAACATTCCAGGCATCCAGGCATCGCATGTGCAAATTTACAGCCGCAGGAGACAGGATGAGAAGCTAATCTGGTTGGTCATTGGAACGGATGCTGCAAATCCGACAAAAACTGCGTAGGATACTAACAACCATCGCCATAATAGAGCACGACACGCATGCAGGAGGAAACGACAGGTGCAGAACAAGGATGACAAGCACCTTAAGCTGCAGGGCGTCGTCGTAAAGATCCAGTTCATAAGCCACGCCTTCAGCGTAATTATTTCACGGGTATACATAAAGTCAAATCAATAAAAAAAATATTGTGCATGACATTTGATAAATTGTTTTATCAAATTTGACGTCATATGACCGCTTCGTATTTTACTACATTTTATAGCATAGTTACCATAATCATTTTTTATAATAGGTATTTATGAAGATATGGGTCTCCTTTTATGTCATCAAGAATATATGGCTGAGCATAATGTAATTAGTAGGATATGTGTATATTGACGTCATTATTTAATTAAACAATTATGATTGGAGAATTCCAATTCTTTAAATATACAATTATTACAATGTGATTAGTAGCATATATGTACATTGAGGTCATTATTCAGCTCAACAATTATGATTGGGGAATTCTAATTCTTTATGATATAGCTGATTATATTAATATGATTAGTACCATATATGTATATTGAGGTCATTATTCAAGTAAAATAATTATGATTGGAAAATTTCAATTCTTTATTAGATAGTTGATGATAATGTGATTAGTAGCATATAAGTATATTGAGGTCATTATTTAATTAAACGATTATGATTGGGGAATTCCGATTCTTAAGTATGATATAGATGATTATAATGCGATTAGTACCATATATGTATATTAAGGTCATTATTATATTGTGATTAGTATCATATATGTATATTTTGAGGTCATTATGTAGTTAAACAATTATGATTGGGTAATTTCAATTCTTTATGATATAGATAATTATTAATCATAAATTATAATGTGATTAGTAGCATATATGTGTATTGAGTTCATTATAAAGTTAAAAACAATTATTATTGGGGGGAATTCCAATTCTTTATGATATAGCTAATTATAATGTGATTAGTACCATATATGTATATTAAGATCATTATTTAGTTGAACAATTATGATTGAGGAATTCTAATTCTTTATGATATAATCGATTCTAATTTGATTAGTAGCATATATGTATATATTTGATTAGTAGTGTTGGTATCCAAATTGACTCTCCTGCGAGGGCTAAGCAGCATCACGAAACTGGCAGGATGCTTAGAGACAGACAAATCATTATATGAGTCGTTTTGTAGCTGGGGGGATTCAGTTGAGTCTTTGTCACTCGGGCATTGGAAAAATGGATAGCACCTCACTAAGAGTTTGATCTACCCTCACTACTTTAGGTTGTGCCTTCAACAAGGGTGAGAGGACCCGTTTTGTAACCCATGTTGGTGAAGGATATGAAGAGATCATTCTTTGCACAATCTTAATGAGAACCTTGAGAAAATATGATCAATACAACACAATCTAACTCTCACGAGTTGTCACACTAGAGAGTGGAAATGTTTCCCAAGAATGGTTCAGGTTACTAAAGACATTAATTGAAACATGATTGTCTTTGCATATTTTGGCAATGAAATTTGTTAAATATTTGTGGATACACAGTACAAACAGGGGTAGTTCATGTAGGATTTATTATTTCAGAATTTTTTGGTGTGAATTTAAGCAAGATAAAGTTGATTATACTAGATATTTGAGAGCCTTTACAAATATTGGAACACTCTGAGACAAAATGCTTCAAAATAGCCAAAATATTCCTTGACTAAAGAAGGTGTGTATCAATGGAGGCCCAAAGATGCACGGTTTCATACACTCTTCAAGAATTAAACACAAAGGCTCATGTTAAAGACTCAATTAGACATTGGAAATCCCTAATTAGTCACGCCTAAGATACACTCATATGATAACAAACAATATTTATCAACATAATGAAAGTAAAGTGATTTTAAATTGTTTATTTGCATCACAAGATGAAAGCTCTTCTTACAATGAAATAGAAAATGCCACAATACTAACACATGGATGGGATATTCTGTGATTCAGAGGGATTTCAACATAAGATTGCAATAGGAACAAGAAAAACTATTTGAAAACATTTTGAAATAAGAGAAAACACAATTATGCTCATGATCAACACAAATTCATTTCAAGGTTCATTAGATTCATCAGCAGGGGAGAGTTTCTTTAACAATCTCAGAGCTTGTCAATGGTTGTACACTTGCAACCATCTTGACATGATTAAATCTAAAACACAGGAAAATAAACAGGTTTCTTAGACGGTCTCTTGAGAAAATAGTTTCTCTCAAACTTTCTAAAAACGTTAACCCCCCTATACAAGAGTATTCTCATTGCATTTATACAATTTCACTTGCTCAGCACTCATCCCAAATTTCCCCCCCAGAAGTATAAATCTTCAAGAGAATATTCCTCTTTACAACATACTATTTAATCATGTTTATTCCCTTGAAAATATATTGCTTTTTGTTTCCAGGTGGATAAATCATGAACTGATCACGTTTCTTAGTTCCTCAACTACGAATGGGATGTCATGTCATAACTTTTGACAATATTTTTAATCATTCTTTTATTTTTCATGCAAGAAATCCCCTTTTTAATAATTCTCAGGTGGTTCCATATAGTAGGTCCCCAAATAGGCTTGGGTCCTGCACGTGGAAAAGATCTTAGTTTGAGGTAGGCCTAGTGGGGGGGGCTTTTCATTTTATGCCACTCAGAAGAAATTTCTAAAATACCTTCGGTGACCCGCACTTCCATCTTTGATGTAGACTCAACACATGGCTTTATCTGGTCACTTGTGGGGTCGCGCTCCACTTTTATACCTTACCCCCTTTTAAAAAAACAAGGCTAAAAGTTCCAAAGTCATCCGGCGACCCGCCTCCCCGATTTTAACTTAAAAAATGGCCACGTGTCCATCTTTGGGGTGAAAGTAAGAAATTTTATTTGCCACATCATATTGTTGAATAGCTAATTAGAAATTACTAGGGCCGTGGGACTAATTTGGCATTTTTTACAATTGTGACAAAAGTGACAAGTTCACCAAATAGACTCACCGCACCACATCCAATCAGAAAAGACCACGTATCCATGGATGTTGGGACAAGATTTACAGAGGAGACACAATCGTAGAAGACGCCCAACAACAAAAAAATTTCCTGCAGAGAGAAGACTTTAATTAATACCAAGGTTCAATGTGATCCATGACCCAAGGAAAGGACTGACAACGACATCCTAGTGAAGGAAAATAATTTCACGCATCCATACAAGGAGACAAAAATACTTCTAACCATGCGGACTGAGAAAATTTTAACAAACAGGGCGAGATTAAATTGAGCACCAACAAGTAGAATATATGTATATTGTTGTCATTATTTAGTTAAACAATTATTACTAGGAAATTCCAATTCATCAATGTCACTTTGGAAATGATCATAATCTTATTTACTACTCATGTGTTGTCAAGTATCTACAGAGGATTTGGATGTTTTTGGATTACTATACAACACCTTTTACATCATCATCCTCATTGGTCACTACAATCCTTTTCATGATGTCCAAAAACTAGGGAGTAATAGAAAGGATAACCCTACCCAAAAACCATGGACCCTCAGTATGGTCTCTTTGATAATTAGTGGGAGAATAAAAAAGGACGATAAAAAAACCCTTAGCACAATGTTGAATCTCACATGCATTGAACCATGTGGAGTGAATCCATTTGTGTAAATCTTGTGTCTGAGGCCATAATCCATTAATTAATCTACAAATAATAGCATAAGCTGTCATGGTAGAAACATAAATGGCTACCTTTGACAAAGAAAGTGTAACCAGAGGAATTTCCTCTAATTTTTCCACAATGTAAGGTAATCTGGAAGCATCCCCAACCCCTGAGGATCATTTCCCCGATTTCCCACAGCAGGTGTCACAAGGAAAGATTTTCTAGGGAGAAAAATCATTTTGCTCACCATTGACAAAGTAGTGGATTTGTGAGGTGTGGGGAAGAGGATCCGGAAGGAGCCATAAGGCTTGACAGGATTGCGAAGACCCTCACATGGAAACCATAGCCCATCCCTTGTCACTTATTGGAAACTAATGATGAGGTTAAAGTTTTTACAATAATAGACACATCGAATTTATAATTAAAAAGAATTCTCGACAACTATGAGGAAAAATTCATATTTAAATTCTTTTTGCAAAAGTCTACGTTTCTTTATATTACAAGTAGAAAATGTGATTTGTCCATAATTAAATATTAAGAATATAGATATGCCACAATTTAAAAATTGAAAAATCTGAAATTGTGGATTATCTACATTGTATTTAATAAACATTTCATTTAATTTTAATAATTCTTAGTTTTTCTCTGTAAAAACAAAATTTGTGAATAATATTCGAATAAATAAGCCTATTTCTAGTTATGTAGATTTTTTCACAATTCATCTATTTTATGCTTTGTGAATAATCCATGATAAAATTTTAAAGGTGTAGACTGTTTACAAAAGAAAATGAACATTACAAACGGTAAGAATTAGATTCATGAATATTTGATTGATGTTATCAAATCATGAAGTTAATTTTATCTATAATGCATATATTTTAAACTCTATGGACAATATATAATCAAAGTTGTAGGGTGTTTAATATGGAGATTTTTTTCTACAATAAAAATTTAAAAATGTGAATGTCCCACAAGTTTAAATGTCACTTTTATGAAATTGTGGAATATATACAATATATTTTATAGAATATATTGATTTAATGTTGATAATCCAAAAAGTTTCTACTAAACATTTTTTGTGTACAAAACATTGTGGATAAATAGCCCTTCTTGTAGTACTTAACTAAATCATATTTATAATTAATTAGTAATTTATTTGAAACATAAGATCAAATAAATAACACATAATTAATCATATATAATATTTTTATTAAGGGTAAAGGTTTTTTGACTGGGGTCCTACCCAGGATTAAAAAAAGACTGGAAAGCCCAGTTAGAACAATAACAATCGAAAGAACAAAATGAGATACCTTCCCAACAACAAAAGAGTCAACTAGGTAGAAACATAAGTTCTTAGGAATAGATTTTTTCTTGTTGTGCATTGTTTTCCAACCTTCTGAGTCCTCCTAAACATGAAGAATAACCTCAATTTCTATTATCAGTAGATAGTTACTATTTACCATAGAAAGAAGAGGAGGGACGTTTTCCTTGGCCTATTTACACCCTATTGGATCATAAATTTTGTTTGTTTGATCTTTAGAATTTTCTTTGTTTCCTGTAGTAGGAATTTCAGAAAAAGGAGTTTCCGGGACTGATTCAGCCACATCGTATGAATATGTAATTGTATCTAATTCTTCCTCGGTGTTAAATACATAATGTTCTGGGAGGGTGTTTTTCCACCAGCCGTTTCTCTCATTTTTAGGATTTTCCTCCTATAATAAGCATCAGTATGGCCTAATGTGAAACACCTTCTACATCTAAAAGGTAAAACTTCATAGTCTAATGGCTGAGACCAATTCTATTTTGCACTTTAAGTTCAATGTTTGCGGGAAGGTTTTTTGAGGTATTCATTTCAAAAGCAATCCTCACATAGGTTGTATGGGTGAAGTTACTGTTTTGTGGAATAATATGAAGAATATTTTCCAAAAAATTGCCAATGGAGATTAGGAAATCTCAACTCCAATTTGTAGAAGTAACTTCGAGGCATCTTTATCCAAACAGGTTTATAAGAGAAGGATTCAATGAGTGGGTTGAAAAAAGGAAACTAAGGTTTTAAAACTAGTTATCGTGATTGGA
Organism: Taxus wallichiana var. yunnanensis; assembly: GCA_018340775.1. NCBI lineage: Eukaryota > Viridiplantae > Streptophyta > Pinopsida > Cupressales > Taxaceae > Taxus > Taxus wallichiana. The sequence continues at coordinate 118,536,533 of CM031241.1, read as the reverse complement.
AAACATAGAGTTTACCTGCTATGGTCTCTTTATCAGCTAATGAAGAAAAAATTCCAATCAAAATTCCTTTTGCACGTGGGTTAAGATCTAACCTTCTGGTAAGGAACGAGATCCAATATTTTGAAATCCATTCATGTAGGGTAGGTAGAATGGGCTACATACCACTAAATTTGTAGACAAATGTGTGCTCTTGATAGTAGCATTTAGATTTGATAACTTCTTCTCCAAAAGTGATACAGGGGGTAATGTAGGAGGGGGGCATTGGGGACCTCCTACTCTGCAATATGTCTCTAAAAGAGCACCCAACAGTCTCACTTCCCGAGCAACATTAAGAACACCCGAACGTGAATATTATAATATTATTTATTATATATAATATTATGATATTATAATATGTTAGTTTCATTTTCTCTTTTAAAATCAAATAAAATAGAAAATTATATGATTTTCTAATTAATATTTTTTATAATAATTTAATATAAGATATAATATGAAAATACCAACAAATTGAATTTCCTTTCTCTTTCCTTCATCACATCTCAAAACCCCTTCTAACATACAAATAAATTGGATAGTTTAAAAACACAAGTAAAATTATTAACAAAAACAATTATATAATTAAAATTTATTAATAAGTTTATGAATGCTTAAAAAAACTCTTAATACATCTAATGCACACACCCTATATTGATTCGACATATTTATTTTGATTTTTTCTAAATAAAATTTCAAATAGACTCGTTTTTATCCAATTAACTCTCCTAGTTATATGGATAACTTATATTTTCATTCTGACTTTGATGTTTCACATTTTAGGTTGCGCGTACTCCAAATATTTCTTTAAAACACCTTGGCATAGTTGTAATTCCTCTGTGTGCCCTTATACACGTTCCTGCTTCTTCCTTTGCATTTTTCTATCTCATTTCCCATTTCCCTTTGCGCCTTCCTCTTGTGCGCCCTCTTTCTTTCCTATCCTATCACAAACTCCTTTTCGCACCCCTACTGACTGACCTTCCAAAATGGCTAAGTCTTTAGCATTCCTCTTACGTGCTTGCATACACTAAGTTCCCTTGTGTGCCAATTTTATTCTTCCACCGTGTTCCCTTCCTCATTTGAATGCTTGCACCCTGCTTCCATACTTTCCTTCTACAAGTATGCCTTATTTCCTTCCACGCGCATTACTCACATGCACCTTCCCTCTGTCTCCCCTCCGTGCGGCTACCTTTTGTAGTCTCACACCTTTTTATTTCATATATTTTGCTTTATACTATGCTTGTCATTATACCACATAATCTTTCATACTTGAGTGTGCAAAACGCAACCTATAAAAGCATGCCAATTGGGCACCGAATCTAGACAACCAACCAATACATGAAACAAGGTAGAAAAGAAAAAACAAATCAGCAGTTGGTTGACTCCTTCATTCAATCCGTATACACCACATGTCTTACGTGCCCAGACGGCTCTGACATCTTCCGAAATCCGTATCTTTTCTATAGAGCTCCAATCAGTGAGCGCCTGGACTTGTCAAAGAGTTACTGATACATGCTACATGTTGGACTATTCAAATTAAAATTTATGTGGGTTTTGGTAGGTAGAAAATAGGGAAACATCTTTATGATCATCAATGCACACATCTAATGGAACTCAACCACTAGATTTTAATTTGATCTTGCTTTCTTCTTTCTTCTACATGCCAAACAAACATGGGGAAGTGCATCTAACAGCCTGGTAGGTGGATTTGTAAGAATTTATCAATGATTGTTGGTGGTTGAAGATTTAAATCCCAGTTTCCCCCTCTTTCTCCTTCTCTTCTCTCCATCTTCTTCTATAAATAGGGGAGTTATGATTTGTAAAAAGGATCCCTCTTTATTGTAATGACACCATGCCAAAATGATCACCAAATTCTCATGGGTGGAAAACCTTGGATTGGTCTCTGCTATGTATTATCACTTCCTTCTATGAATGTAAATGATCTGTGCATTACTTAAGCAATAAAATCATGTTTTGTGGAATTATTGTCTTCCCTCTCTCGTGTTCATTGCATATCACCTCTCTGTTTCCATTTTATGTCATGTTGTGTGTACTCATGTGGTTACATTCCCCCTATTCATGTGTTGCATGCCCTGGAAGGCCGAGCCCACATGTTGATCTGTTGCACGTGTCGTCCACTCTCTTCTCTCGCGCCCTCTTTTTTTCCTTCACCGCTCATGGAGAGAGATCGACACTTTATTTTTGGTGTTATCACCTTAGCTTAGGATATCCCCTTTCTACACATCCTTCTATCCCTGGTCCCTTAGCATCTTTAGGCTAGGATTTAATTTCATCATTAGGAGTAGGAGTAACGTTATAGGTAGGTAGAGGAACCGTCCTTCTTTAGAGATCCATCCCAAGTGTGCAAGGTCCCACAACTTTGGGATGGCTCCATTGTTGTCACAAATGACTTGGTTCTTCCAGATCTGAGACACGAGTGCAAGTTTGACAACCAACAGTTTCTGGTATGCCCGGTGGGACAAGTAATGAAGAGCTATACATCTTCATCTCAACAAGTTCAATGTGTTATTGTTGAGATTTAGCCTATGGAGGCATCCTTCAATACATCTGATGACTCAACTGGTTCAACGCACCCAGTATCTCATTCATCAGACTACTCCCCCTTCCTTCTTCCATTAAATTTTCCTTCTTCCATCCTTCCACATCCCTCTTTTGAAGTTGTGCAATCATGACTTTTTTCCCTTCATGGAATTCTCATTTGGAACAACAAAACTATTTCCTTCCATCCCCATAGTTTCAAAATCCTCCTTCAAATCAGTTGCATAACCCCCATTATCCTGAAAATGCATACAACCCACTTTTTTCTAACTGAAATATTTATGAAGAATAGGTTTATGCAGATGATGGTGAAAACTCCTTGGCTGAAGCTGATTTTGAGAGGTAGGTGCAAAAGATGGAGATGGACATGATGTAGCTGAAAGTAAAGTGCTCCATAAAGGCATCTATAGTTGGCTGCAAGGTCCCTTGTCCATGGGTATACCATGTACCAGGTTAGTTTAACACCCAACAGAAGCTTGCACTTTATTACTGAGATGCTGCCCTAGGTTACAAAGTGGGTGGAAGAAATGGAGGCTTTGAAATCTAGTGCACGGAAACCATGTCAAGGAGGAAACCTTGTATTACCATATTATAGTCCTCCCATTCCTCAGTGTCAACCTACATCATCTCAACCCTCTATGCATGTTACCGACTTATTGTGTGCATCCCCATTGACAATTCCCCTCCTCCATCCTCTCACCTTCATTTCTATTCCATCACCCCTCTTGCGTATGCTTCCACTCCTCTTGCGTGTGCACCTTCCATCATTTCTACATCCATCCTTCCTCCCTTCATCGAGTCCCCTTTACCTAGTTGTACCATAAAAAAACCCCCCGCCTATGCGCCTTTCCCAACCAACATTATCATGTTCGACGACTATAGAACAATTGAAGAATGGCGTGACTCATTTGGCTCCGACTAGGAAGAGGAAATCACATGGGTCCCTATTTCAGAAGAAATGTAGTTAGTCTTAGAGGGCATCCTCACAAAGGAGACTGAGTTTCTTATAGAGGAAGAATCATGTGTGTTCCATCTTTACGTGACCCAACCTGCAAGCTCTCCCCTTCAAGACAAAAGTATGCAAGAAAATCCCATATGTGTGATTGAGCTTCAAAGAAATGGGAAAATTATAGGGATCAAACTATTCCCAATCAGATATCTTTCTAGTTTAGAGCCAAAGATAGAGTTTTTTCAGTCATGTTCACTCTAGAACATGAGGTTGAGCTTCAACACGCCAAAGGTAAGCAAAAGTGCCCCCCGAATTCAAGCGCATAACAACTTCAGGAAGTATATATTCTCTTTGTTGATACTTTGATGAGGGTGAAACACCAACCGCAAGTTGGTTTTTCACTCTTGTTCCAGACCACGTCCAGTTCCAAATAAGTTACATCATCACAATTTGTGAGAAAGGGAAGCTACTTCTCCCTTCATGTTGCAGGTTTTCCTTGAGCGCCCTTTTCCTCTAGTCAGAGTAGGATAGTTTAGGATTAGTTTCAAGAAAACAAGTACACACGCACAATCTACTTTTTCCATTTGGGACATGTATGATTTTCATTTTTTGTACATAGTGTTGTGCTTCTATTTCGACACACTCCCTCTGGTTCCTTTCCTTTCCTATTCCACTCGTGTGTCCCTTTAGTGGCTTCTTAGGATGGTAGTTCAATTTTGGTAGAGGTAGTTCCAACAACCCGTGTAACTTTTAATTTCATCACTCCAATTTATAATATCTTCATATGAGAGAAGGAGTTTGGTTCAGAGTTCATAAAGAGCTTCAAGTGAGTTCAGGAATGTTCTTCAAAATTTGTAGATCAGATCATCAAGATTAGTCCTTAAATCCATGCCCAATGGACTTCTAAGGCTAGTGATCTATTCATTTAGCAGGCAGATGACCCCGAAAGTTGCCAAAAATTTTATCGATATAAATCTCCTAGTTATATGGATAAATTATATTTTCATTCTGACTCTGATGTTTCACATTTCAACTTATGCGCACTCAAGATTGTTCTTTTAAACACCATGGAAAAATTGTAGTTCCTCTGCGCGCCCTTATGCACCTTCCTTTTCCCTCTACATTTTCCTATCTCCTTTCCCATTTCCCTTTGTGCCTTCCTCCCACACACTCACTTTATTTCCTATCTTGTCGTGCACTCCTTGCACGAACCCCTACACACTTTCCTGCCAAAATGGCTAAGTCCCTAGCATTCCTCTTGCATGCTTGTATACACTAAGCTCCCTAATGCCCCGTTTTTTCTTCTACCACCACGTGCCCTTCCTTAGTTTAATTCTCACACCCTTCTTCCATACTTTCCTTCAATAAGTATGCCTTCATTCCTACCATGCACATTACACATGTGCCTTCCCTCTGTTTCCTCTCCATGCACCTACCTTTTCAGTATTGTTCCTTTTCCTTCCGCACCTTACGCCTTCTTCTACACCTTTCATTGTGCCATGTCATTTTTTAGACTTGAGAGTGCAAAACGTGAGTCTATCAAAGCATGCTAATAGGGTGCCAAATCTAGACAACCAACCGGTGCATGATATGTGGCAAAAAAGATAAAACAAATCAATAGTTGGTTGATTCCTTCAATCAACCTACATGTGCCACATGTCTTACGTGCCTAGATGGCTTTGACATCTTCCGAAAACCATATTTTTACTACAAAGCTCTGATCAGCAGTGTGCCTGGACTTGTCAGAGAGTTGCTAACACAAGCTACATGTTGGACTATTTAAATTCAAATTTAGGTGGGATTTGGTAGGTGGAAAACATGGAAACATCTTTCTGATCATCAATGCACACATCTAATTGACCTCAACCACTAGATTTCAATCAGATCTTACTTTCTTCCTTCTTCTACACGCCAAAAATACATGGGAAAGCACATCTAATAGCCTTGCAGGTGGATTTGTAGGCATTTATCACTTTGGCTGTTGGTGGTTAAAGATTTGAATATGAGTTTCCCTCTCTTTCTCCTTCTCTTCTCTCCTTCTTATTCTATAAATAATAGAGTTCTGCTTTGTAAAAAGGATCCCTCTTTGTAACGACACCATGCCAAAATGGTGGCTGACTTCCCATGGGTCTCAGACCTTGGCTTGGTCTCTACAATGTATTCTCACCTCCTACCATGAATGTAAATGATTGTGCGTCCCTTAAGCAATAAAATTATGTTTTGTGGAACTCTTGTCTTCCCTTTCTCATTTTCATTGCATCTCGCCTCTCTATTTGCATTTTCTACCATGTTGTGCATACTCTTGTACTTTCATCCCCCTGTTCATGTGTTGTGCATGCTGGAAGGTCGAGCCCATGAGTTGATCGGGGTGCACGCGCTATCCTCCCTCTTCTCTTTTTTTTTTTTCTTTCACCGCTTGTGGAGAGAGATTGACCCTTTCTTTTGGCAATATCACCTTCCTTAGCTTAGGATTTCCCCTTTCTTCCCATCATTCTATCCCTGGTCCCTTTGTATGTTTAGTCTAGGATTTTCTTACAACATTAGGAGTATCAATAGCGTTAGAGGTAGGTAGAGGAATTGGCCTTCTCCAGAGATCCATCTCAAGTGCATAATGTCCCACAACTTGGGGACAGTTCCATTGTTGTCACAAATGAATCGGTTCTTCCAGATCTGAGATGTGGGTGCAAGTTGGGAGCAATAAATACTATACAAAATGTAATAACATGTGTGTATGGAATAGAATAGAATCCATGCCCCTATGTTGTGTGTGTTGATGGAGATATCCTAGATTTTATGCATGGAAATATGTGGATGCAAGTGATGCAATAAATGGAACTATAGATGGAGTGCTAGTAGTAAGTGATCTTAGGACCTTAATTATGGTCTCATAACTTTATATTTATAGGGTTATCTTGCTCTAATTTCCTAATAAATCCTGACATGGCTGACTAGGAAAAAGATAAGGATGAAAAATGGCTAGAAAGAGCTCATAAAGAGTTAGGAAGATGAATCAAGGATCGAGAGCGCCGTGAGGCAGCCCAGTACAAGACTAGGCACCCCGGTTTATGATAAAATGATAGGAGAGTGATAAAATAGCTGGGTATGTATATGCAATTACACAGGAATGATGAAATAAAATGTGAAAATAAGATGGCCAAGAGCTGGGATTAATTATTACTTTCTTTACTTGAAAACCTTCTAAATAGTAGGATTATACTGGGATAAATAATACCTAAAGTGCATGATTTCGTCACTACATTATTCCCCACTTTATGTTTTTGAGTGGAACACTTGGTAACATAAATTAGATATAGATGTGTACTTAATATTGATGTAGAGTGTAGTAGAGACATGTCAATGGACCAGACTCAAGTGTGGAATGAAAAAAATAAAATGTGGAGGAGCATGGATTCGAAAGATGAAAAATGTGCATTAAAAGTGATGAGAGTGAATCTAGGGAGAAATGCATGAGTATTTGTTGTGGTGTGTGGTATACTTGCATGGTTAGTAAACTAAAGAATCTTCGAGACCATGTTGTTATCATTTTCATCATTTTCATTGTTGTCATTGTTGTTTCCCCTAATTTTATTGTTTGTTTCTTATACGATAGGAACTGCAAGGAGATAATGATAAATTAGTCAAATATGTATGTATGTAAAAATGTTGTGAAAAATATGTAGGTGTATAGAAATGTGTAAAATACACAAATGTAAAATACGTGAAAAGGAAATTGTAAATGGAACATGTGCACTTGATCCAGTCGAGATGTAGAAGGATATCTATACTAATGTGATTTTTTGGGTAATTCACGCCACCTTGGTGTTATCTCTCATAAGTGTACCTTTTTTGAGGGTTGGCATATCTTCTAACTTTTCTTCTCCCTCAATTGTGCATATACAATTGAGACACCTCATGGACTATGGGTATCCCTATTTTGAGGTGAATCTCTAGGATTACAAGGTTGGTTCCTTCTTTGGAGTATCCCTAAAACTAAAACTGTGAGGTTTTAGGGTTAAAGAGATGGATAAAAATGTAACAAATGGGTTGATACACAAAAATATTGAGGTATTTAATAGAGAGACATGCAGAATAAGTTGTGAATAAATATAACAACACACAATCTAATGGGTTTTAGCTAATCACAAGGAAAACAACTTTTTTGTTGAGGGACTACTCACAACAACAAGGTAGATAATTGCACACTAAAAATAGCAAAAACACCTATTTACAGCATGGTAAAATGGACTAAATACTCTTCATAAAATTTAGGGAATAAAATTCACAAGAATAAAATGTTAACATACACACCACTATAAAAATTTGAAAGGAAATCAATTGATTCTCATATAAGGGAAATTCTGGTACAATGGCTTCAATACTCTGAAATTCCTCCTCTTTTCCTTACTAGTGCACATAATAAATAGAAAAAAAAATCCACGCAACCCCCTAAAAATAGAATGCAGTCTAACTTCCACTTGTATAATAATTTTAGCCTTTTATAATGAATAAATAATAAGGCTTAAAATTTCCCCATTTTTCTTGTAGTTATGCATGATGATTTTTTTGTCTTCCCGATGTGACATATGTCTCCTTTTACAAGGAATAATAATTTCCCCCTTTTCTACATTGGATATAATAATCATTCATATTTTAGACATTAGTGGCTATGATAAAAAGGGCCATATGTCTAAACTCCTTCGTGGGTTCCTTTAATAAATCAATTGCTAATGATTTTTGCTAAGGTTTTACGACCTTATTAATTTGCAACAAATACAAAAAGGTCAAATACCTTTATGATGATAGTTGATAATTTCGATCCCCTAGCCCATGAGGGAAGACCCATTATGATGTCGGTGGAAATATTTTAATTGTGGTTGTTGTTGAGGCGTAATGACAACAACCCCGAATGTTTGCAACTCGATAGGTTTAAACTATCAGTGTGATTGCATAACATGGAGATTTTCCCAAAGTGTGGGACTTTGTGATCAGGAAATCTCTCCGGATGAAGGTCAGTTCATAATCCTCTATTTTGATGTATACATTCAAATTGTAGAGGATCTACTCTAAAATCTACTCTAACTTGCCAAGGAGATGGGGTTAATAAGATTACAATAAATTAAACCTAAATTAACAGAGGTGATGCACCAAAGGGATGTTGAACACTTTATTTTCTTGGAGATGGAAACCAAAACAAGATAATGGAAGATGAGAACACACCACAATCCAATGCTTTGAGAATCCACTAACCATTAAACACAAACCATTAAAAATTTAATACATCCACTATATACAAATAACCAAGATTGTAATGAGATATCTCGGAAGATGTAATGAACATAAAAAAGGGTTGAAATCATCGACAAACTTATTTTATTTCTCCACAAATTGATACAATGCATTACAATGGCTAAGAGGCACAAAATTTCATTACAACTTGAATGGGAGGTTTGAACTCCATAAATTCACTTACGAAAAGAGAAGAAGGGTGGGTGCAAAGAAAAATTACCAAACATTAGAAAAATACCCCTCCTTACAATATATAGGAAGAATGAGAAAAGAAAGAGAGAGGAATTTAAAAACCTTCTCCAACCACCCTAAAATGCATTGAATTCACCTACAACTATGATGGGTTCTACTACAAAACTCATGCCTCCATGTATTATGTCTTGTTGAGAAAGAAATGAAGCCCATATTTCATCATTGTGGTAGGTGAGAAAATTGGCACACCCTCAAAAATTGTTGACTGTATTTATCGATTTTGAATAACTATGGAAGTTTTTTAGAGGACCCTATGAGCTTTCCAAAAGTCCTTGCTTGTGTAAATCTGAGATCCCAGTCAAAAGTTATGGCCATGTGAAGGTTGGGGGGTCATTGTGTAATAAATGTGAAATACTGATCTTCCTTTTTAGGATTCTGAAGTGCATGCAACCTCTAAAATCCCTAAATTTAGAATTTCAAAATTTTGACTTCGGAGTTTTTTTTATTGTTCATCTTCCTAGGTGGGCGAAAAATCCCAAACACGAAAGTCTAAAATTTCATACTTTCACAATTTTTGGAACTTTTCATTTCATATTTTTTATTACTATTCATCTGCTTGGGCGCATGAAAAATATAAAACTGAAACTCAAAACCAAAAGTTAGAAATTTTAGAGTTTCAGAACTTTCCATATGAAACTATTTTCCAAACTATTTTTCTCCTTTTAGGACTTTTTCTTTTCAAAATTTTCCCTTTCAAACTTTTTCACCTTTTTGAATTTTTCTTTTCAAAATTTTTCCCAAAATGTCAAATGCCCGAAGTCTAAAATGCCAAATGCCAAAATTCCAAATACTTCGGGCCTTGGCCCCCATTATTTTCTTTCGAGCTCTAATATCCTTAGACACTCCCTTGGCCATTAATTTTCCAACCCCACCTGCAACCTAATTGTCCAATCCTAAAACGCAAGATCCCGTGGCCAAATGAATCCCTCCATCTTCTTAGTGTGTAAGGTTGTTTTTGTAGATTTTTCCTAAGGGAAAAAATGGATAACACTTACCACATCCGCTTCTTAAAAGATATCCTCTAGACCTATCACCTCTTTTATCACCAGCCCGAGCCTTGCCTCCATTAATCTTTGGAACAAAATGTGTCACCAAGGGTTGAAGTCACCCCACCACCCTAAACTAAATGCTCGGCCACCATCACCATTCAAGCTTCCAATGTGCCTAGGGTTCACAGATCCTTGAAATACAAGCTCTGTTTTCCCTTCTCCATGGCCGTTGTATCCTTTTCCATGGCCATTAGTGGAAAATCCATCACTTTGTTTTGAAGAGTATTGTTTAGGGTTCTTTGTAGTCATGTTTAACATCATTTCACAGAATTATGGGTCACTAGTTTCTCATTTCTTCCAACTATAAACAACTTTGTGGTTCGTATTATGAAACTATGTTTATTTTTCTCCAACCTTCATGTATTTTCCCAGATCTGTATTGCATCATGGAGCTATTATTTCACATTTTCTACTTGGAAAATATTGTATGGAGAGTTCTTTCTTGATATTTGTTAAATTGTGACGTTATACACTGGTTGGCTTGATTATAAGCTCCATTCTTTTAAAAGATATAACCTTCATAAAATACAAAATATGAAGCATGTTTTTCTTGATGAGTTTAATGTTTCCTTTGTATACTCCTACATTATCTATGAGTTGGATTTGTGTGGTAAATTTTACCCCATCACTGATATATGCCTTGAAAATATGATTTTGTAAATGAAGACCCTCTTCTCAATATGGCTATGGATGACTTGTTTTATAATATTGTTAGCTTGGTTGGGCATTTGGATCATTTTTAGCTCGTCATTTGGTGTACTTCATCAATTATTGTGAGCTAAGTCTTGATGTTATTTTCATTCCTTTACAACTACTTTAGTTAAAACTCATGTTCATCTTGAAATTATATTGTCTAATGACATGGATATACTTGTAGCTTAATCTTATAAGTTTTTTCCTTTGCCAAAACTACATGGATGTAAGAAATTTCATCATGTTGATTTGTAATGACAAGCTTCTAAGTTATGATTTGTTGTCATTTGTATAAATTGCTCGCTTCTAAAATACTATGCAGAAATGGATTCATTCTATGATAGGATGCCTTGGATAAATATGATATGTTTTTTTCTACCTTTTCAAGATGAACTTGTTCTTATTTATATTGATTGAGCCTTCCTCTGTAAGAAGTAATTCTCTGAAATATATCATTCCTTTCCTTTCTTAGTGCCTTCTGGTATATGAGAAAGTGTGTTGATGAATAGTATTGGGGAAATGTGTACATCAACAAACCTTCTTGCTGCTAAGATTTAATTTACTGAAGTCTCCATGAGGGATTAATTTGAATTTGCATTCCTTAAAGCTCTTGTAAAGATATTTCAACTTGAGTCATTTATACTATCTGAATTTTCTCCTCCTGATAGAAAGTTAGGCTTATTCATTGACATTCTTGCATCTACAACATTTGTACTTTGATTATTCTTTGTTTCATGAGATCTTTATAGGTTTTACTCCTTCATTTCTTTACAAATGATGACAATTGTACTTCTTTAAATGATGTTATGCTTTCATTGTACCTTCACATCTTATTTTGCTGATGATTGGACTATTTATATCTGTATGGATGCAAATGATCATTTTATTATGTACTTAATCGGAAGTAAATATGAAATTGTTGAAGCTCTCATTTTCTAATCAAACATGGTTAAATTATGAATGATATTTTTTTCTCACTACTTGTATCTGTACATTTAGAAAATAGTTAGAAAACATGATGGAGGCTTAAAGCCTCTCTTTTCTCTTTATTCTTCATTGATTTTATTTTTCTGTATTGATTTTGAAATAGTACTAGAATACCCCTGAATGATAGTGAGATGTAATTTCTAATTCTTTCTTCACATCCTTATATATATTATATATGCTTATGTAGAAGATTCATTTTCATGAAGCTATAAACACATAAATAAATATTAAAATTTGGAACTCTAATAAAAAAATTGTATGTCCACAAGTACTTGATTGCTAGGAGTTGAAGATGATGCAACTGTGGATGATGAAGATGAAGATGGTGCACTAAAGATGGTGAATATTGAGAGAAAACAACCTAGTCAGAAATGATGGGTTTATTCTTTCTTCTTTTTCTTATAGTTTCATGTATATGTATCTTTTATCTTCAGTTCATATAAGTTACATCCCATGACTTATGTGGGAAACTGTATTTATTTATGAATAAATGAAATTAAATTTTGTAATTGAGTTTCTTTTTTCTTTTTGTTTTTAATGATAACTCATTGATACTTATGGAATGAACTAAGTAACTCAACACATAATTAATAGAATTCAAACATAGAGAAGTAATCAGTAAATTAATGTACCTGTAACAAAAAAAATGTACCTTCATTTTTACAATCAACAACCATGTTTGATTTTTATGAATTTAACCCCTCATCTCTACCTCAGTAGAAAATTTAATCTGAAATGGACTGTCCCTCTGCAATCTTTAGGCATTCCATCTTCTTCATATCATGTCCTTCCCATTTTTGTCGATATCCTGCACTATTTCTTGAAAGAGTTGGTACATGATCATGACAGAGATGTGATAAAAAGACATGCTAAGCAGCAAATAGAAATTTTGAAACTAGTAATGTAACATTTCAATTCTCTTTTCTTCCTTAGTTAGGTCTATCATAACAACCCTTTCCATCCAAAATGAAGTTTAAAGTTAACCTTTTGCATGGGTGCCAAAATGTCAACACTTGGCTAAAAAAGTGTAGGGAGGAGCTACTTTTGTCCACTAACTCTAACCAGTTCTACTAAAATGTGTGAAGATATATTTGTATCATCCTTGTTTTTTGGGTGATCCAACGCCAACTGAATGAACTATTGAAGAGATGCGAACCCATTGTAACCCCCAAGTCTTTAATTGCTTCCCAGAAATGTCAAAGGACATCATGTACTATAAAATTTGATGTGTATGGAGTTTGTAGATTGGTTTGAACTCACTCGTTGTATGTAAACCCACAATGTCAAGGGAAGAAAGTGCAATGTACGAATTGGTATGAATAAGCTATGTTAGTATTTGAAACCTTAAATGGTTTCCACCTCTTTGGGGGTGCATGTGACATCACGTAAATTAGAATGCAACCCCAAAAGAGGACCGAACCACACTCTAAACTCGTAGAACTCGCCCTAGAGGGGGAAAGAGAAAAACTTCATAGAAACAAAGGCACACAAAAAAGGGGATGGCTAACCAAAAAAAATGTTAGTCTGAAAACACATGCATCTAATAAGACAAGTGTAAATTATGCAGACAATGTAGTAACTACCAAAAAATTAGTGTAAACACACAAAAAAAGATGTAGACACACAAAGTGGGTTGCAAACATGGTACATCACTCACAATGTTGTAACACACACAAGTCCATCATGTTGACAAATAAAAAACAAGTGTACACACAATCAAAGGGAAAATCTTGCATACAATGGAAAACAATGGAAGACAATTATAGAAAAAAAACCAGTAGTCATGGAAACATGTAATCTTGTAAAACAAGTGTTTTACATGGAACACCCACTAACATCTGAGAGAATTAGTCAATATTTCAAAGCATGTATGATCAGGTAAATGCATAATGTAAAGTAAAAAATTAAACAACAACACATGGATAAGACGAATTTGGATGCCCCAACGACCAATATACGAAGGGTAGAAGACGAACATCTTTACCCCATGTAAATTTATTAGATTTATGATCTATGAAATCAATCTAACATGTGTAGTAAAGTGATGATGAAAAACACTAGAAAGAAAAGTAAATGGCCCTCCCAAAAAGCAGTATGTTATGGATGAATGGAATGGAATTGAAGATGAAATGATACAAGAAACATGCCCCCAAGTGTATGGAAGTGTATGCAATGAGGTTAATTTTAGTTTCCCCTTACTATCAATAATGAACCATAAACGAGAGTGCATCAACGAGAAATGGTCAAGTAGTGTGTTGTTGTGTCTAGTGAGTTGCGATGAATGTATATGTGTAGTGGTGATGAGATGCATTATGGGGAGAGATGTGTGTGAATCCAATAGGCAAAGCATATATTATGAATTGTTGAATAAATGAGTGATGATTATCCCTAATCATATATCACTATAAGATAGAAAGATGAGTGATGATTTAACCCTAAGTGTATATCACTATAGAATTAATAGATGGAGATGGGTGATGATTTAGCCTAAAGCGTATGTCACTACATGATGAAAGGAGGGAATGGTGATGTAGCCTAAGGTGTATAACACTACAAGATGATAAAATAATTCACGATTTAGCCTAAAGAGTATGTCACTAGGTTGGAAATGTCGCATGATGAAGTGTTGTATTGTGGGTGTAAGGTCCATTTAATTAGTAAACCCTTAGTATTTGATTATGGACCAAGGGATTAAAGTACGTAATAGGGTGGTTAGTGCAACACATAGAACAATGTATTGTATGTAGTAATGATAAAATGATTATAGGATAAGTTGAATGTATAAATGCGTAGTGCAAATAATGCAACGTATGATGTGTATAGCATATAGAATATGTAATATGTAAGATGTGATGATAGGTATATTTAGAAATAGAATATATAGGGATAAAATGTAAATCTAGACCCATATATAATATAATATAGTGTCGTATGTAGAATGTATGTGGAAATCTGTAGATGGACAATGTAGGGGTTATGCATGGATAGCTTAATAATGTATGTGGTGTGTAGGGTAAGGTTTAGTATAATGTAGAATGTATTGATGAAATGTAAAACTAGACTCATAAGTAATGATGACTAGTATAATATATAAAATGTATGATATGAAAAGGTGCGAGTGTATAATGTGAGTAAGTATGTAGATATCGGGATGAATGTAATGCGTAGATGAAAACTACTATAATGTCTAATAATTGTAGAATGAATAGTTTATGACACACTATGTATGATGGAATGTAATGTATAATGCCTAAGGTGTAGTGTGTGGGGTTTAGTGTAATGCTAATCCATCAACAGTTAAGTGTGAACCGAAGCACAAGTGTGTGTCATCGGGTAATGATGTGCCAGGATGCATGAATTATATGTCTATGTGAAAGGAAAATGTGATGTTAAACTATGTAACTATACTAGAACATGGAGGGTGTGATTGTTATGCTCCCTCAGAATGTATTTGATGTAGGTAGCTAAGAGACACCATCAACTAGATCATCATTTTCATGATCATAACCAGTCAAGCCGCATCATAAACCGATAAGCTTTGGAATGGAGAGGGCCGTATAGGGGCCTGTTATGACAGAGTGTATAGACATTTTTCATGTATTTTTAATCCGTAAAACTGATCGGTAGTGTTTGTATCCAAATAGATTCTCCCTTGGAAACCGAGCAACATTAAATATTTAGCAAGACACTGAGAGATAGACAAATCATATTATGAGTCATTTTTTAGCTAGGGAGGGGATATGTCTGACTTTGTGTCACCCGGGCATCAGAGAAATGGATAGCTCATTCATTAAGGATTTGATCTATCCTCATTGCTTTAGGCCGTGCCTTTTGACCAGGGTGAGAGGACTCATTTTGTAACCTCTGTCGGTGAAGGCGAATGAAGATATCCTTCTTTGCATGAATTTAAAAGGGGACCCTGAGAAAATATGATCAATGCACCACAATTTAACTCTCACGAGTTATCACTTCTAAATAATGGTGATATTTTCTAAACAAGGCTAAAGGTTACTAAATACATTATGGGATCCTAATTGCTTTTGCATATTTTGGCAATAGAATTTATACATTTGTGGACATACAAGAGAAAATAGGGGTAGTTCAGGTAGAATTCATTGTTTTGAATAATTTTCATGGGAGATTAAGCAGGATAAAATTGATTATGCAAGATCTCTGAGAACCTTCACAACATTTGGAAAACTAATTGATCAGAATGCTTCAAAATAGCTAAAATACTCCTTCAACCAAAAGGTGTGCATCAATGAAGGCCTAGATTTTTCACGTTTTCACACAATCTCCAAGAATTTAAACAGAAGGATTGAGCCAAAGATTCAATTAAGCATCAAAGACCTTTGGTTCCTCTCACCTAAGATACACTCAAAGGCTTACAGACAATCTTTATCAACAAAATATAGTAAAATGATTTTAAATTGTTTATCTCATTACAAGATGAAGGCTCTTCTTGAAATGAAATTGCAAATGCCATTAAAATGTCATAGGTAAAATATCTCGTGTGATTTGGAGGGACTTTAACACAAGATTGCAATAGAAATAAGAAAAACTACTTGTAGACATTCGAGAAATAAAGCAAACACAAATTGGTCCAAGATTGACATAGATTGATTCAAAATTGATTAGATTCATCAATAGGGAAAGTTTCTTTAAAAATCTGAGATCTTGTCAATGGCTATACACTCACAATGAACTTGACGTGATTGAAATCTAAAAAACAGGAAATTAATAGGTTTCTTAGATTGGTCTCTCAGGAAGATGGAATCTCTCATATTTTCTCTTAAAAATTCAACCCTCGACCATTTGCAAGAGTATTTTCATTGCATTTATACATTTCACTCACTCACTCATCCCAAATTCCCCCAAAAAAGAAGAATATTCACGAAATCTTTTCTTCTTACCAATTTTTCTCAGAAAGTGACGTTTAACAAATGTTCACCCAGAATCGCCTGTGGACAAATAAGGAACTAATCATATTTCTCCAGCCCTCGACTGATGACTAGGATGCTATGCCACAACTTTTTGACAATCCTTTTAATCATTCTTACTCTTTCATCCCGTTTTAATCATTTTCCGGTGGCTGTGTATAGCTGGATCTGTCAGGAAATCCTTTTCACCCCGAGGCAACACCTTGAGAAATGAATGCCCCATCATGGACACCTATATTTTTGCCTTTGAAAAATGAGTGTCCATGTACGGATTATTCCACATACCTACACTATTAATCTGATTTTCAAGAAAAATAATGCGTATTCGTACCTTCTGGATTCTTGGAACAAAAGCTAGGTGGAAAAATAAAAATCAATGCACAACAACCATCGATTCTACCCCTTCTCAACTTTAGATTAGATCCATCCACGTGTTTCCTTGGTAAATGAAAAGGAGAAGTACAGAGGCAAGTTTCCAAACAAACGCAGGCCTTCCACATGCCCTAGGCCCAAGAAAATCACCTTTTGGCCTTTGAAAAGTCTCAAGCATAAAAGGAGCCAAAGTGGAAGCCTCCACGTGTCTCCTTGGTGCACCTTTGGGATTGTCCCAAAAGTGGAGACTCCAAACAAGCATGGGCTCACCATGTATCTCACTCTTGTAGAGTTGTTAAAAATGTTTAAGGACCAGTGGAAGGCACCATGTGTTTAGGGTCTGAGACAGTTTTCCTTGGCCATTCAAAAGTCCAAGCAAGGGCAGAGTGAACGGAAACTTCCTATTGTACCTTCAACACCTTTTTAAAAGTAAAGTATAGGGACATGTCCCCAAATAGGTGTGGGCCCTCCACATGTCCTAGGCCTTTAGAAAGTTGCTTGAAAATTTTAAGCAAAGAGAGGAGCCAGCGGAAGCCTCCACTTGTCTCCCTGGTGTAATTTTGAGATGGTGCCCAAATGCGGAGACCCTGAAGAAGCATGGGCTTACCATGTGTCCCCTTGGTACAATTGCTAATGTTTAACCCTGAGGTAGATCTTTAAATGAGTGCTGACCCTCCACATGTCTATGGTCTAACAAAGTTGCACGACTGCATGAAAATCTGTCTAAGTTTTGGTAGGGCCACGGAAACCTCCACGTGTCTCCCTGGCGCAAGTCCAAAGGTCAAACAAAGAGGTGAATTTCATATGAGCGTAGACCCTCCACGTGGAAAAAACTTGAGTTGAATTGGGCTATATAGTTTCAAAGTTCCTACCGAGCCATGTCCAATCAAAAAGGGCCATGTGTCCACAGATGATGAGATTTAAATTTGATGGGGAAAACACACATGTCAAATCGTAAAATGTAGGGAAATCACCATTTGTGCCTAGAAATGAATCTTTCTTTCAAGGACAAAGAATTTGGAAATGATATAAGGCCCAAATGTGATCCATCAAGCTACATCCAATTAGAAAGGACCACTTTTCCATAGGTATTGGGACACATGATTTACAGGAAAACAAAACGTGACTATGGAAAAATGGAAGGAAGGGAAAAAACCTGATTTTATGCCCAAGTTACAAATTCTTTCACATGGATAGAGGAACGGAAAAAAATTCTAGATTTAAAATGATCCTTGACCAAAGGAAGGGACTAATCATGGAAACCAAATGAAGGACAAATATTTCACGCATCAACACGGGAGATAGAAAATATGACAAAGCCCACAAACTGAAGAATTTCAAGGACAAATGGGGCAAGATCAAATTGAGCACCAACATGGCTCTGACTCGGGGATGGGCATTCCATTTGAGTGCCACAAGAACAAATAGCAGACCAATTTCCAAAAGTAAATCATTGGGCAATGGAGTCAAAGAACAAGCTTGTAGATCAGAACAAAAATAACCAACTCCCCTAAGGACGAACCAAGAAACCAACAAAATGGCCGCCAAGGAACAAGATGAAACAAAACAGAAAAATATGAAAGTAGAAAGAAACCAAACAACTATACACTATACAATGGTGTATACCTTGATTATGAGAAATCAATCAAGGAAATGTTTCAAATGCTTGCCATTAACAGGAAACTCAAGTGATTCCCCATCTAAGTATTTTAAGAATAAGGTATGTTCACCAATTCGAATGTAAATTAAATAAGGGACCATCCATAATGCATAAAACTTCCCATGTTTTCCCTTATCCTCATGCCTACTATCCCACAATAGCACAAGATATCCCACATCGATATGCATCAAAATTCTTCAATTTCTCTCTGAATTTTATATGCTTATGATGGGATTCCCTTCTTTCTTCATCTAACTCAACAATTTGATTTATGTGAGGATCATAGGGACTAACATCTTGATCTTCCAATTTTTGAAGAAATTGGAAAGAAGGCAATTGAATATGCAGGGAAATAGAGCTTGAGATCCATACATCAACTCAAATGGGTTTTTTCCAAAGTAGTTCATTTAGCATGTGATTCAATCAGCCCAAACATCAAACTTCAACTGCTCACCCCACTTCCTTTTTTTCAACTTCAAATTTCTTCTAATTATATTCAATAGATTTTTATTGTTGGACTTTGCTTGTCCATTTCCTTGGGGATTATAATTGGAAGCATATGTAAAATTTATCCCATATTCGTGGCACATAGCCACGAAAGGTTTAGCTCAAAAGATCATGGCATTATCAACAACTATTTTGGTAGGTACCCCAAATCTACAAATGATATAATTTAGGATAAAATCCATGACAATTTGGTGAGTTGCTTTCTTGGTGGGGATTGCTTCTACCCACTTAGTGAAGTAGTTTGTGGCCACTAGTATCCACTTGTGGCCTGCACTTTAAGGATTAGAAATTTCCCCAATGAATTCAATCCCCACTGCTTGAAAGGGGATTCAATTGAAATAAGTTACAACGGAAGGGATCCTAAAGATTTTAGTCTTCTAGAAAAGTGTTGGAAACTTTCACATTTCCTTACCATTAAAGTTGTATCTTTGAAGAGGGTTTGCCACCAGTAACCAGCCTTTATGGGTTGTTACTCTCCCTTAAAAATTCCCCCACAAACTCCTCCATGGAGACCAACAATTATCTTAGGCGCTTCATCTTCAGTAATGCATCTTAAGAGAACTCCCTCAGGGTTCTTCCAAGATAATCCAAAATCAGTAATGACGCATTTTTGGGAAGCTAACTTAAGTTCTCTATTCTGATTATTTCTCAAATGTTTAGGCAATATAGATGTTTAACATAATAAATGATGCCCTTGTACCATTAAGAATTTATCAATTTTAAGGACTTTCATCCTTTCTTGTTTAACTTCATTTACCTAAATTTTCGTAAATTTCTCTTGCCATAAGTTTTTGCAAGGCCCAAACCTTTGACCATTTTTTTTGTTTGGATATCTATATCATACTATTGCAATTTTTTTACCCATAGGCATCTCTTGCTTGAAACCTCCATTTCTGATATGATATATTTAACCATGGTGTGGGGAACATAAGAAATGATTTTGGAACTCAGAATATATGGCCTAAAGACCTTTGTTGCTTTTACGAAATCAAATTCCTACTTCTCCATGATAGTATATTTTAGCTCAGCTCCTTATAATGCCTTACTAAAAAAGGCAATTGGTATTTTAGCTCCCTCATCATCCTTCTACAACAATACAAATGCAATACTACTTTCTGAAGAAAAAGAAAATATACGGAAATCCTTCTTATAATCTGGAGCTTCTAAAAAAGGGACATTCTTTAATGCTTCTTTGATCTCAGCAAAATCTTGATTATCTGATTCTTCCCATTTGATACTTTGATCTTTCTTTAGCATGCTAGTGATTGGGATAGTTATCTCAGAAAAGTTACAGATAAAACTCCTCATAAAATTAATTTTCCCAAAAATTATTGAATTCCCTTCTTGGTTCTTGGAGCAGGAATTTTCTGATGGCTTCTACCCTCTCATGATTAATCACGACCCCTTCCTTTGACACAATGTATCCAAGAAACTTTTTTCGAACTCCAAAGTGACACTTCTTGTGATTTAGTGAAATACCATAATCCTTACATCTTAACAACATTTTTTCTAAGTGTTATAGGTGTTCACTCATTTTTCATGAGAAAACAGTCACATCATCTTGATATACAACAACAAAATCATTAATATAGCCAGAGAAAGCTACATCCATTGCTCTTTGGAAAGTGGCTCGACAATCATTAGACCAGAAGGAATTCTGACATATACATATATTCCCCAAGGAGTGGTAAAGGTAGTCTTGATTCTCTCTGATTATTTCACAACTACATGGTTATATCCAGAAAAACCATCCAAGGTGGATAACAATTCCGAACCAGTAACTAATTGTAACATATTGTCCATATTTGGTAGAGGGTAGTTATCCTTCATTGATGCTCTATTTAGGTTTCTAAAGTCCATGCAAATCCTTATATCTCCATTCTTCTTTCTGACATGTACCATGTTTGCAACCTATGATGAGTACCTTGTGGGCTATATGATTCCTCCATCCCTCAACTTTTTCAATTCTTCTTTCATATTTAGGGAAAGGAGTGGATTGATTGGTCTCTATTTCTACCTAAATGGCTTGGAAGAAGCTTCTAAGGGAATTTCATGCTAGAAAAGATCCCTCTATATGATTTTAGTTTAGAATAATACCATGCAAAAAAGTCTTGGTATTTCTTCAATAATTGGACATAGTACTACTTTTCTTCCTTTCCTAGATTTCTACCTAGCTAGATCTTACGTGGTTTATCTTCATGCCTAAGTCGCGCTCTTCAACATCCTCGAGGCTGACATGTGTTCTGTTGATAATGTAATTAGCATTATGAAAATTTTATTCAAGTGCTACCAAACCTATGGAAATAGTATTAGTATTCAACTGAATGATGTATTTGCCAAATAAAGTCTCCTTTCCATCATCCACACAAACCATTGGCTCCTAATCTATACGTTGATCAACAAATTCTCCTTGGTTCTACAAAAACCTTTTCACTGGGTGTCGTCTTCAAACAATTTCTAGTGTTTGACATTTTCAGAACAGATTTCCTAGTCAATACCTCAATATTATACTCACAATAGGGAGATACAACACAATTTTCAAATCTGGACCCCAATATGGTCAATTTATCTGCTAAAGTATTCTACTTCCTATCGTGATGTATTATGTTGAAGGAGTCAAAATTTTAATGAAATCCCAGACTGCATGCTTATACTACTTCATTCTCTGATATTTTTTTGCATACAATTTTCTAACCTGTTTGACAATTAGCTCTGAGTCTCCCTTAACAATGATGTCTCTAATAGCATATTTCCAAGCAATTATTATACCCAAGAGTAGTGCTTCATATTTAGCAATATTGTTAGTGCACTCAAAGTTGATTTTAAAAGAGAAAACAAACTCTTCTTGGCCTTGAGATATCAGAACAATACCAACACCATTTCCAAATTTGGAGCAAGCCCCATCAAAGAAAAATTCCAAGGAGAACCTACTTGATTAAGAGACTGGAATTGATCAATTTTGTGCTCTTTACCATTAACAAATCCAAAAAAGTTATCTGCATTAGTGTCACTGTATAACACTTCATCAGAAGCATTATTGGGATCCTCAATGACATGTAACATCTTCTTTTCACCATACAAATTTACAAGGCTTCCCTTAATAGGTATATTGGCAGAAGACATATCCATTTGCACACATCAACCCACACTAGTAGCCCATTTTCTTGACAACAACATTCCCCATTTGGCAGGGAAATGAACAATAACATCATCTAGTTTTAAGTTCTTGCCTGGGTAGGCTGCAAGTTACACTATCAAACCTTTTACACATCCAACCACTTGCACCTCTCTGGAATCCATGGCAGTGCACTTCCCATAAGTTGTTGTCACTTTTATATCTAATTCATTTATGACTTCAAGAGGCATAACATTGCATGATGCTCTAGAATCAAACATACAATTGTGTAATAATCTTTCCCTAATAATCATAGTAGTAAAGAATGGATTTACATTTAGTTGGGACTCAACCAAGGATGTTCCCAAATATACTTCAGGTGTCTCACCTAGTTCTTCTAGCACTTGGGGTTTTTCCAACTCTGCAATGGTAGGAGGAACCTCAACATTTTTACATTTCTACATTGGGTAATCTTTTCTTCTTTAGTTCCCAAATACTCAAAGGCCCCTTTCTTGTGCTCAAGAATCCTAGGCATCTCAAAAATTGGAACAAAAATCTTGATCTGACTCAAGACTTGGGCTATGTCATTAGGAACGTATTTGGGAAAGGCATCATTTGGAGGAAGACTGAGAAACTCATCTGATAGCAATGAATTTTTCATGGTCTCAACATGGGTAGGGATACCAGTTCTACTTGGGGACACAAGGATTTTTCTAGATGTATCTTTCTTAGGAGTTTCTTTTGAGATATTGGTGAGAAATGGATTTTTTGTTTTGGCCTGAGGCCCTGCCCCTTTAATAACTTTACTCCTAGTGTTATATTCCTTTTCATGGCCAACTACAACATTCATTAACAACTGCCTATCATCCTCAGAAGGGATTCTCCATCATAATTTTTAATCATTAATGCCCTTAAGTATTCAAAATCATTACTCAATAATTCAAAATCTTGTACCACATCTATTTAAAAAATATGAGAGGGAGGAAGGGGTAATACTTGGTGGATGCAATCCCAGAAATCTACAGTAGTTTTGGCACTGATTAATTCAGTTGAAGTTGCTCCTTGTTGTGAGCTTGTAGAGCACCCCATCATGCACACATCATCATCAGTGTCATCATCAACTTCCTCAACTTCTTTGTCTTCATCACATGTGGCATGTGGCAAGAAACATCTATCACACCACTCAATTTCATTGGCTTCTTCCACAACAACAACTCTGGAAGTCAAAGGATCATGCACCAATTTGTTTTCCCTTGGGTTGGGGTTGTCTATTTCCTAATCCCACAAGTCCTTTACCTCTGTCATCAGATCTCTAATCACCCCTAGGATGATTTGCAAATATTTCTTGACCTTGTGCTTTATGATGACCTTGGGAACCTTCTCCAATCCCCTTTTCTACTCTAGCTAGTTTATAGGATATTTCCTTAACATCTCCGACAAAAGTTTATACAACCTCCTCCAGATCCACAACTTTACTTGACTGAGACTTCTCTAGATTGATTAGCTTGATGCCTTCTCTCTTAGGAGATTTACCAATTTCCTTGATTCTATTTTTAATTTGCAAAGCCATGGTGAAGGCCTGCCTCAATGTTGTTGGGTTCTTATCCCTCAAATAATAGGCAACCTTCTTATCAAATGCATCAGAGTATTTTATCAAACAAGAAACATCACTTGGCCTCAACATCACAGGTAGCCTATTCAGGGTCTTATTAAACCTTGTATTCAATTCATGAACAAACTCATTAGGATTCTTTTTTATATTTTCAAATTTTGATAAAAGAAACCTAGGGTTTGCTTTTATCTCCATACTATAATCTAAAATCATTCTTCATTTCTATCCATGAATCAATGGAGTTGTCTAGAAAATATTTATACCAATCTCGTGCATCCTCTTATAGAGTATGAATAAACAATTTTATGTACACATTCTCAAATTTGATCTCAAAGTCTTCCATCATATTGACAAAAAGCTTTAAGTAATGATCCCTAGTAATGACATTATTTCCTTGAAATTTAGGTAGTCTATTTCTAACATCTTGGGGCACAACATTTGGATATCCATCCATACCTCTGAAATCTATAAGACCAAAAGTGTTCACAACAAACGGAGGTCTAGGTGGGAGCTAGGCCATATTGTGTTGGGGAGGTGATCTTACACAAGAAACAAAATGATGAGGAGTGAGGGTATGTGGGGCACGGGAATACAATTCTTAGAATTAATGTTCTCTAAATAATTTGTTTCTTGGATGATCCTATTAGCTTTGGAGAACACGGGGACATAATGAGATGCAAATTTTTCAAATAAAAAGAAGGAATCTGTTATCCAAAATTCACCCCTCAAGGTAATTTTGATAACATGCATCAAAATTCTTTAGTTCCAAGAAAATATATTGATGCAAGGTAAAATTGTGTTTCTGGGGTCCCCTCGACTTCTTTCTAACTCTCTTGTCCAAGAAGAAAACCCACAAGTTTTAAAAATGTGAAAAAGTTGCAGAAAACAAGCTTGGGCCAGGAAAAATCATGAAAAATGGCTAAGTCCTAGTCCTGAATGTGATCAGACATGAGGGACATCTCGGGCATGAACCGGCTAAAAGGCCGCCAGCACTCCGAAATTGGGACATCTAGGCCATAGGTACTCACGGGACTTGAAATGCCCGAACGGCGGCCGAAAGTGGAAAAAGTCATCAAGTTTTGCTACGCGCCATTTTGGGACAGCCAGGACAAAAAGGGCACGAAGTACATGAGGAAGCGCGGGACGCGAAAAGGCAAAAAAGGCGAAGTCCGAGATTAGGGACAAAGGTACGTGAAAGGCACGGATCGGCCGGTTTGGCGTAAATCAGTCCATTTCGGGTGGTTTGGAGAAATTTGTCCTGCAATCAGGACAGTTGGGACAAAAAGCGCGAGGGACTTGAAGGATGCGACAAAGCCGAAGCGGCCGAAGGCAAAGAAGAAAAGTCAACGTCTAACCCGTGAAACTTCAAACGGCCATAACTTTTGACTCCGAGCTCGATTTTCACCAAATTGGACTTTCTGGAACAAGCACTACGTCCTCTACGCCACAAAAACATAATGAAGGTAGATATATTTAATGAAAAGAAACATATTCGGCTCAAGTCAGTTAATGCTCAATCCCATCAAATGACAGAAAACACCTGCCAGACCCAAAGTAGCTGCCCGCACTCAAAAGGCCATAACTTTTGTATTTCTCAACGAAATCGCACAAAATTGGTACCGTTGGAATTGTGACTCGATCGACACACAGCAATCAAGAAATTCCATATTTGATGAGAAATTGATGGATATTTTTATAAAACGTGGCCGAGTTCATAATGATGCTTTATTTGGTGGTTGGGAGTGCAATTAAGATGCATGGTCATCATTCTTTCTCTTTGTGAGCACATGGGACAAAATATGGGGAGCCTTTTGAAAGTAATATATAATCATTTTAATCCATTTAATACCTCTTAGGCAATTGGTTGAAGGACAGATTTCAGGATTTCCATTTTTCCTTCTCTCTCTCTTCTCATTTTTCTATAAATTGGAGTGTTGGGTTCATTGTAAGGAAGAGTTTTTCAGATAGATCTGTCATAATTGATTTGTGAAGCCAATGTGCACAGGCCCTTGTAGTGGACTCCTTGCATGGTGATCCAGGCCCTTATCTTGTAATAGATGTACATATCATGAAGCAATAAAATATCGGTTTGTGGATGTATCTTCCCCTGTTGTGTTTTCTTGCATTCTTCTTGCACCCCTTTAATCTTTCTACAAGAATAATGTGTCTATTATTATGTTCTTGCAAGGATCCATTATCATTGTATACTTGGAATATTGTTGTGAATGCATCTTGCTAGATTATGGAGAATCTGTCATCGCCTCTTCTAAAGTGCACACTTTGCTTTTGTATTTCACATATTTGAGACTACTCTCACACCCTCCTTTTCTGGTGTATCACCGCTTTAGTGTAGGCTTTAATTTTATGCATTCTCTCTCCTTGGTTCCTTGGAAAGTTAGATTAGGATAGTTAGTTTACCGCACTAGAGTAGATTGTGGCGGAGTAGTTTAGGAGCAAGAAGCTTTCTGGAGGTCTATCTCAAGTAGAAAGTCCCACAACTTGGAGATAGTACCCATGTTATCCAATCACACTTTGTGAGTTCAAGTATATGCACTTGTATAAACACAGGGGTGTTGTGATTCGGTGATAATGGGAACCTCTCCAGTTGGAGAATTCAGATTTACAAAAAGACTACCTATTTCAAAATAACTTGAGGAAGTATGGAAATATTCAATGAAAAAATGATCAGTTTCCACAATTGATAACTCTTTTCTTCACTTCTAATCTCCAACAACTTTCCAGATTCTTCCTCCTTCTGAATTCATCTTTCCTAGCTCTGGAAACAACTTTCTGGTAGGGTCTCAAGTGAAGAAATATCTTCTTCCTTCAAGCTTTGCAAAGATTAGTGATAAATTACAATTGATAGAGGTTAAGACACTAACATTTATCAAAAATTCATTCAATACAGAGTCACCACTAAGGATTTTCACCTTAGTTGTGTAAATGCACTAAAATTTATTTGTTAAATGTATGTCAACACTAAATTCACACAAATATTCACAGATATGACCTTCCTTTACCCATATTTAACATTGTTAATGTAAACTTAGTGCAAAAAACCATAGAAAATGGAATTATTACACGCAGAACTTGTAATTTTTCTTGGTTGTTACAAATCTTGACACAAGATGACGTTTCAACAATGTATTTACACTTAGATTATGTAAGAAAAATTACTTTGTTATCACCGAATCACATCACCCCTTTGCTTATACAAGTGCACATACTTGAACTCACGGTGTGATTGGATAACATGGGTACTATCTCCAAGTTTTGGGACTTTCTACATGAGATAGACCTCGAGAGAAAGTTGGTTCTTGCTCCTAAACTACCTACCACAATCTACTCTAATGCAGGGGAAACTAACTATTCTAATTTAAATTTCCAAGGGACTAGGGAGAGAGAATGCATAAAATGAAAGCCTACACTAAAGCGGTGATACACCAGAAAAGGAGGGTGTGTGAGAGTATCCTTTCAATGTGTGAGATACAGAAGCAAAGTGCACACTAGAAGTGGTGATGACAGTTCTCCATGATCTAGCAAAAATGCATTCACAACAACATTTCAAACATACACAATGATAATAGATTCCCGCATGAACATAAAGTAGACACAATATTCTTGTAATCAAGATTGGAGGGGCAAGAAGAATGCAAGAAAACACAACAGGGGAAGATACATCCACAAACTTGTATTTTATTGCTTCATGATATGCACAGTTCAATCTATTACAAGATAAGGGCTTGGATCACCATGCAAGGAGTCCACTACAAGGGCCTACAACACATTGGCTTCACAAAGTGATTTTGACAGAGCTTTGCTATATGAAAACTCCCCCACCTTTACAATGAGCCCAACACTCCAATTTATAGAAAAAATGAGAAGAGAGAGAGAGAAGGGAAAATGGAAATCCCGAAATCTATCCTTCAACCACTTGTAAGAGGCATTAAATGGAGTAAAATGATTTTATATTACTTTTAAAAGGCTCCCCAAACTGTCCCAGTGCAGCTGAAGAAAAAGAAAGAATGATGACCATGCCTCTTAATTGCACTCCCAACTACCAAATAAAACACTGTTATGAACCTGGCCACGTTTTATGAAAAATCCCCACAATTTCTCATCAAATCTAGAATTTATTGATTGCTATGCATTGGTCAGATCCAAGATTCCAATGGTACAAATTTTGTGTGATTTCGTTGAGAAATGCAAAAAGTTATGGCCTTTTGAGTGTGGGCAGCTATTTTGGGTCTGGGAGACATTTTCTGTCATTTGATGGGAATGAGCATTAACTGACTAGAGCCAAATATGTTTCTTTTATTTAAATATATCTACCCTCATTAAAAATAAGAAATCTAGTTTTGTGGCGTAGAGGATGTCGTGCTCATTCCAGAAAGTCCAATTTTGTGAAAATCGGAGCTCGGAGTCAAAAGTTTTTGTTTGAAGTTCATGGGTCAAACGTTGACTTTTCTTCTTCTTTCACTTGCAGCTATTTTGAAAAATCTGGGTCCATGTGTCTTGGATGCCCTAGACGAATTCTCTGCATCGGCCGATTAGGGCTTCCTTGTCCCATTTTTGTGACTTTTTTCCTTTAAGCGCGTCCGCGCGTATTTTTTTGTCCCGGCTGTCACGGACGAAAATCTCCACACTGCCCGTAATAGACCGTCTTGCGGAAAATCGGCGATTTGTGCCCCGCACGTACTTTTTTCCCGGCTATCCCAAACATCATGAAACAAAAAACTTGATGATTTTTTATTTCCTGCGGCCATTTCGTCATGAGTCCCGCGTCCCAACGTCTCAATTGTCCGTGGACCGCATGGGACAGAAATGTCTGACTTAGCTGATTTTCTTCCTTTTTTGGGTCCCAAACTTAGTACGACGAACCTCGGTATGCGACCTGCACTGGTACTATCGCACCCTTTAGACCCAAAATGCTTTAAAACAATCCTGCAACCTTATCTTTTACATTTTTTCCATTTTTCTATCTTGTTGGGATTTTTTATTGGATGGGAGAGTTAGAGGGAAGCCGAGGGGGCCCAAAAAACATGATTTGGGCCTTGAACCAATCTACTTGCTCGGGACTAAAGAATTTGATGCATGTTATCAAAATTACCTTGAGGGGTGAATTTTGGATAATAATTTTGGTGACTTAGTTGGTTTATCTACTGCCAGATGAAGAACGGCCAGCTGCTCGTAGCAATCCATTGGGCATGGAGTCTGTTTGATAATCTCTCAACTAATTTGAAATTTGAAAACCTATATCCTTGAGCCATTGAAACATTTGTTGAGCTGGTTCTCCTATGGATGTAAATTCTTTTCCAGGAGCTCGATGAACTGCAAACATGCACATACTAGAAGCAATAGGACATGTGCACAAGCACTTAGGGAAATAAAAACTATTCTAACAATAGTACAATGTGCATAAGCACTTAGAGGAATGGAAATTCTAAATTAATATTTACAAGGGTGAGAAGCTATCTTCTTAGTAGCAACATTTGAGATAGATTCCATTGACTAGAATCTGCAACTCTTCACCATCCAACTTAGCTAGCCGGAAGGCATTGCTACCTTTGCATTCAATGATCATATATGGGCCACTCCAAATGGCATCGAACTTGGAATGCTTTCCGGCTTTGCACGATCTGCATCCCATTTCAACACTAGATCTCCAATTTGGAAGGTCCTGGCCTTAGCTTTCTTGTCAAAACTCTTTTTGACCAATGCTTTATCCTTTTCTATGGTCTGCATTGCATGCTCTCTTGTTTCTTCTAATTCCATCAGCTCTGCATACTAGATTTCCATAGGCTCAAACTCAGTTAGTTCCAACTGTTTCATGAATTCCAACGCTGGCAATTAGAGTGATGTAGGTAGAACTGCTTCTTTCCCATACACAAGCTTGTATGAAGAGCTTCCTGTAGACCTCTTGGGTGTAATTCTATCAGCCCATAGGGCTGATTTGAGCTTTGCATGCCAAGTCCTTTGATTTTCATCAAGAGTCCTTCTGATGATTCTTAGTAGGTTCTTGTTTGTAGACTCGGCTTGACCATTGCCTTGAGGGTAATAATTCGATGAAGTGCTGAGATACACACAATTCTTGATAGCCCATTCAGTGATCTTTGTGCCAAGGAATGCTAATGCATTGTCTCACGATATGATAGTGACGGGGCACAAACCTCGTGACTATCCCTTCATAGAAATCCAATATGTTGGATTCACTTGCCTCCTTGAGTGCCACTGCTTCGGTCCACTTGGTGAAATAGTTTGTTGCTGTAAGTATCCACTTGTGGCCTTGACTTGAATTGGATTGATAACCCCAATGAAGTCCAATCCCCATTGCATAAATGGCTGATCTACTAAAATTGGATGAAGGGGCTAGTGCTGCTAATCTTTCTTTCCTTGTGAAGAATGCACATTTCTTGCATTTCTTGACCCATGAGTAGCAATCATTGAACACAGTAGGCCAATAGTAACTAGATTTCATGATTTTGAGAGCTGTTACTCATGGAGCAAAGTGGCCTCCTACTTCCCTGTCATGGAACTCGTGTAAGATCTTCTCAACTTGACTGTTCCAATGCATCTTAATAGAACACCATTGATGTCCTTCTTGAACAAGATACCATTAATGAGTACATACGGGATGGCTTGTAACCTAAAGTATCTCCTCTTTGCTTTGCTCATTTCTGGAGGGCACAAGCCTGTTTGGAGGTAATGCACCAAGTCTTGAGTCCAACATGGAATGGGTGCATCATCAGTTGGTTGTTCTTGATCATTCTATAGTAGCAGGACAACATCTTCTTCACCTTTTGACCCGTCTGGTTGTTTGGAAGTGAGCTGCTCACACAAACCTTTTCCACAAACCAACTTGGTCACTTTGATTTCAATATCATATTCCATCACCGAGTGATCCAACTACTCTCTTCTCATTTAAATCCTTGTTTAGGAGAAAGTCCTTGACACTAGCATGAGACACCAGCAGTTGAATCTTATTGTTCGAGACCAAGTGTTTGAACTTCTTCAAGCTCCTGATGATAGCAAGGACATGCTTTTCGATGAAAGAATACTTTATTTTGTAATCTTCCAAGATTTGACTGAAGAATGCTATGGGCTGTTTTGAACCTTCTCTATTCATCTATGTCAAGATAGCTGAGATTGTATCTGACCCTCCAAAAGCATACAACATGAAATCCTTTGAAAAGTAAGGGTTGATAAGAGTTGGAGCTTGTGATATTGCATGCTTGATGTTCTCAAAATTCTCTTTTTGCCTTCTGTTGTCCATTTGAATGCAAGACTCTTCTTCAACATCATTGTTAAAGGCTTCACAAGAGTGGTAAAATTAGGTACAAATCTATGGACAAAGTTTATCCTTCCCAAGAAGATTTGAAGATATTTCTTGTGGTGTGGCAATGGAAGTGTTCGGATGGCTTCAACCCTTTGAGGATCAATTTTTAGCTCTTCCCTAGAGACAATATGGCCCAAAAATTTGCCCTCGTGTGCCAAGAATATACACTTCTTTGGATTCAACGACACTTTGAACCTTCTACACCCTCGAAACAATTTTACGAGGTGAAAGAGATGGTCTTCGACATTATTTGAGAAGATAGAGATATCATCTAGGTATACCAGCACTATCTTGTTGATTAAGCCTTTGAATGCCATATCCATAGCTCATTGAAATGTTGCTCCGGCATTTGAAAGTCCAAATGGCATCTTCTTATAAGCATACGTGCCCCATTTTGTAGTGAAGGCCATCTTGAATTGATCTTCTTCCTTCACCATTATCTGATTATAGCCTGAATATCCATCTAGCAATGAAAACCTTTCTGAACCAGCTATAACCTGCAATATTTGTTCCATTGATGGAAGCGGATAATGATCTTTGAGTGATGCTCTATTTAGATCACGCAAAAGTCACACACAATCTTATTTCTCCATTTCTCTTTCTTACTACGGCACCAAGTTTGTAACCCAACTTGAGTGTTTGATAGGGAAGATGATACTAGCCTCAATAAGCTTTCTTAACTCTTTTCTCATGAGAGGTTCGATATGGGGATTCACCGGCCTTTGATTTTTCCTAACAGGCTTGGATTCCGGATCCAGCTCAATAGTATGTTGTGCCAACTTTGGGTTGAAACCTCTTAAATATTTGTAAGTCCAAGCAAAGACATTTGGGAACTCTTGACAAAGCTAAACAAAATCAGATTTCTCTTGTGGAGTACTTACTTTGCCAATTTGTAATGTCTTGCCTTCATCTACTAAAATAGGTTCTGAATCTTCACCCTTTACTTGAATGTTCACTTTCTCCTTCTAGAACTGATCATTCGGGTTGAATATTGACTCCAAGGTTATGAGTCCTTTTGGTAATTTGTTAGTTCTCAGCTGTACCACTTGGTCACCATATTGCTGCTCCAGCTTGTCTTGATTTCTGGCGGAGAACTCAGCTTCTTCTTGGAGGAAATTAACAATTTGCTGATCATTCTCGAAGACTTGCCAACTTGTATTGTTATCCGGAACAGCTGGTCTCACAACCAATTTGATATGAGGCTAAGATTTCTCACTTTTGATACTTTCTACAACATCAAATGCAGCCCCAATTGCTGCCAGTCTGTCTGCTACTTCATTCTTTTTTCTTGGGATGGAATTGATGCTAAAAGCTTCAAAATCTTCAATAAGATCCCATACCCGATTTTTGTATTTCTTCAACAGATCATTCTTGGCAGAATTTTTTCCTTTGACTTGGTTTATGATCAGCTCACTATCACCAAATACTTACAAATTCTTGATGCCTTTCTTCCTTGCCGAGTGAAATAAGTGAATTAAGGCTTCATACTTAGCTATGTTGTTTGAGCAAGAAAACTGAAAACGGAAGGCTGAGTAATACTTTATACCTTGTGGTGAAATGAGCATAGCTCCTCCTCCTACACCTTGTCTACTCCTTGACCCATCAAAGAACAATTTCCATACTTCATTCTTGTCTTTATGATCTGACTTGGTGATGCTAGGGAGAGGTTGATTCTCTTCATGCAAACAATAAACTCCTAGCTCAGATTCCTCCATTTCTTTGTATGGATCAAATGCATGTCTTTTGTTTTCC
Organism: Taxus wallichiana var. yunnanensis; assembly: GCA_018340775.1. Lineage (NCBI taxonomy): Eukaryota > Viridiplantae > Streptophyta > Pinopsida > Cupressales > Taxaceae > Taxus > Taxus wallichiana. The sequence goes on along the minus strand of CM031241.1, from coordinate 118,503,431 downwards.
CATTCATCAAGAGTCAAGTCCAGAATTCATCCGACCTTGGTGTCAGCTTCATGAGTGTACACCTTTGTTCACATAGTCCCCGAAAATGAGGTCATTCTGGTGTTGGTATCCAAATTGATTCTCCCTTGGAAATTGAGTAACATCAAATATTTAGCAGGACATTGAGAGACAAAAAAATCATATTATGAGTCATTTTGTAGTCAGGGAGGGGATTTTTCTGACTCTTTTTCACTCATGAATTGGATAAATGGATAACATCTTCATTAAGGATTTGATCTATCGTTAGTGCTTTAGGCCGTGCCTTTTGACCAGGGTGAGAGGACCCATTTTGTAACCTCTATCGGTGAAGGTGAATGAAGATATCCTTCTTTGCATAAATTTGAAAGGGGACCTTGAGATAATATGATCAATGCACCACAATGTAACTCTCACAAGTTGTCACTTATAAATAATGGTGATATTTTCTAAACAAGGCTAAAGGTTACTAAAGACATTATGGGATCCTGATTGCTTCTGCATATTTTGGTAGTAGAATTTATACATTTGTGGACATCAAGGGAAAATAGGGATAGTTCAGGTAGGATTCATTGTTTTGAATAATTTTCGTGGGAGATTAAGCGGGATAAAATTGATTATGCAAGATCTTTGAGAACCTTCACAACATTTAGAAAACTAAATGACAGAATGCTTTAGAATAGCTAAAATAATCCTTAAAACATAAGGTGTGCATCAATGGAGGCCTATATTTGCACGTTTTCACACAATATCCAAGAATTTAATATGAAGGCTCGAGCCAAAGACTCAACTAAGCATCAAAGACCCCTGGTTCCTCATGCCTAAGATACACTCAAAGGCTTACAGAAAATCTTTATCAACAAATGACAGTAAAATGATTTTAAATTGTTTATCTCATTACAAGATGAAGGATATTCTTGAAATGAAATTGCAAATGCCATTAAAATGTCACAAGGATGAGATCTGTGTGATTCGGAGGGACTTTAACACAAGATTGCAATAGGAATAAGAATAACTACTTGCAGACATTATGACATAAAGCAATCACAAATTGGTCCAATATTGACTAAGATTAATTCGAAATTGATTGATTCATTTGGAGGAGAAAGTTTCTTTGAACAATATCAGATCTTGTCAATGGTTGTACACAGTAACCAACTTGACGTGATTGAAATCTAAATATAGGAAATTAATAGGTTTCTCGGATTGGTCTCTCAGGAAGATGGGATCTCTAAAATTTTCTCTTAAGAATTCAACTGCCGACTATTTGTAAGAGTATTCTCATTGAATTTATAAATTTCACTCACTCACTCATCCCAAATTTTCCGCCAAAAAATAAGAATATTCGAGGAACATTTTCTTCTTACCAATTTGTCTCGGAAAGTGACGTTTAACAAATTTACACCCGTAATTTCTTGGTGGATAAATCAGGAACTAATCACATTTCTCCAGCCCTTGACTGATGACTAGGATGCCATGCCACAACTTTTCGATAGTCATTTTAATCATTCTTACTCTCTCATGAGAAATCCATGTTTTAATCATTTTCGGTTGCTCTGTATAGCTGGATCTGTTAGACAATCCTTTTCACCCTTGAGGTAACACCTTGAGAAATGAATTCCTCGACATGGACACCTATATTTTTCCTCTCGAAAAATGAGTTTTCATGCATGGATTATTTCGCATACCTACGTTGTGAGTTTGATTTGCAAGAAAAACAATGCTTATTCGCACCTTATGGATTCTTGGAAAAAAATAGGTGGAAAAAATAAAAATCAATGCACAACAACCATTGATTCTACGCCTCTTATCAACTTTAGATTATATCTGTCCTCATGTTTCCTTGGCATAACTACAAAGGAGAAGTACATATGCTAGTTTTCAAAGAAGCGTGAGCCTTCCACGTGCTCTGGGCCTAAGAAAATCACCTTTTGGCCTTTGAAAAGTCTCGAGAATAAAGGAGAGCAGTGAAATCTTCCATGTGTCTCCTCGGAGCACCTTTGGGATGGTCCCAAAATTAGAGACCCCAAACAAGCGTGGGCTCACATCCAAGTCAAGGGAGAAGATTCAAAGTGCCCATCTCGGTGGAAGAAGGCAAATCATTTCAAATTGGTAAAGTGGTAACCAAGTAAGAAAGGTATGAGTTCATGCAAATTTGCAAGAGTTCTGGATATATTTGCTTGGAGCTATGAAGATTTGAGGGGTTTCAATCCCAAGCTAGCTCAACACACAATTGAATTAGATCCAAGTGCTAAACCCATCAGGAAAAAACAAAGACCAGTCAATCCACACATGGAGCCTCTCATGAAGAAGGAATTGAATAAGTTAACAGAGGCAAGTATCATATTTCCCATCAAGCATTCAAGATGGAATGCAAACTTGGTTCCAGTTAAAAAGAAGAGTGAAGAAATCAGATTGTGTGTAGAATTTAGAGATTTGAATAGAGCATCCCTCAAGGATCATTACCCACTTCCTTCTATGGAACAAATTTTGCAAGTTGTTGCTGACTCGAGAGGTTTTCATTGCTAGATGGTTATTCAGGGTATAATCAGATCATGGTAATGGAGGATAAATCAGTTCAAAACAACCTTCACCACCAAATGGAGAACTCATGCATATAGGAAAATGCCATTTTGGTTGTCTAATGCCGAGCTACCTTCTAGAGGGAAATGGATATGGCGTTCAAGGGATTGATCAACAAAATAGTGCTGATATACCTAGATGATATTACTGTATTTTATAAAAGTGCATCAGATCACCTCTTTCATTTGAGACAAGTGTTCCAAAGATGTAGAAGATTTGGGGTATCCTTGAATAAAAAAATGTATTTTCCTAGCTTATGAAGGAAAGCTCCTAGGCCACATTGTCTCCAAAGAGGGATTAGCAATTGATCCAGAGAGGGTTGAAGCAATAAAATAACTGCCATTAACAAGTAACAAGAAGGCCCTTCAAAGTTTCTTGGGAAGAATCAATTTTGTTTGAATGTTTGTTCCAGACTTTGCAGTCCTTATCAAGCCAATAACTATGATGTTGAAGAAAAGTATGGCTTTCAAATGGATGACTAAAGGTAAGGAAAGTTTTGAGGCAATTAGAGAGGCTATCTCACAAGCTCCAACTCTCATTAACCTAGATTTCTCTAAGGATTTTATCCTTTATGCATTTGGAGGTGATGATACAATTTCTGTAATTTTAGTACAAAAAACAAAGAAAATGCAGAGCATCAAATTTCCTTCTTTAGCCAAAGCTTGGAAGACTATGAGGTGAGGTATTCCTTCATTGAGAAGCATGGTCTTTTCATGATTATGATCTTGAATAAATTTAAGCGTCTAGTTTCAAACAACAACGTTCAACTGCTGGTTTCTCATGTGGGAGTTAAGGACTTCCTCCTCAACAAAGACCTAAATGAAAAACATGCAGGGTAAATTACTCGTGTCATGGAGTATGACATTGAGATCAAATTCATCAAGCTTTTCCAAGGAAAGGGATTGTGTGAATAGATGGTCTTGAGAAAATCAATGGAAACAAGCAATGGGAAGGATGTTGTTTTGGCATTGTAAGAAAACCAAGAACAAAGAGGTGTTTAAGAAGAGAATGGTGGTATGCTCACCCCTTGTTGGACCCAAGACATAATGCAATTCTTACAAACAGGCCTATGCACTCCAGAGATGAACAAAACCAAGAGAAGACACTTCAGATTGCAGGTTTTTCCATATGCACTTGTTGATAGTGTCTTATTCAAAAAGGATATAAATGGAGTGTTATTGAGATGCATTAGGACAAATAAAATTAAGAGAATGTTAGAAGATTTCCATGGTGGATCAGTTGGGGGTCATTTTTCTCCAATAGTGACAGCCCTCAAGATTATGAAGGCTGGCTATTATGGGCCCAAGGTGTTTAGTGATTGTTATGGATGGATCAAGAGGTGCAAAAATTGTGCATTCTTCACAAGCAAGGAGAGATTAGCATCCCTTCCATTGCACCCAATTTTAGTTGACTAGCCATTCATGTAATGGGGTTTGGACTTTGTTAGATTCATTAACCAAAACTCAAGCCAAGGACAGAAGTGGATTCTAACAACAACAGACTACTTCACCAAATGGACTAAGGTGGTGGCACTCAAAGAGGCAAATGAATCTAGCATTCTAGACTTCTATGAGGGGATAGTAACAAGATTTGGTATACCTGCCACTATAATATCAAAAAATGCATTGGTATTCATAGGATCAAAGGTAACTGAATGGACTGTTAAGAATGGGATCTATCTAAGCACTTCATCAAATTATTTCCCTCAAGGTAATGGCCAAGCTGAGTCTACCAACAAGAACCTATTAAATATCATCAAGAGGAATCTTGATGAAAATCGAGGACTTGGAACACTAAACTCAAATCAGCCTTATGGGCCGATAGGATAACTCCCAAGAGATCCACCAATAACTCTCCATTCAGACTTGTTTATGGAAGAGAGGCAATCTTGCCTATATCACTTGAGTTGCCAACGTTGGAACTCATGAAACAATTGGAATTGTTGGAGTTTTAACCCATGGACGTTAGATATGCAAAATTGATGGAACTTCAAGAAATCAGAGAGCATGTAACCCAAACAATGGATAAAGACCAAGCCTTGATCAAGAGAACCTTTAATAGGAAAGCTAAGGCTAGAACCTTCCAAGTTGGAGATTTAGTGTTGAAATGGGATGCAAACCGAGAAAAGCCAGGAAGGCATTTCAATTTTGATGCCATTTGGAGTGGCCCCTACATGGTAGAAAAATGTAAGAATGGAAATGCCTTCCAATTGTCTACATTGGATGGTGAAGAACTGCATATTCCAATTAATGGAATCCATCTAAAGCATTTCTACTAGAAGGGAAAATCCTCACCTTGTACATATTATCTTAGATTTTAATTACTCCAAGTGCTATTGCACATTGTTTTTTTATAGCTTAGTTTTACATTTCCCTAAGTGCTTTGGCATAAGTTTTGTTTTTGCAAAGATGCATCTTTACAGGCCATGTTCCAGATCAAGTGATATTCTACTCTCACAATCTTCTTTCTAGAATTTTTCTAATGAGTTGAGAGTACCAAGAAGTTAATTCGATGACTCCATTGCCCAATGGATTGCTCCAGGCCACTAATCATTCATCTAGTAGGTAGATGACCCCTATGAGTCGCCAAATTGTTATCCAAAATAAGCCCCTTGCTTATTTTGACTAACTTTCTTTCATTCCTTCCTTCCTTGTGCCTCAATCTTTTTTTTTTACTTTTCAGGAACTCAAAATTATCTAGAGATGGCTTCATCAAATAGATAATTTTCTCACCTTTCCAAAAAGGTAAAATTTTCCTTCTAACTCCTTGTATTTTGCAAGTTATGGCTCGACGGAGTTTTTGAGGGAAATTTTCCTTGGGAAGCTCCAGAGAGAGAATAAGAATGTGCCACGTGTCCCAAGGGTGGTGGGAGTCGGAGGAGCGGGGAAAATTTGGATTTTTTCCAAAATAGCAAAGGGCACAAAGGAAAAAATTGGCCCATGGGCCCACCGGGGAGGAAATGGAAATTTTTATAGTTGCCACTGCGGACTAAGTGGAGAATGTGCCATGTGTCCAGTCAGAGGTGGAAGTCAGACGCGTGGAGGGATTTGGAAAAATTTGCCAAAATTTTAAAAGGGTGCAAAGGAAATTTTTTGCCCACAAGCCCGTAGAGGAAAGAAATCTAATTAAAGCCTGTGCCAAATCAAAGTGTGCCACATGGCGGCGGAGCAATGGGGCGTAGAGAAATTTTACAATTTTTCTAAAATTCAAAAAAGCATAAAATGGCCATTTGAGCCTGTGGACCAATGGGGAAGTGCCACATGTCAGCAGAGGGCGGAGTTTTTGGGGAATTTTTCCCAAATTCAAAAAAGGGGGAAAATTTTAGGTTTCGGCTCACTGAGCTGTTTTTGCCCTAAATCTTCAGAGGGGCATATCTTTCGATCAGGAGCTTGGTTTTTCTCAATTTTGGTGTCATAGGAAAGCTATTGAAGTCCTCTAAATGATGGAATATTCAATTTTTTTTAGTGGAGTTTAGTGAGAGAAAAATGAGAAAATGCCTTTGGCATGGGGAAAAGAGTAGAACCGACATTCAACCACCATTTTTAATGCAGTATGGCTTCCATTCTTCTCTAGCATTGCCGAAAATCTTGGAGAATGAACTTTAAAGGGTACCCATGGTATTTTTATGGATTTGGTAGTTGGTTGAATCATTCATTTCTTTTTTTCCGTGTTTCTCCTTCTGGACTCGGGTTTTCATTGCTAAAAGCCGAATTTGGCTCATTTGTAAAGGGTTGGACATTTTTATGTTCTGGAGGCTCCCTCCTTCACCCTGACAAGTGAATTTATGGAATATTAGACCATTTTTAGGATTGAAACACATTTTTTTACCTCCTTGCTGTTGTAATGCACTGTATTTAAAAATGGAAATTACAAGGCAAACTTTGTGAATGAATTTTCAATCCTTTCTTGTGTTGTTTTCTCTATACTTGATCCTTCATTACAATTTTAGCAATTTGTGCATGATTTTGTTGCATTTTTATAATTTTTGTTAATCTACAGAAATAGATGTTCACCACTCCTTTTGTGTATCACCTTGTTGGTTTATTTTTATCTTCTTTTCTCTCCTCTATCCTTGTCCCCTTGGCGAATTAGAGTAGGATTTTGAGTTAAACCTCTGTAAATTTCATGCATACATCTGAGTAAGAGGAGTAGAGGAACCAACCTTTAACTGGAGAGTTGTTTCCCATTTTTCAAGTCCCACACTTGGGGAAAAGATTCCATGTTGTGCAATACACTGGATGCCCATTATCAAACTAGAAATCTGAGAAAACATCCAGGGGTGCTGTGAATTTGCACTAAAAGTCATCTTTTCTTAACTTTAAACCTACTGCAACTTGTATTGGCAATGACTTACAATTTGACATGTTAAATATCTTCTAAACATTGTTAGCATATTTTTCTTGTGAAATAAAAATGCAACTTTTGATTCTTGAACTTCAATTCCCAAAAAATAATGCACAAGTCCTAGATTTTTCTTCTCAAATTCTTTCTTCATGGATGATTTGAATGAATTTGTAGATAGATTTTCAGTAATGATTAAATCATCTACATATAAATAAACAATCATAATCTACCTTGCTCATTTATGTTGATGTATAAGGTATACTTATTGTTTCTCTTGATGAAACCATTCTGAATTAAATAATAATCAATCCTGTTGTACTAAGCTCTAGGTGTTGCTTGAGACCATAGATGGATTTTCGTAACATGTATACCTTTCCTTCATGAACTTTAATCTTATAACCTTTTGGCTGATTCACATAAACTTATTCTTCAAGAAAACCATTCAATAATTGTGATAGTACATCCATATGATAAATAGACCATTTGTTTTGAGCTGCAATTGCTAAAACTATTCTTACCATGTCCAAACTTGCTACGGGTAAAAACATATTATTGTATTCTACTCCATATTGCTTTGAAAAACCTCTTGCAACTATACTTGCTTTATATTTTTGTACTTTACCAACAATAGTATAGTTTGTCTTGTAGACTCACTTTGCTGCTATCACATCCTTTCCTTCTAGAATATCTATCGATTCCCATGTTAGATTATTCTTTATGGCATCTATCTCATCATCCATGGATTGAACCCATAATTCATTAATTATAGCCTATTTAGAGTGTAATGGATCTACAACTTGATAAAACAATGCAAAAACTGAAAAAGAGTTAGTTGTATGAACATCATAAATCTTTCTAAGACTCCTTGTTTTCCACTACAAAGGAATATCTGATGATGGATTTTTTTACTGAAGGAGTTTCTTATAGTGTTGTTTTTAGTGTCTCTTACATGATTAAAGGTGACTAAAATCTTAGAGACCTCCTATTTGTAGATGGAGGTGTAGCTTGTGCTAAAATTTGGGGTGCATGTCCAAGATTCGAAGAAGATACAATACCTTGCAACTCTATAGTTTCATCTTCCATGTAATCATGAGGAATAACTAATACTACATTGACTATTATCTCAATACTTCCATCCAATGCCTCATTTTCAACAAACTGTACATCTCTGCAGATTATGACCTTCTTGGTAACAAGATTAAACAACTTGTAAGCTTTTGTATTCTATGAGTATCTAGAAAATATCCACTTTTCTCCTTTTTTGTTTAACTTATTCCTTAGCTCATCAGGAAGATGTGCATATAAAACATAACCAAAGATTCTAAAATTAGAAACAATTTGTTTCCTGATAGTCCAAGATTTTTAAGGAACCATGTTTATAACTATTTGTTTAGACACCTTTTTAAAATGTAAACAAAAGTTACTACTACTTCTGCCCAATATTCATTTGAAAGATGTTTTTCCTTCATCATACTTCTTACCCTCTCTATGATGGTATTATTCTTCTTCTCTGCCTCACCATTCTCATATGGTGTCTACCTAGTACTAAAATGCTTGTGTATACCATGATATTTATAAAATTTAGAAAAGCATTGGTAAGATACTCACCTTCTCTATCTTTCCTCAAAACATTGATTTAGGTCTCACTTTACATTTTGACTAAGGCCTTGAACTACTGAAATATATAAAAAGCATCTGATTTGTGTCTCAAAAATTTAAACCATTTCTTCCTTGTATAGTCATCAATGAATTTCATAAAATATGAGAAACCTCCAATAGAAGTTATTTTTATAGGTCTACATAAATATAAGTGAAAATTTTCAAGTGGTGCACTTTCTCTTGTTCTTTTTCCAATTGGGAAGGATTCTATATGTTGCTTCCCCAAAATACAACTTTCACAAAATTTCTCTAGTTTATGAGTCAAAGGAAAACCTTTTACCAAACCTAAGATACCATACCCATGATTTATCTTTTTCAAATAACTTAATAGATGATTCAATTTCTTTAGCTTCAAACTAATCGTAGTCCGAGCTCTAGATGTAGACTAAGATCGGACTTGGCTGGTCTAATATTCAAAGGAAACATTATATTTCTTGTCATATTCACTTTAGAAATCAACTAAGTACTTGGAGATTTATCTAAAATCACACATTCATTGTCTTTAATAAAAAATATGTATACTTATGTACAAATTGACCAATGTTTTTAGGATTTTGCTTCAAACCTGCAACATAATAAACATCATGCATAATATTTTGCTCCCCATTTTTAGTTAGAATGTTGATTTTTCCATTTCCTTTTACAAATACTATATTATTATTCCCAAGGGTAACATACATCTTTACTAAATCAACCAAATTGGAAAATAAATCTATGTTACCTGACATGTGATTAATGCAACTAGAATACAAATACCATACATCACAAGGAATATCTTGTGATAGATTATATTCAAGGTGATAAAGGTGGTGCTTCAACAATATTTGTGCATATTATAAACATGGAGCTTGGAGGAGAGACCCCAACCCGATTTTGATCTTGTCTGTAATGATCATACTACTTTTCTCCTACAATCATAAGCATACTATCTATATCTCTTGCAATAGTGACACTGCATATGTGACTTATCTTGTTTCTGACAAGAAAAGTGATTATGATTGTGCTATTGAATATTTCCTCTTCCACTTGAGTTTTATGCACCATTGTTGTGTGCTCTAGATGAACTTCTTCCTCAACCTCCAGGGTTGAAGCTTCCTCTTCCTCTTCCTCATATTCCTGATACATGTGATGAAAAATCTTGGTCTCCAACTATATGTTATTTATTTAACCCTTTTCATGATTTATTAGTGATGCATATAACTCGTTAATTGAAAACTTTATATATCCATAGTTTCTTTAAAAGGAACCACCAAAGGCTCAAATTTTGTAGGAAAACTTCCAAGCAAATTTTCAATAATGCTTATGCCTTCAATAGTTTCACCATGAGATTTAATTTTATTGATTAAACCAACTACAAAAGTAAATAATGATTCTATGGAATTTGAATCTTTCGTTGATATATTTTCAAAATATGTTTTAATTAATTGTAACTTTGTATTTTTTACTTTCTCCTTACCTTAATACACAACTTGTAGAGTTTCCCATGCTATTTGGGTTTTAATGGATGTTGCCACTCTAGGGAGGATTATTTCATGCATGGATTGATGAATATAGAAAATTGATTTTCTCTCTTTCTTTCTTTAATTCCTTCAAAGTTTCTTTTTCTACCTATGAGAGTGTGTTATATGTTGTTGCATATGTTGGATCTATAGACCCATTCTCTACCATTTTCCATACATCCTAAGATCTTAATACCGCCTTCATGGTTAATGACCAATACTTGTAATTCTTTCATGTATATTGCGGTGTTCAGAGACATATGTAGAAGCCATAACTGTTGTCAATTAGAAACATGTTGTAAAACAATGATCCGATACCAATTTGTAGAAATTATGAAAATAACACAATGAACAACAGAAAAAATAATAATATAAAAAATAAACAAAGATTTCCTTATTCAAACTAGAACTTCTGTGCATATATATCTTCTTCTTTGTCACAAATTCATCATAACACAATCTCTATGTGTAAAAACACTTACATTGCCTCCTATATAGAGAGGTATTTCATCCAACAATAAAACACTCAACTCTAAAAATAAAACATATTAAAAATAGAACATCTTAAAACTACAACTATCAATTAGATATAGAACATTCTTTTTTCATGCAAACAAAGTTATTTGTTTCATTTTCTTTTATCCTATTTAAAGATATGATTTGCATGGAAAAGAAAGTTACATTTTGCTTTTCCTAATACTAGAAAAACAATGTGGAGAGAAATTATTAATTTCCAAAAAATTTATGACCCCGACATTCATGATTAGATTTAATCATCTTTAAAAGCGAGAAGGGATAAAATGATGGAACTCGATTGGAAAAAATCAATCATTGTATAGGTGGACATGTGTCGATTGAACAAAGGTTCTATGAAGACTAGCAAAATACTTGGTAATGCTATGCTGGGGTGGTATAAGTTGTGGTATCTTAAATCATTCATCACTTTCGAGACGTTGCACACTTTATTTGTAATGATTGAAAAAAACAAGAAAAACACCTACAGTTCTTACAAAAAATAGGTTTCTGTGATAAATTGTAGTTATTGCAGTAACAGAACATAGTGTTCATGGAATCACAACATGGGCATTGTAGTGTATGCACAGGGGAAGTGGCTAGGATTTCCTTTGCATCAACAGACCAAAAGAATACTCAACAAGATTTTTCACCTATGCTATTGCACAACCTTTCAAAATTATTTATACACAATCCTGAATCCTTCATATTGAAATTGATGAAACTCTATAGCTAATCCCAAACCAAACTAGACAAACTCATCCTTGTACCAAGTTCATTATGGTGAATTTAATGAAGGTGGTACCCAACCATATGAATCACTCCTTTTTCTCTTGCATCGTTGTTGTGGATTCTATAAACAAGGATGTAAGAGCATATAGCTTCTACATATTCTACAGACTACATGGAATCCAAGCATATAGATCAAAATTTAGCACATGAGATATGATGGCTTCTGTAAATATGATGCCAATGTAAATTCTAGTGTGGATGTGATTCCCATCAATTTCCATCAATCACCCATGCCTTTAGCATTTTTCAAATGTTACGAAATTTATGCCTCTACTCACACAAAACCCCACCTTCTTACAGTCATGGGCTGAAAATATGTTAAAGAACATAGCATATTAACAAGAAATTTTTTCCAAGAATAATTAAATACTTCGTAATTAATATCTTTTATGGAAGAAAAATAAAAAATAATTTTTGCTCACTAAACTTACAAGAACGAATTTGCTTTGGTTGATGAACTTGTTGAGTGCCCACCTAACAAGACCAAGTATTATGACATACAATATGAAATTAAAAATCAGGGATGATTCTACCTAATACTTGAGCCATGATATTCCCTTCCTCTTTGAAGTAACAACAACCCAATTGGCACTAAACTGGTACCCAACCCTCTAGAAAATGGTGGTGTAGAGGAACAAGAGCTTTAAAAACTATCTTTTCCAATATTTATTTAGATGTAGTTATAGGTATGTTACATGATAAAAAGCTAGGGATGAATGAGGTGGGGTGGATATATTTTAAGGATCCTAAAGTTATTGAATTGAATGCGTAGGAAATTAAATTACTTTGTTATAGTGATAATAATGGATGAAATCTCAAGTCTTGTCTTGCTTTTGTGAATACAAGTGTTGGGTAAACAACCCTACAATGTGAAAGTTTTGGTTAGTTAATTAGTAGTTTTTAAATTATTTTTCTTGACTTCTTCTCATGTGCCATGATACATTATTTTTTGTCAATTCAATTAGGTAGCAGAATGGGTCATCTACATCCTAACATTTCTAAGAATGGGAAACAAATATAGCTTTAACATCTTTCCATGGTTCCTTAGACTAGCACATCATGTAGGTACTTAGAGTTGTAAATACTACATTTTTAATTAGTATTACTTAGCGGGACCCTCCAACAAAGTGTGCGCTAGCTGAGCCATAACATCGGGAGGCCATGAGTTTTGAGACAATTATGTATTTCTCGGATAAGAAATGGATGTTAAATTTTAATTTTTAAGCCATTTAATTACACTCATTGTGTTATGTTTGGGGCTACGCATTTGTATTCAAAAAAATCATGGATATTTCATAACCCTCGTGGATTTGAGTTAGACTAACAAAATTACTAAATAAGATATGCATGTGAAGTGTTTAACAAATGACTGATCAAGATATCATCTTGTGAAATGTGATCATGAGCCAAAACATTGGTTTCCTCATGAGACATTGACATTGTTTCACCAAATACAAGCAATAGGTGTCCATCCTGATTCGTATGCCTTTTTCAACATTCTTCCAACCCGTACATTGCAATTTTTGTTGCAGCAAAGATTTGTCAACATCGTTGTTCTTGTTGATATTTAAAAGCGTATAGCAATATCTTATTTTTTCAACATAAAATATTTCATAACTTTATAGTACTCTTGTTTTTGTCAATTAAGTAGCTGAGATTTTATTTTAATTTCCATGTTTCCTTGTTCCTTTCACCTCTGAAACATTATAGTTATTCACTAAAACTATATATCTATGATCATAAAACACCCAAATAAATGAACATGTGGTTCTAATGAGTTTTGTTGAATCAGTATTTTTTACGTATTTATTTTATTCAATTTATAGAAATAAATATTTATTTTAGCACAAAAACTCATAGAAAGTAGACACTAGATCAGATTATTTAGTTTAAGCACTGTATTAATACTTTTTTTATGTTGTCAATATTATACGTTGTTGAGGCCTTAAAAATTTCAAGGAAGTTATGCACTACTCTAGTATAACACAGAATCCAATTCATTTGAATTTCTTATTTAGACATAACTTCCCATTAAGGCAAGGAGGGAGGATATCAAATGCTTTGAGATTTTATTTTATTTCTAGAAAAAAACATTAATTTTAGCATCATAAGTCGTATAAAGTAGACCCTAAATTAGACTACCTATTTGAAGCATTACATTTATACTTTGATTAGATTTTACAAATTTGTACACTATTGAGGTCATGATATGTTTCAACGAGCTTCGTACTACTCTAGTCTAACATAGGATCCAATAATTTAATTTTATGTTTTAGATATAACTTCTTTATTACGGTTTTTAGATACTCATTTTGGTTACTCATGTCTTGTAACAACACAAATTATACAACACTCTTACACTAGCCCAAAAAAAGCTTAATTTGATCAATTATGTTATCCCTTACTATATCACACTCTTTCTTGCTTACACATATAACCTATTTGTTTGCATAAAAGTTACATTAATCTATCAAATTAGGCTATACCCTTGCACATCATAATTAAAACTTTGAGATTACTCACACATGCATCTAGGACACAAAGTGCCTAGAAATGGAAATAACACCCATACACTACATGATTTGACCTAGCTTCTTTGGTCCCTTTTCCTCTAATGGTAATTTTCTTAATTTGATTTCCTTTAGTACAATTATTTTTATCTTTATTTGATTTTTCCACATCCGAACACTTTTATAAGTAAGTTATTCATCTCTCATTGAAGGAGGGAATTCTATCTACTAGAAACCTAACATTGTAATGAGAACAAAATAAAATAAATCACAAGAAAAGTTACTCCAAGTCTCCCTGGAACTTCATATAGTCTACATACTCATTCTAGGGTAGTCATCGACTCACATCTGCAAGCACAAAAGTCACATCCTCTTGAATTCAAGTTAAGGTAAAGGTCAAGTATAATCACATTAATAAAAGGTAATGATTATTAATCATGTTGCACACATTCTATATATAACATGATTGGAGAGAATGAAATGCAGTTTGATCTATCTTTGGAGTAGTGGCGATGTCGGAGGTGCACATGGGTGCTCACAACCCATCTGTAATATTTTTTTGTAAGAATCCTTCACCATCTAGGTTTTTGAAGATTCATTCAAATACATAACAAGCATCGCATAATATTGAGGGTCCAAATAGTAGAAAAGAGAATATCAGGTAGTAGTGCATATATCTAAAAATTTTAGGAGATGAAAGTACATAGGGACAAGGGCATACAAAATGGACCATAATAGTGGTATGTGTGGGCCTTAGTATACACTTTGGTCAATGTAATTGTTTAGGAAAAAAATTAGTAGTGAATATTTGTCATATCATTTCCTTCCATTTTAGTCTTCACGTTAGCCCACATTAGGAAAAAAAGTAAAAAAATTAGCCAATTATTCTTCTCCCTCTCATTTTTATTAGTTTATTACATTGAATTTCATTGTTTTTATTTGTTCAATGGTTATTCCTGATATTAATACAATTAGCTTTGGAAACTACTTTATTAGGATAATTTACCATGGGTTTCTAGCCCCTTAAATATTAATTATTTAGGTTCAATCATTTGGTGATCCTTAATATTATGTGTTCTACATCATATCTCCATTTGTAGAGTCATTATAGGATCTTATGGTTTCTAAAAATGAGTTATTCTTTCATATCAAGGTTAAAGTTCATTTTGAAGCATTTACTTCTAAAAATTTAAATGATCTAAATGCATACATACCTTCTAACCCTCATAATATAGATTTTTTGTTATTTTATTCTCATGAGGAATCCAAAACACCTAAAATATATTGGCTTATGTACAGACAAAACACTTATATTTTTTTAGTGTCCCCTTGTTTGTGTAAAATGTGGGAGCTTGGACAAGACATGGAATATATTTTTAAAAATGTCTGAAGAATATTTATTCTCATGGAATGTGTAGTTGCAAGATATACACAAAAGGATTATGTTACTTGTGTATCCTTCTAGTGTATATGTTGATAATCAAGCCACAAATTGAAACTCTCCTAGTAGCTCAACATGACAAGTTTTTTTGTAACTCTTTGTTCTAACTTAACGATTGACAGTTTGTAGATTAGTGCTTGTGGGATCAAATTTTGAATCTACTGAAAAATATGAAAATTTGTTGGATCCTCAAGGAATTTTCTAAGTTTTATTGTGTGGAACAAAAGGTTGTGGTATATTGGTTTATCTTCCTAGTGGGAATTTTCATGACCAAGCCATAAGGGTCGTAAAAAACGGGGTTTAAAAAAATGGTTTCAAGGAATTCCATGATTGCTAGATATGAAAAAAATAGATTCATTGAAAATGTGTTGGAAACTTGCAAACGAATATAATTCATTGGTCGAATTTCATGAGGTAAATACCTAAGCATATGCCTCAAGAAAATGTCTAAAACGGTTATAGATTTCTCTTCCTCTTGTATTTAAATTTTTAGTTATATCATTTCCTATTTAGGATTTAATTTTTTAGAAGAATAGAGAATGTAACTATAATGAAAAATACAAATCTTACCCTACTCGAAAACTTAAAATAAAATAATACTAAACCTCCCGTGCTTGGAGTGCACTAGACCAAACTATTTTACCAATCGAAACTTCGAGGATGATCCCTAGTTGTCCATGAAACCAAAAATTTCCTTAAATAAAATCACAAAATTAGTTTGAAACCTTGATGAGATGAGTTTAAAAGAACATTAAGAATTTTAGTCAATTTTTGTGACATTCTCGTGTTTAAGAAAATGCAATCTATTTTTGCTTATGGTTTCCACATCAATTGAGTGAAACTAACAAATTACACCTACCTACCTATAGACCTCTATGAGAAGAATTGAAACCGATTCTCAATTTTAGGGAAAATATTTCATAAGTTAGAGTTTACATTAGATTTGGGTTCCATCGGTTATTATACAACAATAGTGTTTGACGTTATTACGATAATTGGTCCTAAAGTTGTCTTTGTAAATTAAGCCTCATTCTTCATAATCAACTTATGTCGAATCAAATGAGTTCTTTGTATATACTTGTGAGTAAGAAGAACTCCACAAACTTTATTTTTGAGCTTAAAACAAGTGTTTTTGGGAGCTAAATTATATAATCTTTAGCTATTTTGGACAACTTTGCAAACTCACATCTTGAGATAGAAATTCCTTTGTAGGATCTCGTTGGAATTGTAATTAATACTTAACCATTTTCATATCATTTCAATTTTGTGTACCGTATGATTTATTAAATTAATTTTTATGAATGGATTTTATAATTTATAATGTTTTCTCTCTCCTCCCTCTTCTCTCTCTAGAAATAAATATGAATCTTAGTTACTCATGATAATGTAAATGGATTGAAGTTATAGATGGGTTTGAAATAAAGTGAAACAGGATATGAAATTTATAATAGTTACGATATTGTGAATAGAAAAGAAAATGTATTCTAGTTTTATCTCTCTTCCCTACTCTCTCTCTCTTGAATCAGAAAAAGAAAAGTGGAAATGAATGTGGAAGTTTGAATGTGTGAGGAAATGATACATCCTTCTCTCTCTTGCTATCTCAATATATCTCTAGTTTGTTTTAGACTAGTTGAAATGGTGAATGTGCTGGCTTGTTCTTCAGTGTTAGATATTGTTAGCGCATTAATACATTTTTGTTTGTATTTGTTAATAAACGGTTATGTAACTGTTTCTCCTACGCGCCTCCTTCCCACAGCCTATATAAAGGTGTGATCTTTGTATTATCTAATATAGCAATCAATAAAACATTGCTTGTAGTGCCATCTCTCCATCATTGGTATCAGAGTGGGTTTTGTCATGCGTGTGGAGGAACAAACAACATGCGTGAAGAGGTCTCTCTGTCACGTGGAAGATTTTCTATGCGTGGAGGAGCTGTGGAGCGAAATGGCTTCTTGCAGTGGAGCTCGAAACCGTTCTATTTCTGAATGGAAGGTTGGAAAACAAGATGTGGCTGTGCGTGGAGGAACAGTTGGAGGAGCAGCAAGAACGTGACATTTTTGTAAACCAGTGTATGTTGTGCATGGAGGAAACATTTTTACAAACCAGTGTATGTTGTGCGTGGAGGAAACATTTTTGCAAACTAGTGTATGCTGTACATGGAAGAACAAGAAAGTGTGCGTGGAAGGAGAAGAGTGCGTGGTTGTGCTCTGTCCCTGTCTGATATTAGTTTGCAGTTTGGTTGCTGTAAGTGTGTGTGGAAGGAGCCTGACAACTATCTCTGCCCTCTACTGCGTGGAAGGAGACATTGTTGGCTCAAGCTATTGCCATCATTTGTAGAGTGGAAGACAAGAAGAAAAGAAAAAAACTATGCGTGGTAGGAGCCCTCAATGAGCCCTCGTGATCTGCTTTTTCTTCTTTGCTCCAGTAAACTGTGCAAGTGAAGAAAGCCTACAAATTTCGAAACAGTGTGTGCACGTATGTCACAAATTTCCGATACACAAAGCACCGTGAGCAATGCACAAAATATTTGGGCATTGAATGACAACGAAGACACCACTGGGTTGTTCTTTGCCTTGGTCAACGAGCTACACAACACTAGGAACATTATTTTTGAGGAGATTGTGCACCGAGGACTGTTGGAATATTTTTGGTTCGACATTCGATGTCAAGCATGGCGGATTTGTGCAGAACTTGAACGTGGTTATGATGCAGATGATGAACGTGAAATAGAACGCCCACAGAGCATCGACGTCTCACTGCATGAGCCTATAGAGCCCATCTTTGGGACAGATACCTTGAAGAAGCATTCAGCCATTTTTGAAAATAAATAAATAAATAAAATACATTTTTGAGTTTTTGAAAATGTTTTCTCCGAAAATATTGCTATCCGATGCCCAACTCTTGAAAGGGCCAAATTTCACCGCATGGAAAACCAAAATGCAGATGATTCTTCAATTCGAAGATCTTTGGGGGATCGCTTCTGGCAAAGACGCCTCCCATGACGACTCGATCTATTGGAAAATATGAAAAGGCTGATGCGAAAGCACTAATGCTCATCACCCCGAGTCTTTACGATAAGGTGCAGCCATACATTCGGGAAGCGACCGCTTCTTAGGCATGGAACACATTGTGTACCATCTACGAAGCTAAGAATCGACGACAAAGTTACAACTTCGACAAAGCTTCATACAATGATGAGTATGCATGATGGTGAATCAGGTAGAAGCCTTCTTGCGGTGTGTGTAGCTGAGTTACGTGTGTAGAACTCTCGCTCTCTCGGTGAACCATTGGATGACAAGTTGCTAGTCCCACTCACCTTGCGAGCTCTTCCTTCCTGGGCGATTTTAGACACTTCGATCACCACATTGACAATCACTCACCAAGAGGTGAGTTTTG
Source organism: Taxus wallichiana var. yunnanensis (assembly GCA_018340775.1). Taxonomy (NCBI): domain Eukaryota; kingdom Viridiplantae; phylum Streptophyta; class Pinopsida; order Cupressales; family Taxaceae; genus Taxus; species Taxus wallichiana. The sequence goes on along the minus strand of CM031241.1, from coordinate 118,484,679 downwards.
CAACCGGTGAATTATATCCAGCAGAAGAAGCCATGCAAAATGTATAATAAGCCTTCGAAGACAAGGCTCTCATCACGAGGCAAAAGCGTAAGCCTCGGAAAGGGCAACAGCCACCTGCACTAGAAGCAACATCCTCAAAAGAGCCATCTTCACAGCCGCCACCACACCAAGCCACCCTGTAGCATCATAATCATAAGGCGGATCGGTGGTGCCACATTTGCTCCACGGATATGCACACATGATCGCGAATGTTATTACAACGGTCGCAAGTATGGAAACTATGGCAAAGAGAGCACTTCTGGCCGAGGATATTCCAAGAAATCCCGATGGCATGCTCATAATCGAAGTAGATGGCTACATGTGCTCGCCAGCAGGATGCCACCTGCGATGAAGAGGTACAGATACGACTCATTCGACATTGTTCTAGTCTCTCGACTTCACGGCCCGTAGAAGATGTCTGGTTGATCGATTCGGGTGCCAAAGCAAACACATGATTGGTAATAAGAAGTCGTTTCATACTCGAGTGACCGCCCACCGGAGATCAGATCACCATTGCACGGATAATCAAGAGTATATTGTGGCAAGGATTGGTGATGTCATCATTCCTCTTGGAACACGAAGATGTACACTCAAAAGGTGCTATATGTTCCAAGTTTGACTTCAAAATTTTTTTATGTAAGTCAACTTCTTAACCATCAAATGCGGGTTGAATTCTTTGTTGAGAAAGGGTCAAGTCCCGCATCATTTCTCGTGGAGAGCACGAAGTAGTCATTGCTCAAGCATTTCGAAGGGACGCTCTATTTGCACTAGATGCGGTCACTTCATCTAGCGTTGCTCTCTCTGCATTAATGGTAGAGTCCACTACAATTTGGCACTTTCGATATGGTCATCTTTCTATCTGGGGCTCGGCATCGATCTCTCGGTGTGAAGGAAATGGTAAGAGGGCTTCCTCCACTCTCCCATTCCTTACCTGTTTTCTCGTGATGTCTTGCAGAAAACAACATAGAGGTCCATTCAAACAGAGCTCTTATCATTCTACGAGCATCTTCAGTCGTTCACACCGATCCATGCGGACCCTGCCAGCCTAGCTTCCAAGGTTTTGAGTACTTCTAGCTTATCATTGATGATTACTCACGGAAAATGTGGGTATATTTCCTCGGAAGAAGAGTGAGGCATTTGCAAATTTTCAAACCTTCTACCAAAGAAGCCACCGGGCAGTCTGGGAAGCCTCTTCTTCTCCTCCGCCGATCGAGGGGGAATTTGTGTCAAAGAAGTTCTTAGCATACCCAAGCAAGCATGGCATTCAACAACATTTGACCGCACCCTACACGCACCAAATGACAGATTTTCGAGCACCACAACAGACTGATTTGTCATGGAGATGGCTCGTTGTATGCTCTCGACCGCCAAGTTGGAGGATCAGTTTTGGGCAGAAGTAGTCCAGACAGCAGTGTATCTACTCAACCGGGCACCCACAAAGATCTTGTAGAACAAGACACTGGAAGAGGTATGGACTGGTCGTAAACCTTCTATTCATCATTTGAGAGTTTTTGGTTGTACTGCATATATGCATGTTCCAGATAAGAGAAGGAAGAAGATCAATCCAAAGACATTGCCATGTCTTTTCTTGGGGTATAGTACTACCTCAAAGGCATATCGTCTCATGGATCCTGAGACGAAGAAGATATACAAGAGTCGAGATGTGGTATGTGATGAGTCATCCTTTGACTCCTTGCCACACAATGGAGATCTAGTACCGACCTCGTCACATAGATTGCTCACACATCCAGATGATGAGCAAGATGATTCTTCTCAGAGAGAAGAAGAGCTGAGTGGAGACTTGTTCGTTGATCTTAGCACACTGGAAAACACATCTTCACATCAGCAGCACCAACGTCCGAAATGGGTCCAGAGTACTATTAGGGATGCACACCTAAACTCACTTCCTGGTACTTCTACGGGAGTTAGAACACAAAGTCAAGCTAGACATGAGGTAAATTTTGCACTCATGAGTTTAGTTGTTGAGAGCACCAAACCTGACACTGTTCGTGAGGCATTAGACCAACCACAGTGGAAAAAATATATGGATGCTAAATATGATTCCCTGATTCAGAATCGGACTTGGGAACTTGTCGATCTACCTCCAGGTAAGAAATCCATTGGCTGCAAATGGATTTTCAAAAAAAATATAAGGTAGATGGTTCAATCGACAAACAAAAGCATGACTTGTTGCAAAGGGTTATGCTCAACAAGAAGGAATTGACTATGATGAGACCTTTGTACCCACTGCGAAGATAAAAACCATCGAGTTGTATGTGCAGCTGGCAAAGCACAAAATGGATGGAAACTTCAGAGATGGATGTCAAGAGTGCTTTTCTAAATGGTGATCTACAAGAAGAAGTGTACATGGCCCAACTCGAAGGGTTTGTAGATGAGCATCAACCACACAAGGTATGTCGTCCGATAAAGTCTCTTTATGGACTTAAACAAGCACCTAGGGCATGGTATATAAAAATTGATGATCACCTATTGTAGCATTGATTCACTCGTAGCCCCTCGATACAAATTTGTATATCAAGAAGGTAGGAACAGATTGTCATTATGGTTTTGTACGTAGATGATCTTGTGATCACAGGAAGTTCTGACAATCTTGTAGATGATGTAAAGAATGATCTGAAGAAATCCTTCGACATGACCGATTTGGGGCTACTTCACTATTGTCTTGGCTTAGAGATATGGCGAAGTTGAATCATATCTTCGTCTCCCCAGATGAAATATTCCAAGACACTCCTGGAAAAGTATGGGATGTTAGATTGTAAACCAATGTCCACACCTATGGAAAAAGGTTTGCAATTATCTAGATTCCAGGATTCACCGTAGGTAGATGGCACTCACTACAAAAGCTTGTGGGCGGTCTCATTTACTTGACTTATACTGACCAGATCTTTGATTTGTAGTGAGCTATCTCGCGATTTATGCAGAGCCGAAGAAATGTCATCGATGGATAGCAGCAAAGCATGTGTTGAGATATGTCTCGAGGTGCAGTTGACTTTGGTCTAGAGTATCGAAAGAACACTCGATTCTTCTTACAGGGATATAGGCTGAGACTCGGGACTATGCAGATCCGTTGATGATGGTAATCCACTTTAGGATATGTTTTTCATCTCGGATCTGGACCTATCTCATGGATTAGCAAGAAGAAAATTGTTGTTGATCTCTCATCCATTGAGGCTGAATACCGTGCTGCATGAGGAGCTATGTACAAAGTAATTTTGTTACATCGTATTCTTTCGTATATAGGGATTCTCAAGAGAAACCTCCCATCATTCACCGTGATAATCAAGGTGTGTTGAAGCTTGTGAAGAATCCTGTTTTCCATGAATGAACAAAGCATATTGAGGTCGAATGTCACTACATTCGTGAATGCAGTCTTGAACCACCAAATTCAGCTCCAGATCGCCCTACCGATTTTCGGGTCATAGATATTCTCACCAAGCCTCTCAAGCAAGGTGAAGTTTGATTTGTTTAGGGGTACATTTGTAAGAGAAATGTATTAAGGGGGAATGTTAGTGCATTAATACATTTTGTTTGTATTTGTTAATAAACAGCTTATGTAACTATTTCTCCTACGTGCCTCCTTCCCACAAAGCCTATATAAAGGCGTGATCTTTGTATTATCTGATATAGCAATCAATAAAACATTGCTTGCAGCGCCATCTCTCCATCGTTAGATATTTCCATACCAGTTGTAGGAATGAATATGTGTTGGTTATGCATACACCATGGAAAATTATTCACATTTTTTAGTTGTGTAATTATATTCTACAGGTCTTATCTTCTTGCTCATAAATTAAATTATATGGTCAATGTTTCCTTCTCCCAAGTTAGAGCTTATCCAATTGTTATCCCCGAGGCATCCACATGAACATGGAATGGGAAATTACATGAAGGGAAATAAAGGATAGGCACATTAGATAACCGTTATTTTCATTTTTCAAAATCCTATTATTGGGCATCACTCCAATAAATATTCCCTTTGACATGACTATCTTGCAATATCCCTTGATGAATTTCCTTTAATATCATGTATGGCCAAGAAGGCCACAGTTCACTTTGGTTAGTTGGCTCTTCCAACCCCAATATAAATGCTATCTTTGTCAGATCAACTAGAAGACCCTCTTTGCATATGATATGCCCCAACAATGTACTTTTTGATATTTAGGGATATACCAAGCTTCATGCATCTCTCAAACATCAGATTTAAGTAGCTACATGGTTCCTTTTCTAACTCATAGAATGTATAATCATACAGGTACACTTAGAGAAAGTTATGGATGAATTCCTAAAAATATTGCACAACATTAATGCAAAAATACTTCTGGCATATTATTTAGGCCAAAAGGCATGAATTTATATTCAAAACAACTGCATTTTGTGGAAAATGTTGTTTTATCATGATCCTCACATGTAATTCAAAACTGATGTTACCTGAAGAAACCATATATGAAAGAATCAATTTTTGTTTTATGCTATACCCTTAATAATCTCCTTAGTGAATGGTGTAGGGAATGGATTAATTACACAAGAGGAATTAAACACTCTATAATCCACACATATCCTTATCCTTTTATATTTCTTTATAATTATGACCATTGGGTTGATCCATTATGATTCTTGAATTAGATCAATGATATATGTCTTTAACATGTTTTCAATCTCATCCTTTCCTTCCACGCAAAAATTTGGATTCATTGTATAAGGTATTTTTTCAAATAGTTGCACACCTTCCTTGATATTTATCTTCATCTCCCCTAGTGATGGATGGACATCCTTCAACTCGTGGTATCCTCTAGTAAAGTGGTCTTAGAAGTCATGTAAAAATTTTACTATCTTTGCAACTTTTGATTCTAACAAATAGTCCCAATTGATTGCCTCCTTAGGCATGCCATCTGTCCCAATATTCACCTTTTTCATCTTAAACACTAAATATGTTTGTTCCTTCTCATCTGCCATATCTAATACATTGTGCTAATCCTATGTGTCCCTTATTTTTAAATATTATACCTCATCATTATCAATCAGGTACATGATCTTGGATTTTTCTATTTCCCTCCATGTGCACTCTAAAAGAGTCTCATTAGACTCCAATTTTACGTATTGTTTCACTTATGCACGCCCATTCACACACCCATATGGGATAATATTATTAGATAACTAAGTTATAATATCTTTCACCTTTAGTTTATCCCCTAGAGTTATGTGTTTTGTTACCCGCAATGCCCCTTACATAAAAGGATAATATGAAAAATAATTTAAAGTGTGCACCATACCTAATGTTATGTCCTACCAATTTATATTTTCATGCTTTAGCTCAACATGAATGGACCACATATGAGCACACCCATGAAACATTGGATAGAACTTATGGACCCATAAAAATGGTGGTAACACTTCTGGTCCTTCCAACGAATGTTTCTCACAAGCATGTAGGTGAGACCTAGGATAAATTTTTCCATTGTATGATGGTATCTTTGAAGGAAGGTTATTCCAAACAAATCGTTTCAATAAGGCATTTATTGTCTCATTTCATATGAGTATATTATCCCGTGCACAACCCACCATCATGTTGTTATTCCTTTCAACAATTATATTAACATATTCATTGTATCTTGTTCATCGTGCAAATCAATGTTATTCTATTCCATGTAAAAATGATTCAATATTTTATTCTCCTATATACCTTAGTAGCCTAGTTCTTCCCAACCACCTAACTGTCCATGGTATGATCACCTTTTTATACACCCACGACTTTCTTAACCAACCATTTCATATGTTATATGAGCCCAGTTATCAAAAGTAATGCTTGTAGTTTCAATGATCAGATACACATCTCCCCATTTGAGAACTCCCTTTTATTTTTCTCAACACACTATAGATTGTGCAAAGTATTCCTCTATAACAAGATCTGTGTATAGTAAAATCCTTGAACCATCCATCGGAATCACTACACCCTCATCCTCAATATCAAAACTAATATAGTGCTTATTAAAGTACAGGTCTACATTATTTACATAACACCATGGATGAAAAAGTAATGCAAGGAAGTTTTCTTCCTCGCATACTCAAGAACTTCAAAATCACCATTGAATTATTCCCCTTGTATAGTTATTCTTGTACCCTTAAAAATGGTAATGGGAATTTTTATGGTCTTATTTTCCATATAAATATCACTAGAAGAAGTTTGTAGTTTAGTTGCCTCCCCATCCTATTCTATACATCAAGGGTAGGAATGTTTACCTCTACGCTAGTGTGAATCAAGATGTTTCTCACTAACAAGCCATTAATAACAACATTCAAGATGATTTCCTTACTATATAATATTTTCTACGGTATCATATTAATATGAAGTATTTGTCACTCGCTTCCGTTATCCATGTAAAAAACCTTCTCTCGTGTCCATTCACCTAGAAAGGCTATGATATTCTATTGTCTAGATATCCTAAAGACTTCCCCGAATTCACCAATGTGATTGTATGGAATTTTTCCATGCTTTTCATGCTCTCTATCCCGTGATTGTTTTTGTAGACAATGTATCTCCCCCTTTAAGTGTCTTATCAAACTCATGGTTTCATGGAACACTTATTTTTATTTCCCTACATCTCGATACTTATTGATCGGTCCAACTTCCGACGTCTAATGAATTTTTAAGTTTGTACCTGCTCTCACGAGCATCAAGCTTCTTAACTTTTTGTAACCAATAGAGGTTCCTTCTTTGCAGATTCTTGCTATTTCCTTACACAAGCAAAGTACCATTTCTGCACCTTGTACCTTCTTGTTAATATAAATAATGCATTGTACATATATGGAAAATCCCTTGTTCATGATTCAAAATAATATAAATGTCTTGATAACCTACATTTTTACAGATGTCCTTAAAATAATTTTCAATAAAATGATGAAAATTAAAGAAAGATAAATTAATCACTTAGATCATATTGTATGTATGGTTTGTATTTAATTAAATGTAATCAAATTAAAATTTAATTTTGATAAGCATGATTACAACCAAATAATTCAAATTTGTATTTTATTGTCTCAAATTTTATTACTAATTTATCTTATTAATTAATTAATTTGACTAAATATATAATTGATGTTGATTCATTGCTACAAAATAAATAAAAAGTAATTAGTGTATATATGTAATGACGACTTTCTCTTCGACACTTATTATACTATGATTTTGATTATTGTTGACTAGAGACAAGGAAATTATTATTATATTTGATTAGCATGTTGATAGAAAGTATAGATATTTTGGATTATCGATATGTTGTGACTCATATTGTGGATTATATGGACTCCTAGAGGCATGGATAGATATTTTAGTGTTGATGATGATTTAGTGTTGTTTCTTGTGTGTGTGTGTGTGTGTGTGTGTGTGTGTGTGTGTGTGTGTGTGTGTGTGTGTGTGTTGTGTACATACATACATACATGCATACATGCATTCATACATATATATATGTATATATATACATACACACACACACACACACACATATATATACATATACATATACATACATACATACATATATATATATATATATATATATATATATATATGTATGTACACACACACACAGTATATATATATATATATATATATATATATACTGACACTTTGGATTCTTGATGTATTGTTTTTTTTAGATGATCAAGCTAGTCTTGTGATCTCATTGATGTTGATGAAATGGTAAAATTGAAATATTTAGAAATTGTAAACAATTAATAGAATTTATTATCTTGATGATGATTTAGCTATGTGTATGATGTTATTGTATGATATGTATATGCATTTTATTTCATGATGTATTTGATGTGGCCTTGAGGCTGAAGAGGTATTGTTTTGATTTTGTAAGAAATTATATCACAATAAACAAGAAGGGGCTAGGAGATCAACCATGAAAGAATATTGGATATTGGCAACAAGGTCACCTTGCCAAATTTTTGTTCGTGTATATGTTGTTGTTGTTTTTTCTTATTTGGAGGTCCCCATGGGGGGGTAACCTCAAATGTGACCATGGGTTTATATGTTGCTTTTATTTCTTTTATTTTATTTATTTAGTTGTGTATGTGATTTATTTATTGTAATGTATTCTCACTTTATTATTGTTTAATTAATGTGCTTTGTTTAGTTAATTAATCATGTGATTAAGTTAAATTGAGATGTGACTATGTGGGAATTAATGTGGTAGATAGTCCTTGTTATCTTATTAATTTTGATGGATTTTATTTGATTTTGGAGTTGTGTACTCAACCCCATTTTCAAATCTCTAATTTGGCTTGGAGCCACTTTTGGAGGCTTATGGGACAAGTTAAGCTTATCCCATACCTCTTAAAATCACCCACCAACCATACCTATGATGTGAGGGGTTAATTTTAGGCCTCATTATGTGTTTTGAAAAAAAAAGGAAATTAATTGCACTTTCTTACAAATTTTTAATTATGTCCTTAGAAGTATGGAGTGGATGTTTGTGTGTGGAAGGAAAATTGTCATATCCTCACCCACCCATTTATGAGTCTTGGTATTTGTGTTTGACTTGGTGAAGTGGATTGGAGGAGAAGTGATGTGGCATCCTACATGGAGCCACCTCACCATCCTCTCCTCATTTTCTATTTATGTGAGTTATTTTGGAGTTTTGGGGGTTACTTGGTTTAGTTACATACTTGCATTTTGGAGGATTTTGCTTGAATTCTTGTTTTGGGAGCTTGGGAGCTTGCTTTTTGATTTGGCTTGGACTTGGAATAAGCTTGAGCTTGTTTTTGTGGATTGAAAGTTCTTTGCAATGGAAAGGTAGGGTCTTTACCCTTGCATTTTATTTTACTTGTTGTGTGTTGTATGTAAAATGAATGAATGTATGTGTTGTTTTTGATTTGGGTAGTATGACCTTAAGGATGGTGTGGGGAGAAGGAAAATGGGATTTTTGAGGGAGGGATAAGTTTTTTATGTGTATTTGGAGGGATTTTGGGTTGGGTGTCCCACCTTGTGAAAATAAGAGAGATTTCTTGCTTATCTTTGTATGTTTTACTTTTAAGGGAGGATAAGAGTTTTGAGGAGAGATAAGAGATTGAGGGAGGGATAAGAGTTTTGTTTGTGTGGATGAAGTTTTTGGAGGTTTTAAGGTGGACACTTAACCCATTGGGAGGCATAAGGGATTCCCCATATTTCTCTTCTCCTTGGCTTAGATTTTAGAGATTTTTAAGCCATATTTATGTGTTTGGGAAAATTTATTATATATTATTGACTATTATTGTATTGTTGTGTTTGTGTGTTGAAATTTTGTTGGCATGAGTGTATGTATTGTTGAAACCTTTGTAAAAGTTTCCATGGTTGCTTAATATCCCTTATTGCTTCATTGTTGGGGCTAGGGGCCAATGAAAGGGTGGCTTCCCCTTCTCATTGGAATAAAGGTTGGGAGGTGAGTGTTTGCCTATGCTTCCCTTCCTTGTTGTTTTGATTTGGAGATGAAGAAAATATTTGGAGTTGTAAAAGTTCTTGATGATGGATAGATTATTTATTAGAAGAAAAAGAAAGAGAAAATTATTTTTGTAAATTTCATCATGTTGTTTCCACCTTTGAGTGGAAGGCTTGTATGTACTTGTATTTTAAAGAGAGTTCTTGTAAAATTTATTTATCAAACCATGTATTGTAATGGTTGAAAGAAGGACTTTTGTAAGTTGTATTTAGTGGAAATGTAGTCCTTTCAAATCTGGAAATGAATCAAAAGTTTGCATTTGTGCCTTCATTTTGAAAATGGTTGTCTTGCATTGAAAATACATGGAAGTATATATTTGTTTCCCTTTGAAATGTTTTTCATTCTTGTTTGTAAAAAAAAAGAAACTTATACTTAGTAGATGGTTAAATTTATTCCCTTCTTTTAAAATTAGATGCATTGTGGTTGAAATGAACCCTTGTAGTCAAATTTTAAACAATGTTACAAAGGAAAAAGTTATACATTTAGTAATTTTAAAGAAAGAAAGTTGTTATTTTCATTGAGTATTTTGTTTAAAAACTAGTAAGTTAGAACTCTTTGGTTTGATATATATATATATATATATATATATATATATATATGTTTATATATATATTTTAAAAAAAATATTTTCCATTTTAAAAAGTGACACCATGTCGATCGGCCATCGGATATCGATATAACAAAACTAACATCGGTCTCTGAAACATGTATACAATTTTATATAAGTTCAACTTTTCAAACTTAGTTTCTTGATTATTTAAAAAAAAATAAAAAAAAAGTTATAACATATGTTAACTTTTTAAAAATATATAATATGTATATATTTAGAAATATATACATTTAATATATATTTTATAAAATATGTTAGATTAATAGTAATCAAAACTAGTATTTAAATAAAATACCATATGACCGATATTGGTAGCATAGAGATAATCATGACCGGTTAAATGTGACCATCATGTCACATGTGCAGTGAAACTCTTTTAAAAAAAATGTGTGTTTTCAATCCAAACCAAACTAGTATTTTAAATGAATATATTTGTATAAAAACATAATGTAGATTTAACTTAGTACAAATATATATACATACATATATACATATATATACATGTATATACATATACATATATATATATGTATATAAGTATATATACCCTAGTAGATCAAACCAAAATGGATTTACCCAAAATTTGAACTCAAGAAAATGTGAGAAAACAAATACCATAACCATATTTTGGTTGGATCTTATAAAAAAAAAAGATAAATATACATACTATAACCCTAATGAAAATAAACTAAAATGGAGAGCAAAATGGAGGAAGTCTCCTTCATTTAAAAATCTTGATCTAAAAGAAAACCTCCATGGTTTCCCCAAGTTTCCATGGCCTCCACCTCCTTCAACCTACAAAACACAAATGAACAAATGAAGAGATTAGGGAAAAAAAGAATAAAAAGGAAACATAAGGATATTTAGGGATTTTAGGAGAAAACCTAAAATCTAAGGGTCATATTGATTTAATCTTAGGGTAGAGATTTAATCCTACACATTTTAAGTTATGAAATTTTTATGGGAATGGATAATTTTAAATAAAAGGTATGGGTATTAAGTGAATGGGGCCACTAGTGCATTAGTGGTTAGAATAAGTTGTGACCCTTTTATTATGGATAATAAATAAATAAATGACATTTGATTAGGGATTAAATAAATAATATTGTGCATGGTATTTAGATAATGATCTAAAAGGATTAAATTAATTAAAAGTAAAATGTATGGTTAAATAATTAAATGATGGGTATGGATGTTAAGTTATTATGGAAATAAATTTAAATCAACTTAGGAAATGATCCTTATAAAACTTAAGAGGATTTTAAATGAGGTAAAATAACGAGATTAATTTAGTCAATATTTTAAATAAAATTATTGGAAACCTTAGAAGAGGATTAAATTCAGAAATGATTTTGGGAAATTAATTAATAATATTTAATTATTAATTTAATTTTGACAACCTTATGGTTATGTAGAATTTATTAAATGAGAATTTAAATTATTCATAACTAATGTTTATCACCTTTTAACACAAAAAAAAATTTTATTTCATAATTTCCCCTAGTAATTAATGGATTTTGACCTTTTTTGGTGTGTCAAAATTGTGGGTGTTACACTTGGTATCAGAGCCATGGGTTCAACACTTGGACCCTTGGGAACACATGGAAACACTACAAGTAAACCTAACACAACTTTACATCTAGGACACACTACATTGTTGATAACTTAAAAATGTAGGAACTTAGAAAACTGAAACAAACCTAGATGATGATGAACTAACTCTTTCCTTTGGTTTGTGCAGGAGGCATGAATCAGATGAGGAGTTCTTACATGTTGAGTTAGATATACCACCCCCAGAGTAGGAATTCATTGTTATATTTACCATATATTTACAAGACCTTACAGAGGTCAATGCCACTATACGTGGAGGTTCAGTAGGGGGATGACCTAGCCAAGTGGGATGAGAGAGCCATAAAGTGGAGGCTCATGCCCCTCCATGACACAAAAAGAGTATAGGGAAGAGAAATCCCATGTGGAGTTAGTTAGACAAGATTCACCATCGAGAGAGAACAAAGATAGGGTTGTGAGATCAAGAGAGAGATCTAGGAGCCCTAGACAGAGAGATGACCATGAGGAGAGACCTAGAGGGGGATAGGCATGAAATGATGAAATCATATTTGAGAGATATAAAGCTTCATCATCTCTCACTTTTGGAGATACATGAGGATTTTTAGGAATAGAGGCTTGGTTAGTTAGCTTGAGTGGATGCTTCAAAGCTATGTTTGTGTTCTAGCAACAAGGCTTGTGTGTGATTCATCTTTAAGATGGGGTAGGAGTTTTGTGAGAGGAATGAGGAAGAAGAAAGCTCCACATGTAGATTTAGAGACTATGACATGGATCTCTTTGAGGAGTGATTAGGAGTCGATACTTATCTAGATTCATTTAGTAGGATTGATGAGTTCCATGAATTGACAAGCATCTATGATAGAGATTATGATAGTTAGCTAGTATTTTTAGTTTTTGTACTTGTCAAGTACATGACTACATGAGGATGAGGTGAAGATTCATAGGTTCATCAGGGGCCTAAATTTAGATCTTGGGAGGGTAGTGTGCACATGCATTGTCCATAGACATTAGCTGAGGCTGTGGAGAAGGCCTATATTATAGAGGAGAATAGGGGAAAGACATAAGCTAGAGAGATAGAGTGAGGAGCCACATTCAATAGATGTAGGATAGTTGGTCGAGGGGGACAACCCCTTCCTCCTCGTGGCAGACATGGATCTCACACAATCTTCCTTCTAGCCGCCACAATAACCACATTAACATTAAACAAACACAGACCATTCCACCATTTAGACCTCCATAGAAATATGATGCACAGAGAGAGGGTGAGAGTATGGGGCCTCCTCCTAGAGGACCCATTATGAAATAGGCACACCTAGAGCTCAGTCAACTATGGAGCTCATCTCATAGCAGCCACAACAGTCCATATTAGATCATGGGGTCTACAACAGACCACTAGAGCACCAAAGGGGGAGTCGTTTCTCATTGAGAGGATCTTGTAGTAGTTATGGATGCGGTGTACATGGACACCATTAGAGAGAGTGTTCAGAACCCTAATAACAAGGGTAAGGGACCTATTTATGAGCCTAAAGTTGGTGACATGGCACATAGTCACAAGATTTATGTAGCGATCGAGAATGGCCACGCAGAGCACTAGGGCACTATGATAGAGACTTCAGGTAGCATAAGTGGTATTTCTACCTCTATCTTGTTTGATTTAGGATCTTTGATTCTTTATTTCTCCATCATTAGTAGAGTGATGCAGGCTGGTGGTAAGTTAGGTAGGGTCATAGTTGGGATGTTGAGATGGCTTCTTGAGAGCCAAGCTCATAGTGGAATCCTTAGTTAAGGAGTGTGTAGTTGACCTAGGACCCTTCACCATGACCTTGGATCTTCGCATCCTCCCTTGGGTTCTTATGGAGTATTTTGGGTATGGATTGGCTATCTGCACATAGAGCTAGAGTGGATTATTATAGTAAGGTGATATCTTGTGTAGATGATTTGGGAGTTGAGTCAGTGATAGTTTGGGGTTAGGAGGCCTAATTTCTCTATTTGCACTATATATGTTATGCAACTTAAGTGGTGTGTGTAAGAGGATGTTAGGTGTATGTATTATTAGTTAGTGATAGGTTAGAGGACGAGTCTAGTGGGCCTCACTTGATGATCATCACATTTGAGGAGTTTGCAAATGTATTTCTCAGTGAGTTACCTAGCCTACCTCCCCACATGAGATAGATTTTCATATAGATTTGGTTCTAGAGAAAATCCTATCTCACACATGCCTTATATAGGATGACTACCACTAAGAATTTTGAGCTCAAGTTGTAGCTGGAGGACCTTCTTGAGAAGGGCCTAATCCATCCTAGTGTATCTCCTTGGGGTGCACTAGTGATTTTTGTGAAGAAGAAGGATGGATCATTGTGATTGTGTATTAATTATAGACAAATGAACAAAGTAATGATAAAGAATCGTTACCCCTTCCATGCATTGATGATTTGATTTGATGAGATGAAGGGGGATATATTGTTTTCAAGATAGACCTTAAGTCAAGTTATCATGAAATGTGGATTTGGAGGTGGATATTCATAGGAAAACCTTTAGCATGAGATATGGCCACTACTGAGTTCATAGTTGTGCCATTCAGTCTGATGAATGCCCCCACATAATGTTCATGAGTTTGATGAATGGGGTATTAAGGACATTTTTGGACCACTTCATGCTCATATTCTAGATGACATATTGATTTACTCATACATGCATGAGGATCATGAGGAGCACTTTCACAAGGTTCTATAGTGTCTTTGAGAGTAGTAAATTTATGGGAACTTAGAGAAGTGTGCATTCTTTTAGAAAGGTTCAATATCTAGGCCACATTATTTCTAGGGAAGGTATCGCAGTTGATCCTTCCAAGATTAGAGCTATCATTGATTTCTAGTGCTGACTATGTATGACCAAGGTACATGTAATTCATGGGATTAAAAGTTATTTTAGGATATTTGTTCAGAATTCTCATGCATTTCTCATCCCATCACTTCCCTACAATGGAAAGGGAAGAAGTTTGTTTAGTCAGAAAGTTGTGAGTAGACCTTCAGCACTTGGAAGGAATGCCTTACCAAACCACCTATATTAGCATTTCCAGATCTACGCAGAGGGATTTCTTTGTTTGTACAGATGCTTCATTGGTAAGGATAGGAGGAGTATTGATGTAGGATGGTAAGTAGTTTCTTTTGAGTATTGAAAACTCAAGGATTATGAGCTCAATTATCTAACTCATGACCTTGAGATTTTAGTAGTGGTTCATGATTTGGTTTGATGGAGAAATTTTCTGTTAGGCAGGAGGTTCATTCTTAGGAAAGATCATTTGAGCCTACGTCACCTCTTCACTCAACCCAATCTCAATTCCCGTCAATGACATTGGATGAAGTTTTATGTGAGTATGATATGGAGATAGATCATGTGAAAGGGAAGGAGAATGTAGTTATAGATGCTTTGAGTCGTCAAAAGAATTTGGTTATGGCTACATAAGTGGATATAGACTTGATGAGAAAGATCTTATAGGAACTTCATTATGACAACTTCTACTTTCTAGCTAGATCAGAGAATGAGTCTCAGAGACCCCTTGAAGGGAATTTTGAGGGATAGACATTGGATCAAGATGGACTTCTCAGATACAAAGGTCATATTTTTTTAACTAAAGATGGAGGTTGTGGTAGGATATCTTAGCTGAGGCACATCATTGCATCACCTTATTCATCCCATGAAGGGATGAATAAGATGCATTGCACATTGAGAAATTTGTATCATTGGAGAGGAATTTGGAGGGATATAACAAGGTGTGTGTCTCGATGTTTGGAGTTTCATAGGGTGAATGCTCAACATCAACATCAAGCTGGCCTTATTTACCCACATACTATACAGTGGTGGAAGGGACACCATTTCCATGGATTTCATAGTAGCGATGCCTACGTTTAAATACCACCAAGACGCCATTATGGTCATGGTGGATAGATTGATGAAAGTGGCTCATTTTTCTATAGTGAAGACCACCTATACAACTAGTGTGGTGACACGAGTGTACTTGGATGAGATAGTCAGACTTCATGGGATTCTATGAGAAGATTATTTATGACTAGTGATCCTTTGTACACCTCACATTTTTAGACTACCATGTAGCATGCTCTTCATAAGAGGAGTAATTTTAGTAGAACTTATCACCCGAAGACAGATGGCTAGATGGAGAGGGTGAACCAGATAATAGAAGACATGCTTCGCATGTACATTATGGATCATTAGTCATGATGGGAGAAATATCTATATCTTGTAGAGTTTGCATATAACAACACTTTTAAGAGTTCCATTGGCATGGCACCATTTCAAGATTTGTACAGAAGAGAGTGCAGAATCCATTGAGTTTAGATAGGTTAAAGGAAAGGGTCACTTTGGGACTAGATATGTTATAGGACATGGAGCAGTAGGTCATCTTGATCAAATAGAGGTTGCAGGAGGCAGATGATAGAAAAAGAAGTATGCAGATTAGAGGAGAGTTGACCGTAGTTATGAGGTGGGCTTGAAGGTGTTTCTTGAATAAGGACTTCAAAGAGCCCCATCCATTATGGAAAAGGATTTAAGCTAGCTTCGATATTTGTGGGTCCATTTGAGATCTTGGAGTGGATCGGTCCCTTAGCCTACCGCTTAGCCTTGCCACCTAGCTTGTATCAAGTACATGATATTTTCCATGTTTCTATGTTACGGAGATACATTCCAGATCCTTCTCATGTATTAGATTGGACTACATTGTAAGTACAAGAGGAGGAACATGTGATGGTGGAACCCGTGCACATTATAAAATGTAGGACATTGGGCCTTTGAGGGTGAGATATTGATCAGGTACATGTCTAGTGGGATCGTTATGATGGGACATAAACTATTTGGGAGGATGCCACTTTTTGAGAGCCTAGTTTCCACACTTTTTCCAGTGACTTCTAGGAGGAAGTTGAGTCTAAGGGAGGGGATGTAATTCCCACTTCTCTTTGACACTTATTATACTATGATTTTGATTATTGATGATTAGATACATGGAAATTATTATTACATTTGATTAGCATGTTGATAGGTAGTAGGATATTTTGATTATCAATAAGTTTTGACTCATATTGTGGATTATATGTACTCTAGAGGCATGGATAGATATTTGTGTTGATATATATGATATATATATATATATATATATATATATTGACACTTATGATTGTTGATGTATTGATTTTATTATATGATCGAGCTAGTCTTGTGATCTCATCGATGTTGATGAAATGGTAAAATTGAAATATTTAGAAATTGTAAACAATTAATAGAATTGTGTAGCTTGATGATGATTTAGCTACGTGTATGATGTTATTGGATGATATGTATATGTGCATTTTAATTCATGATGTATTTGATGTGGCCTTGAAGCTTAAGAGGTATTGTTTTGATTTTGTAGGAAATTATATCACAATAAACAAGAAGGGGCTAGGAGAGAAACCATGAAATAATATTGGTTATTGGCAACAAGGTCACCTTGGAAACTTGTGTTATGTATCTTGTTTTTTATGTTTTGGGGTCCCCATGGGAAGGGGTAACCTCAAATTTGACCATGGATTTTTGTGTTGCTTTTCCCTCTTCATTTTATTTATTTAGTTTTGTATGTGATTTATTTATTTTAATGTATTCTCACCTATTTATTTCTTAATTAATGTGCTTTGGTTTAGTCAATTAATCATTTATTTTAGTTAAATTGAGATGTGAATATGTGGGTATTTATTGGGGTAGATAGTCCTTATTTTAATATTGATTTGATATGGATTTTATTTATTTTGAAGTTGTTAACTCAACCTCACTTTTAAAATCTTGAATTTGGGCTTAGGATCCACTTTTGAAAGCTTGTGGGACAAGTTAATCTTGTCCCATATGTCTGAAGCTCACCCACCAATTATACCTATGATGTGAGGGGGTATTTTTAGGCCTCATTTACTTTTCCTGAAAGGAAAAGGGAAAATTAATTGAAAGTCTTACAAATTCTATTATTTATTTCCTTAGAGGGATGGAGTGGATGTTTTTGTGTGGAAGGAAAATTGTCATATTCTCACCTACCCATTTATGAACCTTGGCCTTTGTTTTTGACTTAGTGAAGTGGATTGCAGGAGAAGTGATGTGGAATCCTAAATGAATTCACATCACCACTCTCATCTCATTTTCTATTTATGTAAGTCATTTTAGAGTTTTGGGGGTTACTTGGTTTAGTCGCACACTTGCATTTTTGGAGGATCTTTGCTAGAGTTCTTGTTTCGAGAGATTAGGAGCTTGGACTTGGAAGAAGATTGAGATTTTTTTTGTTGATTGAAGGTTATTGCAATGGTAAGGTAGGTTCTTTACCCTTTTAATTTATTTTACTTTTTGTGTGTTGTATGTAAAGTGAATGAATGTTTGTGGTTGTTTTTGATTTGGGTAGTATGACCTTAAGGATGGTGTGGGATAAGAAAAATGGGGATATTTTAAGGGAGGGGTAAGAGTTATATATATGCATTTGGAGGGAGTTTGGGTTGGGTGTCCCACCATGAGAAAATAAGAAATATTTCTTGCTTATCTTGTTATGTTTCTTTTGAGGGAGGGATAAGAGATTGAGGGAGTGATAAGAGATTGAGGAAGGGATAAGAGTTTTAGTTTTGGTTGTGTGGATGATTTTTTTGAAGGTTTTAAGGTGGAAAATTAACCCCTTGGAAGGAATAAGTGATTCCCTATATTTATCTTCTCCTTTGGCTTAGATTTTAATCCTTTGTGTTTGGGAAAATTGTATATTTTACAATTACTATTATTGTGCTTGTTTTGTTACAAGTATTGTTGGGATGAGTGTAAGAAATATCATGAATTTTTAACTCCAAGAAAATAAAGAAGGCTTATAAAACATATTTCTTCTTTTGTGGCACATCAGGTAATGATCATGTTAAAGTTGTTAGGCCTAGGATTGAAAAACATATCGAAGACATTAATTCATCAAAATATGAGTTTACCTACGTCCAATTGGGATAAGATTCACTTGAGGGTGAATCTCGGATATTCAAATAATCCACTTCTCACCTTCTTGTTCAGAGAAGAATAATATAGGAAAATAATTGTGCAATTGGAGGATTAAGTAAAGGTTTTTAGTGCTCACATTCAATCCTTCTTAGAACCTGAATCAACATCTTCTCTAACTATAGAACAAATTACTTTGATCAGTTCTTTTGATCCTGAGGTGGTCAAGAAATAAAAAGGATATATATTGTAGGAGAATTCCATTGAGAAGTGGACCGAGAAAATCATTGATCAAGGCAATAAATTATTTCTAGATATCGTTTCTCTCATCAAGTATGTTCTTGCAACATTTTCATAACTGAGTAAAGTGAAGGAGGAGTTTGTAAAATAGGTGATTCATATAGATGATATGTTTCCACCTGTATCTCAGATGATTTCCATCAATTTTCACACCCTCGCGTGTAAGAACATGTAAGCATTTTATGAAGAGAACATGTCTAAAATTTGCATATGCATTATGGACATGAAATATGAAATTCTTAATAATGCAATATCCAACTTGGTATCTTTTAAAAAAACATGCTTTCGTGATCTTGAATGATGTCTAAAATTGTGTTCAAAGACTTGATTTTCCTCCACTCATTGAGGACTTATCATCATAATAGCTCATTATTTCATTCCAGGAGATAGTCATGAAGGAGGCAGGTGTCTCTCTTTCCTTCAATGAAGAAAATTTAGATTCCATAGCAAACATAAAAAATTGTAGTACTAAAATTTCAATGGATCATGTATTATGACTCATTCAATGCAAGAATATTAGTGATATTCTTAGAACATGGATCAAGGTGTTAGGTTGTGTGTGCATTCCAGAGGAGGATAAGTTCACAACTTTGATAACTCAGTTTGTCAAAGGATTCAATGAACAAGAGAAAGAAACATGAATCAACATGTTGTTCATCGAGGGAGATTCTTCATGAGATTTGACATCTTCTACCTTCATCTACCTCTCTTGTTCAAGGAGAAACCAAACATCCAAATCAAGGGAGAAGATTCAGTGCCCATCTCGGTGGGAGAAGGAAAATCAATTCAAATTGGTAAAGTGGCAATCAAGCAAGAAAGGTATGAGTTCATGAAACTTTTCCTAGAGTTCCTGGATATATTTTCTTGGAGCTATGAAGAGTTGAGGGGTTTCAATCCCAAGCTAGATTAACACACAATTGAATTAGATACAAGTGCTAAACCCATCAGTCAAAAACAAAGATCGGTCAATCCACACATGTATCCTCTCATGAATAAGGAATTGAATAAGATAATAGAGGAAAGTATCATATTTCCCATCAAGCATTCAAGCTGGATTGCAAACTTGGTTCCAGTTAGAAAGAAGAGTGGAGAAATCAGATTGTGTGTAGACTTTAGAGATTTGAATAGAGCATCCCTCAAGGATCATTACCCACTTCCTTCTATGGAGCAAAATTTGCAAGTTTTTGCTAGCTTTGAGAGGTTTTCATTGCTAGATGGTTATTCAGGGTATAATCAGATCATGGTAAAGGAGAATAATTAGTTCAAAACACCCTTCATGAACAAATGGGGAACCTATACATATAGGAAAATGCCATTTGGGTTGTCTAACGCCGGAGCTACCTTCTAGAGGGCAATGGATATGGCGTTTAAGGGATTGATCAAAAAAATAGTGCTGATATATTTAGCTGATATTACTATATTTTCTAAAATTATAGCATCCCCACTTTCATTTCAGACAAGTGTTCCAAGGATGTAGAAGATTTGGGATACCCTTGAATCCCAAAAAATGTATTTTCTTAGCTCATGAAGGAAAGCTTCTAGGCCACATTTTTTCAAAAGAATGATTAGCAATTGATCCAGAGAGGGTTGAAGCAATAAAAGCATTGCCATTAACAAGTAACAAGAAGGCCCTTAAAATTTTCTTAGGAAGAACCAATTTTGTTCAAAGGTTTGTTCAAGACTTTGCGAGTCCTTGTCAAGCCAATAACTATGATGTTGAAGAAAAGTATGGCTTTCAAATGGATAGCTGAAGGTAAGGAAAGTTTTGAGGCAATCAGAGAGGCTATCTCACAAGCTCCAACTCTCATTAACCCAGATTTCACTAAGGATTTTATCCTTTATGCATTTGGAGGTGATGATACAATTTCTACAATTTTAGTACAACAGAACAAAGAAAATGCAAAGCAGCCAATTTGCTTCTTTAGCCAAAGCTTGGAGGACTATGAGGTGAGGTATTCCTTCATTTAGAAGCATGTTCTTACAGTGATTAGGAGCTTGAAGAAATTTAAGCATCTAGTTTCAAAAACAAGGTTAAACTGTTGGTTTCTCATGTGGGAGTTAAGGACTTCCTCCTCAACAAAGACCTAAATGAAAACATGAAGGGTGGATTACTCGTGTAATGTAGTATGAAATTTAGATCTAACTCACCTAGCTTTTCCAAGGAAAGGGATTGTGTGAATAGATGGTCTTGAGAAAATCAATGGAAGAAAGCAATGGGAAGGATGTTGTTTTGGCATTGTAAGACAACAAAGAACAAAGAGGTGTTCAAGAAGAGAATGGTGGTATGCTCACTCCTTCCAGGACCCAAGACATAATGCACTTCTTACAAATAGACTTATGCCCTCTAGAGATGAAAAAAACCAAGAGAAGACACTTCAGATTCAAGGTTATTCCATATGCACTTGTTGATGGTGTCTTATTCTAAAAGGAAATAAATGGAGTGTTGCTGAGATGCATTGGGACACATAAAATTAAGAGAATGTTAGAAGAGTTCCATGGTGGATCAGCAGGGGGTCATTTTTCTCCAAGAGTGACATCCCTCAAGACTATGAAGGCTGTCTATTATTTGCCTAAGGTTTTTAATGATTGTTATGCATGGATCAAGAGGTGCAAAAATTGTGCATTCTTCACAAACAAGGAGAGATTAACAGCCCTGCCATTGCACTGAATTTCAGTTGACCAGCCATTCATGCAATGGGGTTTTTTCTTCATTGGATTCATTAACCCAAACTCAAGCCAAGGACACAAGTGGATTCTAACATCAAAAAAATACTTCACCAAATGGACTAATGCGGTGGCACTCAAAGACACAAATGAATCTAACATTCTAGACTTCTATGAGGGGATAGTAACCAGATTTGGTATACCTGCCACTATAATATCAAATAATGCATTGGCATTCAAAGGATCAAAGGTAATGGCGAATGGGCATTTGTTAAAAATGAGATCTATCTAAGCAGTTCATCAAATTATTACCCTCAAGGTAATGGCCAAGCTTAGTCTACCAAAAATAACCTATTAAATATCATCAAGAGGAATCTTGATGAAAATCAGAGGACTTGGCACACTAAACTCAAATCAGCCTTATGGGCTGATAGGATAACTCCCAAGAGATCCACCGGTAACTCTCCATTTAGACATGTTTATGGAAGAGAGGAAATCTTGCCTATGTCACTTTAGTTGACTACGTTAGAACTCATGAAGTAATTGGAATTGTTGGAGTTTGAACCCATTGAGGTTAGATATGCAAAAATGATGGAACTCCAAGAAATCAGAGAGCTGTAGCCCAAACAATGGAGAAAGACCAAGCCTTGATCAAGAGAACCTTTGATAGGAAAGCTAAGGCTAGAACCTTTCAAGTTGGAGATTTAGTGTTGAAATGGGATGCAGACCGAGCAAATCCAGGAAGACATTCAAAGTTTTATGCCATTCGGAGTGGTGCCTACATGGTCACAAAATGTAAGAACAACAATGCCTTCCAATTGTCATCATTGGATGGTGAAGAACTACATATTCCAGTTAATGGAATCCATCTAAATCATTTCTACTAGAAGGGAAACTCCTCACCTTGTACATATTAGCTTAGATTTTAAAACATATATTCCATGTCTTGTCCAAGCTCCCACATTTTACAGAAATAAGGGGACACTAAAAAAATTTGAAGTGTTTTGTTTGTACATAAGCCAATATATTTTAGGTGTTTTGGATTCCTCATGAGAATAAAATAACAAAAAATCTATATTATGAGGGTTAGAAGGTATGTATGCATTTAGATCATTTAAATGTTGAAGTAAATGCTTCAAAATGAACTTTAACCTTGATATGAGAGAATAAATCATTTTAGAAACCATAAGATCCTATAATGTCTCTACAAATGGAGATATCATGTAGAACACATAATATTAAGGTTCACCAAATGATTGAACCTAAATTATTAATATTTAAGAGGCTAGAAACCCATGGTAAATTATCGTAATAAAGTAGTTTCCAAAGCTAATTGTATTAATATCAGGAATAACCATTGAAAAAATAAAAATAATGAAATTCAATGTAATACACTAATATAAATGAGAGGGAGAAGAATAATTAGCTAATTTTTTTACTTTTGTGCTAATGTGGGCTAACTTGAAGACTAAAATGGAAGGAAATGATATGACAAAGATTCACTACTAATTTTTTTTCCTAAAAATTACATTGACCAAAGTGTATACTAAGGCCCAAAACATACCATTGTTATGGTCCATTTTGTATGCCCTTGTCCCTATGTACTTTCATCTCCTAAAATTTTTTAGATATATGCACTACTACTGATCTTCTCTTTTATGCTATTTGGACCCTCAATATTATGCGATGCTTGTTATGTATTTGAATGAATCTTCAAAAACCTAGATGGTGAAGGATTCTTACAAAAAAAATATTACAGATGGGTTGTGAGCACCCATGTGCACCTCCGACATCGCCACTACTCCAAAGATAGATCAAACTGCATTTCATTCTCTCCAAGCATGTTATATATAGAATGTGTGCAACATAATTAATAATCATTACCTTTTATTAATGTGATGATACTTGACCTTTACCTTAACTTGACTTCTAAGGATGTGACATTTGTGCTTGCAGATGTGAGTTGATGACTACCCTAGAATGAGTATGTAGACTATATGAAGTTCAAGGGAGCCTTGAAGTAACTTTTCTTGTGATTTATTTTATTTTGTTCTCATTACAATGTTAGGTTTCTAGTAGATAGAACTCCCTCCTTCAATGAGAGATGAATAACTTACTTATACAAGTGTTATGGATGTGGAAAACTCAAATAAAGATAAATATAATTGTACTAAAGGAAATCAAATTAAGAAAATTACCATTAGAGGAAAAGGGACGAAAGAAGCTAGGTCAAACCATGTAGTGTATGGGTGTTATTTCCATTTTTGGAAACTATGGTCCCAGATGCATGTGTGAGTAATCTCAAAGTTTTAATTATGATGTGCAAGGGTATAGCCTGATTTGATAGATTAATATAATTGTTATGCAAACAAATAGGTTATATGTGTAAGCAAGAAAGAGTGTGATATAGTTAGGGATAACATAATTGATCAAATTGAGCTTTTTTTGGCTAGTGTAAGAGTGTTGTATAATTTGTGTTGTTACAAGACAGGAGTAACCAAAACATGAGTATCTAAAAATCATAGTAAGAAGTTATATCTGAAACATAAAATTAAATTATTGGATCCTATGTTAGACTAGAGTAGTACAAAATCTCGTTGAAACTTATCATGAGCACAATAGTGTACAAATTTGTAAAATCTAATCAAAGTATAAATGTAATGCTTCAAATAGGTAGTCTAATGTAGGGTCTACTTTATACGACTTATGATGCTAAAATTAATGTTTTTTTCTAGAAATATAATAAAATCTCAAAGCATTTGATATCCTCCCTCTTGGCCTTAATAGGGAAGTTATGTCTAAATAAGAAATTCAAATGAATTGGATTCTGTGTTATACTAGAGTAGTGCATAACTTCCTTGAAATTTGTTAAGGCCTCAATAATGTATAATATTGACAACATAAAAAAGTATTAATACAATGCTTAAACTAACTAATCTGATCTAGTGTCTACTTTATATGATTTTTTGTGCTAAAATAAATATTTATTTCTATAAATTGAATAAAATAAATACGTAAAAATACTCATTCAAAAAAACTCATTAGAACCACACATTCATTTATTTGGGTGCTTTATGATAATAGATATATAGTTTTGGTGAATAACTATAATGTTTTAGAGGTGAAAGGAACAAGGAAACATGGAAATTAAAATAAAATCTCAGCCACTTAATTGACAAAAACAAGAGTACTATAAAGTTATGAAATATTTTATGTTGAAAAAATAAGATACCGCCTATACAGTTCTAAATATCAACAAGAACAATGATGTTTTTTTAATATTGGTAAATAGTTTTTGAAAGGGACTATACCCTTGTGTACAAAAGGAGGCCTAAAAGCTGAATAAGAGAGAGGAAGAGAAGCAGTATCAAAGCACAAAAGTTCTGACAAAGAACACCGAAGCCTAGAAACAAAGCAACACTGGCGAGACTTAACGCAAAAAAAAACAACGGCAGCAAAAACAGCAAGCCTACGACCAGAAAGCGGTAGTAATGGCTGGACTACTTCTTGGCAGCTTGAGCAATACTCATCTTTACTTTTTCCAAGCATGATACATACCCAGCAGTCATATGAGCAGCATCCATCTTATCGAGCTCCTCTCTGGTTCTTTTACTCTCTTTCTCATTGCCCCAAAGAGTAATCGGGACACCGCTGAGATGCGAAACACTTCTTGCATGACCTTCGATGAATTCCTCTATGGCCACTGAATGCTTTGCGATATTATACTCATGCCTAGTCTTCGTTTTCCCAAGGCAGGAGTCTAGGGAGTCAGTTTTTGTATATTTCATCAAAAGCTATTGCCAATGCTCCCTTCTCCCTCAATGCTTTTTTTTGCCTTTTTGCTTAGCAAGATTTTTACCTCATCCTTCAAAGCCAATTTAAGCTCGGCCTCTAAGGCCTCCGATCTTCTAGAAGGGTTATCCGTTGGTGCCACGCTGAGAGTGGCACTACTAATGTTCAGAGATCACGAGCAATGTCATCAAAGGTTCATCCTCGGCGGTGAGACTCAGGTTGAGTCTCTAGAAGCCCCAGTGACACGTTTAGAAGTAGAGAGCAGTGTGGGTGGCGGTGGCGAGCAGAGGAGGAAAAGAAGGAGAAGCATGAGCAGCGGCTGCATGCCGGGGCATCGGTACACCGGAGGCGGGGCGGCAGCGAGGGACAGCGAGGGGAGACAGGGGCCCGGCAGCAACGGAGCCCAACAAATAGGAGAGGAAGGGAGCAGGGGAATTTGATAAGGCGAGTGCTTGTGAATAGCGAATAAGCCCTTGGTGAAGGGAACCGCCGGGTATGCTTACGGAACTCCAAAATGGAGCGCTCAAGAGAGTTTAACAGAGATAGTGGGGGAAGCAAACCAACCTACTCCCTACGAAAGTGATTCAAAAAGACAAGGTGCTTTGGCGAGAGACGATAACAAAACCGCCTTCCCAAAGGATATGTAGTGAATCATCATGCGGGTGACTTCATCATACGGAGAAGGAATTGAATTAACAAGCGAGACCCGCGGTGTTGAATATAAGCTTCTCCTCCTCCTCCACAAATCTTCTCTCTTGACCTCTTTGATAACCCTCTTGTTGAAGAAGCGGTATCCTTCATGTTGAGGCGATCGCTTCGGCTATGAGTTCGTCATTAATAAGAATCTTACGCCCTCCATAGTCGACCATCCTCTCATTCCACTCCTTGGCAAAGCGAACAGAGATGCTTTGATCCTGCCTGCACTCTCTCCACTAAGTTGGTGAATCCACCAATACTAAGAATGTTCGAGCTCGGTGTTATCTTTCCGGTCGGGAGTCACTGCAGACACGGCTCAATCTGGCGAGGAGGCCCTCCCATCTTCACAAGGATGTCTTTGGTTACAACAATTTTCAAAATACCTTTGGGCGTTGAGAGTGGTTCGTTTCTCACCATTGCGGGTCGCATAAAAATGGGAAGCGTATGGCGTTGGTCCTCCACGAGCAGGCGTAGGATTGCCGATCCGAGTCTGCGTGAAGTCGCGCGTGAAAACCCTTATCTGTCGGCTTTCACCTTGTAGTTATCTTCGGTTTCGCGGAGCTTGGCAACCGAATATCAACATGACTATATGTACTTCCCGCGTGCTGTTGTTTTTAAATTTAGACAACTCCACTTGAAGTTCCTAAACAAAATCTTGCTATCATTTGGAGTAGATATCATATGCCACGCCAAATAAACTAAATTTTGTGGAAGAATTTATGGATTTCCTCCAAAGATTAAAGCATATCTTTAGAGATTGTTTGCGTGTGAAGGTCGCATGTATCTTTGTTGTGAAGCTGATTAGGGATACTATCATTATCCCAAATAGTGAAATTTAAATTAATGCCATAATTGGCCATTGCATCGGCTTGACTTGTTTCCTTCCTGTAAGTATGTATGATTACGATCTTGTTGAAGGTATGGTGATGCTTATGGACTCGGAGATAAAATCTTTGATATTCCGGCTAGGAGAAGAGGAGTGATTAAGCAGATTAATAATATTAAGGAGTCCCCTTCAACAATGAGGTTCGGATATTTTGGGCCCGAGCAACTCTCAAACCCCAAAACAGATAAAGCTTCGCAAAATGATTGGTTTGGATTCCCATTTTTCCGGCATATGCAACAATCAAATTACCTTTATGGTCTCGTATTGCTCCTCCTCCATCTCTTTGTTCGGGGTTCCCCTTAGAGGCACCATCAAAGTTCAGCTTGAACCAATTGGATTCGAGGGGATGCCATTTGACCAAAGATCTATCCACACTATTCCGGGGTTGCTCAATATCCGATCGCCAATTTGATAAGATGTGCTTTTCATTTTCAGGGGTAACAATTGTTCTTAGGAGGTTTAAATC
Source organism: Taxus wallichiana var. yunnanensis (assembly GCA_018340775.1). Classification (NCBI taxonomy): domain Eukaryota; kingdom Viridiplantae; phylum Streptophyta; class Pinopsida; order Cupressales; family Taxaceae; genus Taxus; species Taxus wallichiana. Next base: position 118,457,170 of record CM031241.1, on the reverse strand, counting down.
GGCCATGTCCTCTTTGATGCCTTGGGAGATCTTGCTAGTAGTGAGTTTAAAATTCTGCTTCTTATTTCTAAAAACTATATTATTTCTATCCTTCGAGATCCTCCAAATTAAATGCGGGATGGCTAATTTCAGATTCTTTTGATAGCACAATGTCTCCGAATGGTGGGTTCCATTGGTTCCACAGTGAGTAAGATCCTCGGCATCACCCGAGAGCTTCAAATTTGGAAAGGACAAAGTTCCAAACTCTAAAGGCATAATCACGGTGTATGAACAGATGTCTAATGTCTTCATAGCTATTCTACAAAGGTGGCACCAATTGGGAATGATAAATCCTCTTTTCATCAAATTGTCAGGTGGTGAGAATTTTACCTCGATGGCTTGACCAAAGAAAAAAATTTATTTTGGGGTTAACTCGGGCATCAGATCAAGTTCAGTTAAAGTCGATTGGTTTCTTGTGGAAAAGGCAGTATAGCATTTGACCGAGTATTTACCCTCGTGTGAATTGCTCGAGATCAGCTCATCCTTGGAATCCAGTGACACAAAGGGAAGAGATCAAAAGGTCTTGGAGGGAGGAAATAGTCTGTTTGATTCAATACTCTCCATAGTAAGTCTTTTCCAATTCTTGTTGGTGCCATTTCCATCAATGTAGTCCTTGACTTTAGTTCCATATTTTCTTATAAGACTGTCCTCATAGCAGTCCCAAATCTCTCCAAGAGATTATCATTGGACCGATTATCCTCAGAAGTTAATGTCGCTTCCATCCCCAATTTTCCATTTGCTTCCCTTCTTAATGAAGTTTCTACTCTTAACAGATTATTCCAAAAAATGGAACCATTGGGAGTTGCTCATCATGCGAGATAGGAGTAAGCAGCTTATTTGATTCAAGTATTTTGTTTTAATGACATCAATCCGGGGTTGTTTCTCGAAAGCAATCTCCAGCCCATCTTAGCAATGAGTGCCTCATTCATTTTCTCAATATTTTTATTCCAGCTCTCCCTAGATTTAGGGTGCGAGACTTTATCCAGTGCCACAAGGTGAAATCTGAACTTTTCTTCCATGCCTTGCCATAAAATTTTTTTTGAATCCTTTCAATTTTCTCTCACGAAGGAGGAAGGAATTTTGAATAGTGACATGATATATATGGGCAAACTTTGGAGTGTGCTTTTAATGAGAAGGCACTTACCAAGCACTAGAGAGAGTGGTCCCTTTCAACCGGCCATTTTTTTCGAAATCTCGTCAATAAATCGCCCCACACCGTGTGAGAGACTTTCTTCGTGCCAAGAGGGAGGCCTAATACGTTCTTTGGAAGAGTACCAATTTCTGACCCAATTTTAGCAATCTTGAGTTGTCTTTTCCCAAGGGTGTTAAAGAAAAAAAGGATGCTTTTGTCGTAATTGATCTCTTGCCAGAAGCAGATTCATAAAGCTGCGAGAAGAGCCTTGATAGCTTTAGCTTCAACCACTGAGGCCGAGAAGAAGAAGGATAGTGTCGTCTGGCAACTGTTGATGAGAGACACTCCCAGGTGAGAGAAGTGGGTTTAGAACCATTTAAAAGACCGTCTTCCACCGCTCCGCTAATTGTTCTACTAAAGGTCAGCCTTAAGGATGAAGAGAAGGGGAGATGGGGTCTCCCCTACCTTAGACCTCTGCCTGCCTTGGTGAAGAATCCCACAGCTCTCCATTAACAACCACATAGAACACATGGCTGTAGATATACATGATTTAACAAGAACAATGATGTTGCCAAGTACTACCGCAACAAAAATTACAATGTAAGGGTTGGAAGAATGTTGAAAAAAGCATACGAATCAGATGGATACCTATTTCTTGTATTTGGTGAAACAATTTCAATGTCTCATGAGGAAACCAATGTTTTGGCTCATGATCACATTTCACAAGATGATATCTTGATCAGTCATTTTTAAACACTTCACGTGCATATCTTATTCAGTAATTTTGTTAGTCTAACTCAAATCCATGAGGGTTATGAAATATCAATGATTTTTTTGAATACAAATGTGTATCCTTGAACACAACACAATGAGTGTAATTAAATGGCTTAAACAATTAAAATTTAATATCCATTTCTTATCTGAGAAATACATAACTATCTCAAAAAATCATGGCCTCCCAATGTTGGGGCTTAGATAGCACACACTTTTTTGGAGGGTCCCGCTAAGTAATACTGAAGTAAAATGTAGTATTTACAACTCTAAGTACCTACATGATGTGCTAGTCCAAGGAACCATGGAAGGATGTAAAAGCTATATTTGTTGCCCATTCTTAGAAATGTTAGGATGTAGATGACCCATTCTACTACCTAATTGGAATTGACAAAAAATAATGTATCATGGCACATCGAGAAGAAGTCATGAAAAATAATTCAAAAAATACTAAATAACTACCCAAAACTTTCACATTGCAGGGTTGTTTACCCAACACTTGTATTCACAAAAGCAAGACAAGACTTGAGATCGCATCCATTATTATCACTATAAAAATTAATTTAATTTCCTACGCATTCAATTCAACAACTTTAGGATCCTTCAAATATATCCACCCCACCTCATTCATCCCTAGATTTTCATCATGTAACATACCTACAACTGCATCCAAATAAATATTGGAAAAGATAGTTTCTAAAGCTCTTGTTCCTCTACACCACCATTTTCTAGAGGGTTGGGTACCAGTTTAGTGTCAGTTGGGTTATTGTTACTTGAGAAAGAGGAAGGGAATATCATGGCTCAAGTAGTAGGTAGAATCATCACTGATTTTGAATTTCATAATGTATGTCATAATACTTGGTCTTGTTAGGTGGGCACTCAACAAGTTCATCAACCAACAAAGTCGTCCTTGTAAGTTTAGTGAACAAAAATATTTTTTGTTTTTCTTCCATAAAAGATATTAATTATAGAAGTATTTAATTGTTCTTGGAAATAATTTCTTGTTAATGTGTTATGTTCTTTAACATATTTTCAGCCCGTGATTTGTAATTTGAAGGTGGGGTTTGTGTGAGCAGTAGGCATAAGTTTCAGTAACATTTGAAAAATGCTAAAGACATGGGTGATGGAGGGAAATTGATGAGAATCACACCCACACTAGAATTTGCATTGGCATCATATTTATGAAGTCATCATATCTCATGTGCTAACTTTTGATCTATATGCTTTGATTCCATGCGATCTGTAGGATATGTAGAAGCTATAAGCTCTTAGATCCTTCTTTATATAATCCACAACAACGATGCAAGGTGAAAAAGGAGTGATTGATATGGTTGGGTGCCACCTTCATTCAATTCACCATAATGAACTTGGTACAAGGATGAGTTGGACTAGTCTGGTTTGGGATTAGCTATAGAGTTTCATCAATTTCAATATGAAGGATTCAGATTGTGTATAAATAATTTTGAAAGGTTTTGTAATAGCATAGGTGAAAAATCTTGTTGATTATTCTTCTGGTCTGTTGATGGAAAGGAAATCCTAGCCACTTGCCCTATGCATAAGCAATTCCCATGTTGTGATTCCATGAACATTATGTTTTGTTACTACAATAACTACAATTTATCATAGACACATATTTTTTGTAAGAACTGTAGGTGTTTTCTTTTCTTTTTCAATCATTACAAATAAAGTGTGCAACGTCTCGAAAGTTTTGAATGATTTAAGATACCACAACTTCTACCACCCCAGCATAGCGTTACCAAGTATTTTTCTGGTCTTCATAGAACCTTTGTTCAATTGACACATGTCCACCTATACAATGTTTGATTTTTTCCAATCGAGTTCCATAATTTTATCCCTTACTAATTTTAAAGGTGATTTAATCGGATCATGAATGTCGAGGTCATAAATTTTTTGGAAATTAATAATTTCTCTCCACATTGTTTTTCTAGTATTAGGAAAAGCAAAATGCAACTTTCTTTTCCATGCAAATCATATCTTTAAATAGGATAAAATAAAATGAAACAAATAACTTTGTTTGGATGAAAAAAGAATTTGTTATATCTAATTTATAGTTTTAGTTTTAAGATGTTCTATTTTTAATATGTTTTATTTTTAGAGTTTAGTGTTTTATTGTTAGATGAAATACCTCTATATATAGGAGGAAGCTGTAAGTGTTTTTACACACACAGATTGTGTTGCGATGAATTTGTGACAAAGAAGAAGATATATATGCACATAAGTTCTAGTCTTACTAAGGAAATATTTGTATATTTTTATATTAATATTATTTTTGTTGTTCATTGTTTATTTTCCTAATTTCTACAAATTGGTATCGGATCATTGTTTTACAACATGTTTCTAATTGACAACAGGTTATGGCTTCTACATCCAGTGCGCAGATGCCACAATATACATGAAAGAATTACAAGTATTGGTCATTAACCATGAAGGCACTATTAAGATCTTAGGATGTGTGAAAAATGGTAGAGAATGGGTCCATAGATCCAACATATGCAACAACATATAACACACTCTCACAGGTAGAAAAAGAAACTTTGAAGGAATTAAGAAAGAAAGAGAGAAAATCAATTTTCTATATTCATCAATCCATGCATGAAATAATCCTACCTATAGTGGCAACATCCATTAAAACCCAAATAGCATGGGAAACTCTACAAGTTGTGTATCAAGGTAAAGAGAAAGTAAAAACTACAAATTTACAATTAATTCAAACATATTTTGAAAATATATCAATGAAAGATTCAGATTCCGTAGAATCGTTATTTACTTTTGTAGTTGGTTTAATCAATAAAATTAAATCTCATGGTGAAACTATTGAAGGCATAAGCATTATTGAAAATTTTCTTGGAAGTTTTCCTACAAAATTTGAGCCTTTGATGGTTGCTTTTAAAGAAACTAAGGATATATATAAGTTTTCAATTAACGAGTTATATGCATCACTAATAAATCATGAAAAAAGGTTAAATAAATAACATATAGTTGGAGACCAAGATTTTTCATCACATGTATTAGGAATATGAGGAAGAGGAAGAGAAGCTTCAACCCGGAGGTTGAGGAAGAAGTTCATCTAGAGGGCGTAATGAGTGGTCCATCAAACTCAAGTGGAAGAGGAAATATTCAATAGCACAATCATAATCACTTTTCTTGTAAGAGATAGGATATGTCACATGTGTAGTGTCACTATTGCAAGAGATATAGATAGTATGCTTATGATTATAGGAGAAAAGTAGTATGATCATTACAGGCAAGATAAAAATCAGGTTGGGGTCTCTCCTCCAAGCTCCATGTTTATAACATGCACAAATATTGTTGAAGCATCACCTTTATCACCTTGAATATAATCTATCACAAGATATCCCTTGTGATGTATAGTATTTGTATTCTAGTTACATTAATCACATGCCAGGTAACATAGATTTATTTTCCAATTTGGATTATTTAGTAAAGACGTATGTTACCCTTGGGAATAATAATATAGTATTTGTAAAAGGAAAGGGAACAATCAACATTCTAAATAAAAATGGGAGAAAAATATTATGCATGATGTTTATTATGTGTAGGTTTGAAGCAAAATCCTAAAAACATTGGTCAATTTGTACATAAGTATACATATTTTTATTGAAGACAATGAATGTGTGATCGTAGGTAAATCTCCAAGTACTTAGTTGATTTCTAAAGTGAATATGACAAGAAATAAAATGTTTCCTTTGAAGATTAGAACAGCCAAGTCCAGATCTTAGTCTACATCCGAGCTCATACTACGAGATCGGTTTGAAGCTAAAGAAATTAAATCATCTATTAAGTTAGTTGAAAAAAATAAATCAAGGGTATGGTATCTTAGGTTTGGTAAAAGGTTTTCCTTTGACTCATAAACTAGAGATTTTTTTGAAAGTTGTATTTTGGGGAAGCAACATGCATAGAGAATCCTTCGTAATTAGAAAAACAACAAGAGAAAGCTGCACCACTTGAATTTTTTCACTTATATTTATGTGGACCTATAAAAATAACTTCTATTGGAGGTTTCTCATATTTTATGAAATTCATTGATGACTATACAAGGAAGAAATGGGTTAAATTTTTTAGACACAAATCAGATGCTTTTGATATATTTCAGCAGTTCAAGGCCTTAGTCAAAATGTAAAGTGAGACCTAAATCAATGTTTTGAGGAAAGATAGATAAGGTGAGTATGTTTCCAATGCTTTTCTAAATGTTTATAAATATCATGGTATACACAAGCATTTTATTACTAGGTAGACACCATATGAGAATGGTGTGGCAGAGAAGAAGAATAATACCATCATAGAGATGGTAAGAACTATGATGAAAGAAAAACATATTTCAAATGAATACTGGGAAAAAGCAGTAGTAAATTTTGTTTACATTTTAAAATGGTGTCTAAACAAAAAGTTCTAAACATGGTTCCTTAAAAATCTTGGACTATCAGGAAAAAAATTGTTTCTCATTTTAGAATCTTTATCTGTGTTTCATATGCACATCTTCCGATGAGCTAAGGAATAAGATAAACAAAAAAGGAGAAAAGTTGATATTTTCTAGATAGTCATAGAATAAAAAATCTTACAAGTTGTTTAATCTTGTTACCACGAAGGTCATAATCTGTAGAGATGTATAGTTTGTTGAAAATGAGGCATTGGATGGAAGTATTGAGAGAACAGTCAATGTAGTATTAGTTATTCCTCATGATGATATGGAAGATGAAACTATAGAGTTGCAAGGTATTGTATCTTTTTGAATCTTGGACATGCACCCCAAATTTTAACAAAAGCTACACCTCCATATACAAATAGGAGGTCTCTAAGATTTCAATCACCTTCAACCATGTAAGAGACACTACAAACAACACTAGAAGAAAATCCTTCGATAAAAAACAATCCATCATCAGATATTCCTTTGCGATTGAAAACAAGGAGTCCTAGAAAGATTTATGATGTTCATACAACTAACTCTTTTTCAGTTTTTGCATTGTTTTATCAAGTTGTAGATCCAATACACTTTAAATAGGCTATAATTAATGAAGTTGGGTTCAATCCATGGATAATGAGATAGACGCCATAAATAATAATCTAACATGGGAATCGATAGATATTCTAGAAGGAAAGGATGTGATAGGAGTAAAGTGGGTCTACAAGACAAAATATAAAATTTTGGTAAAGTACGAAATATAAGGAAAGGCTAGTTGCAAGAGGTTTTTCAAAGCAATATGGAGTAGAATACAATAAGATGTTTTTACGTAGCAAGTTTGGACATGGTAAGAATAGTTTTAGCAATTGCAGCTCAAAACAAATGGTCTATTTATCATATGGATGTAATATCACCATTATTGAATGGTTTTCTTGAAGAATAATTTTATGTGAATCAGCGAGAAGTTTGTAAGATTGAATTTCATGAAGGAAAGGTATATAGATACGAAAATCCATCTATGGTCTCAAGAAACACCTAGAGCTTGGTACAATAAGATTGATTATTATTTGATTCAGAATGGTTTGATGAAGAGAAACAATAAGTATACCTTATACATCAAGATAAATGAGCAAGGTAAGATTATGATTGTTTATTTATATGTAGATGATTTAATCATTACTAGAAATCTATCTACAAATTCATTCAAATCAGCCATGTAGAAAGAATTTGAGAAGAAAATAATAGGACTCGTGCATTATTTTTTGGGAATTAAAGTTCAAGAATTAGAAGTTACATTTTTTATTTCACAAGAAAAATATGCCAACAATGTTTAGAAGAGATTTAACATGTTAAATTGTAAGTCATTGCCAAAACCGATTCTGACAAAGAGGGTTTAAAGTTAAGAAAAGATGACTGTTAGTGCAAATTCACAAAGCACCCTTGGATGTTTTCTTAGATTTCTAGTTTGATAATGGGCATCCATTGTGATTCCACGACATGGAATCTCTTCCCAAAGTGTGAGAATTGCAAAAATGGGAAAAAACTCTCCAAATTAAAGGTTAGTCCCTCTACTCCTCTAATAAGATGTATGCATGAAATTTTCAGAGGCTTAACTCAAAATCCTACTCTAATTGCCAAGGGGACAAGGATAGAGGAGAGAGAAAAGAAGATAAAAATAAACTAACAGGGTGATACACCAAAGGAGTGGTGAACATCTATTTCGTAGATTAACACAAATTATAAAAAATACAGCACAAATCATGCACAAATTGAAAAAATTGTAATGAAGGATCAGTATAGAGAAAACAACACAAGAAAGGATTGAAAATTCATTCACAAAGCTTGCATTGTCATTTCCATTTTTAAATATAGTGTATTACAACAGCAAGGAGGTAAGAAAAACATGTTGCAGTCCTAAAAAAGGTATGATATTACACAAATTCACTTGCCAAGGTGAAGGAGGGAGCCTGCAGAACATAAAAATGTCCAACCATTTACAAATGAGCCAAATATGGCTTTTAACAATGAAAACCCCATTCCAGGAAGGAGAAACATAGGAAAAAATGAAATGAATGATTCAACCACCAAAAAAATCCATCAAAAATACTATGAGTACACTTAAAAGTTCATTCCCCAAGATTTTCAACCATGCTGGAGAAGAATGGAAGCCATACTACATTAAAAATGGTGGTTGAATGTCGTTTCTACTCTTTTCCCCATGTCAGAGGCGTTTTCTCATTTTTCTCTCACTAAACTCCACCGAAAAACAAAATTAAAGATTCAATCATCTAGAGGACTTCAATATTTTTCCTATGACACCAAAATCGAGAAAAACCCAGCTCTGGATCGAAAGATATTCCCCTCTAATGATTTAGGGAAAACTAGGGCAAAAACGGGTCGGCGGGCCAAAACCTAAAATTTTTCCCCTTTTTTGAATTTGGGAAAATTTCCCCAAAAATCTCCACCCTCTACCACCCCACCGTAACGTGGCACTTCCTTATTAGTCCACGGGCTCAAATGGCCATTTTACGCTTTTTTGAATTTAAAAAAAAATCCAAAATTTCTTCGTGCACCGCCGCTCTGCCGCCACGTGGCATACTCTAATTTGGCACGGGATTTAATCAACTTTCTTTCCTCTACGGGCCCATGGGAAAAAAATTTCTTTGCACCCTTTTAAACATTTTGGTAAATTTTTCCAAATCCATCCATGCCTCTCGACTTCCGCTTCCGATTGGACACATGGCACATTCTCGAGTTGGTCGGCAGGCCAATTGCAAAATTTTCCATTTCCTCTTTGGCAGGCCCATGGGCCAATTTTTTCCTTTGCCCTTTGTTATTATTGGGAAAAAACCAAAAATTTCCCTACTCCTCTGACTCCCACCGCCCTCATGGACAAGTGGCACATTCCTATTCCTCATGCGGAGCTTCCTAGGAAAATTTCCTCAAAACTGCCGAGCCATAACTTGTAAAATACAAGGAGTTAGAAGTAAAATTTTACCTTTTCGGAAAGGTGAGAAAATTCTCTATTTGATGAAGCCATCTCTAGATAATTTTGAGTGTCTGAAAAGTAAAACAAATTGACTGAGGCACACGGAAGGAAGGAATGAAAGAAAGTTAGTCAAAATAAGCAAGGGGCTTATTTTGGATAACAATTTGGCGACTCAGAGGGGTCATCTACGCCTCTTTGGATGAATGATAAGTGGCCTAGAACAATCCATTAGGAATTGGATTCATCAACTTAACTTCTTGGTACTCTCAACTCATTAGAAAAATTCTAGAAAGAATATTGTGAGAGTAGAATATCACTTGATCTGGAACATGGCCTGCAAAGATGCTTCTTTGGGAAAACAAAGCTTGTGCCAAAGCACTTAGGGAAATGTAAAACCAAGCTACAACAAAAAAATGTGCACAAACACTAGGAGGAATTAAAATCTAAGCTACTATGTACAAGGTGAGGAGTTTCCCTTATAGTAGAAGTGTTTTAGATGCATTCCATTAACTAGAATATGCAGTTCTTCACCATCCAATGTAGACAATTAGAAGGTATTGTTGTTCTTACATTTTATGACCATATAGGGGCCACTCCAAATGGCATAAAACTTTGAATGACTTCTGATTTGCTCGGTTTGCATCCCATTTCAACACTAAATCTCCAATTTGGAAGGTTCTAGCCTTAGCTTTCCTATCAAAGGTTCTCTTGATCAAGGCTTGGTCTTTCTCCATTGTTTGGGCTGCATGCTCTTTGATTTCTTGGAGTTCCATCATTTCTGCATATCTAACCTCCATGGGCTCAAAATTCCAAAATTCCAACTACTTCATGACTTCCAACATTGGCAACTCAAGTGACATAGGCAAGATTGCCTCTCTTCCATAAACAAGTCTGAATGGAGAGTTACTGATGGATCTCTTGGGAGTTATCCTATAAGCCCATAAGGCTGATTTGAGTTTAGTGTGCCAAGTCCTTTGATTTTAATCAAGAGTCCTCTTGATGATATTTAATAGGTTCTTATTGGTAGACTCAGCTTGGCCATTACCTTGAGGGTAATAATTTGATGAAGTGCTTAGATAGATCCCATTCTTAACAGCTCATTCAGTTACCTTTGATCTTATGAATGCCAATGCATTATCTGATATTATAGTGGTAGGTATATCAAATCTGGTTACTATCCCATCATAGAAGTCTAGAATGCTAGATTCATTTTCCTCTTTGAGTGTCACCGCCTCAGTCCATTTGGTGAAGTAGTTTGTTGTTGTTAGAATCCACTTGTGTCCTTGGCTTGAGTTTGTGTTAATGACTCCAATAGAGTCCAAACCCCATTGCATCAATGGCTGGTCAACTGAAATTGGGTGCAATGGAAGGGCTGCTAATCTCTCCTTGCTTGTGAAGAATGCAAAATTTTTGCACCTCTTAATCCATGCATAACAATCACTAAACACCTTGGGCCAATAATAGCCATCCTTCATAATCTTGAGGGCTATCACTCTTGGAGAAAAATGACCCCCAGCTGATCCACCATGGAACTCTTCTAACATTCTCTTAATTTTTTTTGTCCCCATGCATCTCAGCAGCACTCCATTTATATCCTTTTTGAATAAGACACCATCAACAAGTGCATATGGAATAGCCTGCAATCTGAAGTGTCTTCTCTTGGTTTTTTTCATCTCTGGAGGGCATAGGCTTGTTTGTAAGAAGTGCATTATGTCTTGGGTCCAACAAGGAGTGAGCATACCACCATTCTCTTCTTGAACACATCTTTGTTCTTGGTTGTCTTGTAATGCCAAAACAACATCCTTCCCATTGTTTGCTTCCATTGATTTGCTCAAGACCATCTATTCACACAATCCCTTTCCTCAGAAAATCTTGGTGACTTTGATCTCAATGTCATACTCCATGACACAAGTAATCCACCTGCACATTTTTCATTTAGGTCTTTGTTGAGGAGGAAGTCCTTAACTCCCACATGAGAAACCAGCAGTTGAACCTTGTTGTTTCAAACTAGATGCTCAAATTTTGTCAAGCTCCTAATCACTACAAGACCATGCTTCTTAATGAGGGAATACCTCACCTCATATTCCTCCAAGCTTTGGATAAAGAAGGTAATTGGCTGCTCTCTGCATTTTATTTGTTCTGCTGTACTAAAATTGCATAAATTGTATCATCACCTCCAAATGCATAAGGGATAAAATCCTTAGAGAAATATGGGTTAATGAGAGTTGGAGCTTGTGAGATAGCCTCTCTAATTTCCTCAAAACTTTCCTTACCTTTATCTATCCATTTGAAAGCCATACTTTTCTTCACATCATAGTTATTGCCTTGACAAGGACTGCAAAGTCTGGAACAAACCTTCGAACAAAATTTATTCTTCCCAAGAAACTTTGAAGGGCCTTCTTGTTACGTGTTAATGGAAATGATTTTATTGCTTCAACCCTCTCTTGATCAATTGCTAATCCCTCTTTGGAAACAATGTGTCCTAGGAGCTTTCCTTCATGAGCTAGGAAAATACATTTATTGGGACTCAAGGATACCCCATATCTTCTACATATTTAGAACACTTTTCTCAAATGAAAGAGGTGATCTGCTGCACTTTTAGTAAATACAGTAATATCATCTAGGTATATCAGCACTATTTTGTTGATCAATCCCTTGAACGCCATATCCATTACCCTCTAGAAGGTAGCTCCGGCGTTAGACAACCCAAATGGCATTTTCCTATATGCATAGGTTCCCCATTTGGTGGTGAACACTATTTTGAACTGATCATCCTCCTTTACCATGATCTGATTATACCCTAAATAACCATCTAGCAATGAAAACCTCTCAGAGCCAGCAACAACTTGCAAAATTTGCTCCATAGAAGGAAGTGGGTAATGATCCTTGAGGGATGCTCTATTCAAATCTCAAAAGTCTACACAAAATCTGATTTCTCCACTCTTCTTTCTAACTGGAACCAAGTTTGCAATCCAACTTGAATTCTTGATGGGAAATATGATACTTTCCTCTATTAACTTATTCAATTCCTTCTTCATGAGAGGCTCTATGTGTGGATTGACCGGTCTTTGTTTTTGCATGATGGGTTTAGCACTTAGATCTAATTCAATTGTGTGTTAAGCTAGCTTGGGATTGAAACCCCTCAAGTCTTCATAGCTCCAAGAAAATATATCTAGGAACTCTTGGCAAAGTTGCATGAACTCATACCTTTCTTGCTTGGTTGCCACTTTACCAATTTGAAGTGTTTTGCCTTCTCCCACCGAGATGGGCACTGAATCTTCTCCCTTTACTTGGATGTTTGTTAGGATTAAAGATGGACTCCAAAGTGACAAGTCCTTTTGGTAGTTTATTGGTTCTCAGTTGTACCAATTAATCACCATACTGTTGTTCTAAATTTTCCTAAATTTTGGCTGAGAACTCAGCTTCTTCTTGCAATTAATTGATGATTTTTTGGTCACTTTCAAACACTTACCAACTTGCATTATTGTCTGGAACGATGGCCTTATAATCACATGAATGTTTGGCTGCACTTTATCCTCCTTGATACTTTCCACAACATCAAAGGCTACTCCAAATGTTACAAGTCTATTAGCGGCTTGGTTTTCTTTCTTTCTTATAACTCTTCAAGAGGTCACCCTTTTTATAACATTTTGTCCTTTAACTTGATTAACAATCAGCTCACTTTGTCACCAAAGACTAGTAAGTTTTGATACCTCTCTTTCTTGACCAATGCAATCCTTGTATCAAAGCTTCATATTCAGTAGTGTTGTTAGAACATGCAAACTAAAATCTAAAAGATGAATAATACTTAATTCATTGAGGTGAAACAAGCATATCTCCCCCTGCACCTTTTCTACTCCTTGATCCATCAAAGAACAATTGCCATACCTCATTGTCATCTTTATGGTCTAGCTTGGTGATGCTAAGAATAGGCTGATTGTCTTCATACATGTAATAAACTCCTAGTTCAGATTCCTCTATTTCCTTGTAGGGATCAAAAGCATGTAACTTGCTTGCCCATTCATGAAGATTCAAATCTGGGATGCCTCCAACTTTGGTGTCAGCTTCATCTATGCCTGGATATTCCTCTTGATCAAATGTTGAACAGTTGGCATTGATTGGGCTTGGAGTATGAGGTTCAATATGAAAGTTTACAATATGTTCAGACCTGATTGTGGCCTTAGTTCCATATCTAGTCCGGAACAACATGTGTGACCAATCAGTAGATAAATAGCCTCCAATTCTAGTTGTGAAATCCCTTGACAAACATAGGGAAAAAATTGGAGGTAAATCTATCACTGACGCATCTTGCAAAACAGTGACATTGGGGCATGCATGCAAAGTGAGGCCCAAATATTTAATTACCCCACTGTTGTTACTTCTGTCCCATCCATTTGCACCACCCCTTTGGATATGACTTTATATTGGAGGCCTAGCTGATCAGCTATTTGCTTGGGCATCACAGAACTACTTGCCCCAGAATCAATCATACAATTGTGTATTAGTTTATCCCCAATGATCAATGAAACATAGAATGGAGGGGGCTTCAAAACTTTACCTTGTTATCCTCTAAGCTTCCCCTCAGGTTGAGCAGCATTGGTGAGTACCTTCTCTTTTATATGATCTTGCTGATTTGAATTTGACCAATTCTTCATGGCAACTTGTAGTAGATCCCTTTGGCCTAGGATGGATAGTGATTCCCACATAGATATATTCATATTTGTATTCTTCATTTGTTCAATGATGTTAAATGGGGATGAAACATCTCTTGCTGCCCCTTATCCTTCATAATCTTTTCTTGTACATGGGCTACAAACCGTTGACATTTGAGGTGGTCTATAAGTTTCCTTGGGTTGTCCTTGCACATTTGGAACTGTATTTTTCTTGCCAACACTTTGTGGAGTGATGGAAGGTTGTGGATCACCTGGAGATAATGACTTCCCTTCACCAATATTCCTCTTCTTTGACCATGTGTTAGCTATTACATTCTGAGAAATTGTTTGATTCTTACCATAAAAATCTTCTACCTGCCAGTTCACAAGTGTAGTCTCATTTGGAGTTGTATTTTGTTGTGATGTTCCTTGTTGTTGGTTTGTTTCGTGACTCACTTCACTCTCTACGCCATTGTTGTCACCATCAAATCTTGGTTCAAAGCACCATTGAAGCAAATAGACTATTTGTGAGGTTCATTTCATGGGAAACACCAATCATACTCTTGAGCTATATTATTTTACACTGGCACTAAGGCTTTAGATGCATCATTGGGGTTATAGGGCTGAAATGGTCCATTGACAGGAGACCTTACTTGATTTTGATTTGCAGTTGGATTGGGTGGCGTATTAGGCTAATATGGTTGCCTATTAGGTTGAGTTTGAGACTGATAAGAAGGTCTAAAGCTTTGGGCTTGCTGCCTCTTGAGTGTAACTAGCTCATTTCCTAAATTTTGTAATTGTTTCGTGACTTCTTGAATTTCATTTGGGGCACTAGAGGATGAAGTAGAAGTTTCATTTACACATTGATTTCTAGGAGTGGGTATAGGAGCTAAATTAGGTGCTTGGCTAGTGCTTGGGTTTTCCATGTTTGGATATAAGGACATGGGAGGCCTAGGCGCTAGTTTACCATCTTAGATCAAACAATTCTCATCCCTAATGGCAATGCTATAAGTTGCAGGTATATTTGCACCTCCCATGGATTGGAATAACATAGAAATATCAGAATTTAAAGCTTTGAGATAGTATAAGAAAGCACCTTTAGTTGTTGGCCTTATTGTCACTGGAATTCTATCCCAAGTCCTTTGAAATCTGAAATTGAAGTCTATTAGCTGCTCATTGGGAGCTCTCTTGTCATTGTCAGTTGTTCCAATAGAGACAAATTATCTCCCTTTTCTCCAAACTACTCATGGAGAGCTATACACAATTGGTTCCAATTTTGGATAGAACCTGCCCCAAGGCTCCTAAACCATTACAAGGCTTTCCCTTTGAATGAAGATGCTAAAAATTTGACAGCAATTTACATCTCAACAATCTCATGGATTGCACAAACATTAGCAATGTCTTTGACATGATCACCAGGAGTGGTCTAATTTTCCCTAGTAAAGTATGGGATGTTCTTCAATGCTACAACTGGAACTAGGTTTTGTGCATTGAGAGCAAGTGGGCTACTACTAGTGAAGTTGACATAAGGGTTGTGTTGTGCCATTTTGATTGGCTTGAGAACCCTTGTTGATTGGGTGAAAGGTCTACCAGGTGGAGGAGTTGATAGAGTTCTATTTGGTGGAGATGGAGACCTTTGAATTATTCTTCCCCTCTCTCTTCTTCCTAGGGATAATTGTAGATACTCAAACAATCCCTCCTCTTTATCCCTTGACCTTGTTTAGATCCTTCTCATGAATCTTAGACTTGGACTGCTAAAACCAGTTGATTTTATCTCTTTGGGGTCGCTCCAGATGTGCAAATCAGGGCTCCTTTTAAGTAAGAAACTTACAAAAAATGCACATCAACTTTTTTGTAATGAAGATGAAGACCTCTAAGGTTCGCATCAGGCATGCAAAAACTGTTAGTGTTAATTCACAGCAGCCCTGAATGTTTTCTCAGATTTCTAGTTTGATAATGGGCATCCAGTGTGATTGCACAACATGGAATCTTTTCCCAAAGTGTGGGACTTGCAAAAATGGAAAAAACTCTCCAGATTAAAGGTTGGTTCCTCTACTCCTCTAATCAGATGTATGCATGAAATTTGTAAAGGTTTAACTCAAAATCCTACTCTAATTTTTCCAAGGGGACAAGGATAGAGGAGAGAAAAGAAGATAAAACTAAACTAACAAGGTGATACACCAAAGGAGTGGTGAACATATATTTTTGTAGATTAACACAAATTATAAAAATGCAACACAAATCATGCAAAAATTGAAAAAAATGTAATAAAGGATCAGTATAGAGTAAACAACACAAGAAAGGATTGAAAATTCATTCACAAAGCTTGCATTGTCATTTCCATTTTAAAATAAAGTGCATTACAACAGCAAGGAGGTAAGAAAAACGTGTTTTAGTCCTAAAAAAGGTCTCGATACTCCACAAATTCACTTGCCAGGGTGAAGGAGGGAGCCTGCAGAACATAAAAATGTCCAACCCTTTACAAATGAGCCAACTCGACTTTTAACAATGAAAACTCAAGTCCAGGAAGGAGAAACGTGGGAAAAAATGAAATGAATGATTAAACCACCAACAAAATCCATTAAAATAGCATGGGTACCCTTAAAAGTTAATTCCCAAGATTTTCGACCATCTTTGGAGAAGAATGGAAGCCATCTTTGCATTAAAAATGGTGGTTGAATGTCGGTTCTCCTCTTTTCCCCATGCCGAGGCATTTTTTCATTTTTCTTTCACTAAACTCCCAAAAAAAAAATTGAAGATTCCATCATGTAGATGACTTCAATAGATTTCCAATGACACCAAGATCAAGAAAAACCGAGCTCTAGATGAAGGAAAATGTCTCTCTTAAGATTTAGGAAAAAATGGGTCGGCGGGACCGAAACCTAAAATTTTCCCCTTTTTGAATTTGGGAAAAATTCCCAAAAATATCCACCCTCTGCTGACATGTGGTGTTTCCCCATTGGTCCATGGGCTCAAATGGCCTTTTTACCACTTTTTTAATTTTGGAAAAATTTCCAAAATTTCTCCGTACCACGTGCCGCCCCGCCGCCACATAGCACACTCTGATTTGGCGCAGGATTTAATCATATTTCTTTCCTCTGTGGGCCCGTGGGAAAAAAATTTCCTTTGTACCCTTTTAAAATTTTTGGAAAATTTTAACAAATCCTTCCGTGCCTCCGACTTCCACCTCCGACTAGACACATGGCACATTCTCCGGTCGGTTCGCGGGCCAATTGCAAAATTTTCCATTTCCTCCCTAGCGGGCCGTGGGCCAATTTTTTCCTTTGCGCCCTTTGCTATTTTGGAAAAAAGCCAAAATTTTCCCCACTCCTCCAATTCCCGCTGCCCTCGTGGACACGTGGCACATTCCTATTCGTTGCGGAGCTTCCTAGGGAAAATTTCCCTCAAAAACTCCGTCGAGCCATAACTTACAAAATACAAGGAGTTAGAAGGAAAATTTTACCTTTCTTGAAAGGTGAAAAAATTATCTATCTAATGAATCCATCTCCAGATAATTTTGAGTGCCTAAAAAGTAAAAAAAAAAATTGATTGAGGCACAAGGAAGGAAGGAATGAAAGAAAGTTAGTCAAAATAAAGTAAGGGGCTTATTTTGGATAACAATGACAACAGATAATTTGTGGATCCAATATTATTTAAAAGGTTAGTTGGACATCTCATATGTAATAAAACCACAAGGTGTGATATTATGTATGGTGGGAGCCTCATCTCAAGGTTTATGGAATCTCCAAAAGTTTTACATTGGCAAGTTGGAAAAATGATTTTGAGGTATTTATGTGGAACTAGGAATCATGGAATTTTGTATCCAACATCAGATGAGTTAAAACTCATAGGTTTATAGATAGTGATAGTGTCATAAGTATAAATGATAGAAAAATCACATTTGTCTATACTTTTCACTTTGGAAGACGAGTGGTTTCGTGGTCATCAAAGAAGCAACCCATAGTCACACTATCTTCAAAAAAAATAGTATGTAGCAACAAAAGGAGCAACATGTCAAGTTGTGTGGATGAGAAGAGTGTTGAAAGATTTGAAGCAGAATCAAGAGGACGAAGCTACATAGATTTTTTGTCACAATAATTCAGCAATAGCATTGTCCAAAAATCATTTTTTTCACAAGAAGAGTAATCATATTGACATGAGATATCACTTCATCATGGAATTTCTTAGCAACAAGGAAATTTATTTTGAATTTTGCAGATTCGAAGATCTATTTTTGAAATATTTACAAAATATTTTGGAAATTATTTTTTTAGTATTTGAGAAGTTGTTTGGGAGTTTATAATGAGTAATATTTCAGATCTGTAAGTGTACACTCGGCTCCCAACTAATACAAATTTGAAGGTTGAAATTAAGGGGAGTGTTGAAAATAGGTTATTTCTCACCACATGATTTTGTTATTATTAGGAAAAAAAAATCTCCTTGCTTTTCCAAGCATATTTTAGATTTAAATAGATGTCCCTATTTTTAGTATAAAATAAAATAAAATAAATACATTTGTTTGCATGAAAAAAAGGATGTGATATTTGTAGATGATAGTTCTATTTTTAAGATCTTTTATTTTCAGAGTGGAGTGTTATATTGTTAGATAAAAGACCTATATATATTGGAAGCAATTGTAAGTGTTTTTACACACACAAATTGTAACATCCACAAAAAATGGCATTTTAGAAACACGCTAAAATCCTAAACACTTAACCCAAAATATATTAGCTATTTTTTTTTTTTAAAGTTAAAAGGTTACAAGGTTGTCAACCCTTAGAGTGCATTAAATTTACTTTCACCAATAATCTTTACTTTACAAGGGATGGACCAAGTCTAAGTTAAATGATTAAATATTCTTAATTTATCTCTAAGGTCAATTAATTAACATTCAACTAGGAAGGTGCCATAATTTAATTTACTTGGTTTAATGTTTTTACTCCTCCACAACTAACATTCCTACCTTAATACTTTACCTTATACTTAGTTACTATAATTCCATTATTTAAATAACTTAAATGTCTATTTCATTACTTTTCTAAAACATACTAGGAACTAGATTAGTGACTTTAAGGTATTTAAATGGCCCCATTCACCCATCTACACATACCTTTAAATTTATTTAAAACATCCATAGAATATATTCCTACAAACAAAAATAGGGTTGATCCTCAACCCTTGGATCAATTCAATTGTGGCCACTAGATCCTAGGGTTCCAAGCTAACCCTAAATATCCTTATGAATTTTTATTTAATCTCTTTCTTTACCCAAGTCTCCTCATTTGGTCACTTTTCCTTTGTTTAATTTGCAGGTTGGAGAGAAGGAAGCCATGGGAGAAAGAAAGGAATAACTATGGAGGAGTCTATAAAGAAATCAAGCTTAGATTAGTTTAGATTGTAGATTTATCATTGTAATGTATTTCATTCAAGGATTGAAGGGATTTCCTTTTAAATCTGGTTTTATTACAAAACTGTTTGTATTTGAAGTTCTCCATTTGGGGAAAACCCTACCTCTATTAATATATATTAGTTTGAGTACTTTCAATTTACCATTTGAAGATTTAATTGCTTAAAACAATAAGATTTATCCATTATTTATTTGCTAGAGGTTTCCTCTAAATTTCTACATGCTTAAAATTTAGTTATTACAAGTTAAAATTTACACAGGCGTGGATCTAATTTTTCTACCGTAAGTGATAGAACCACCGCTTGGAGAAGGTCGGCAGTCCTGAGACCACTTCCCCACCTAGGTGACAATTCACAAACTGCTGCTTTACCGGAGCAGCGGTTCTGAGACCACCGCC
This sequence comes from Taxus wallichiana var. yunnanensis, assembly GCA_018340775.1. Lineage (NCBI taxonomy): Eukaryota > Viridiplantae > Streptophyta > Pinopsida > Cupressales > Taxaceae > Taxus > Taxus wallichiana. Next base: position 118,437,342 of record CM031241.1, on the reverse strand, counting down.
TTGCCTGAGCACCGCTTACGAGACCGTCGCTCGCTCTTCACAGGGGCAGCGGCGGTCTATTCCTTAGAAACATAACCTTACAAAATGATATTTCTCAAAAAAAAAAGTCACTAGAGTGTTTTAAAAATCATTCTGAACTTGATTTTATGTGCCTAAAGTTTCTAGTTGTAAGATTTAGTTCCATTTATTCATTCCATAGTTAAATAACTCATTTTAAAGCATTTTTTTCTTTCAAGTAAAGCAACAACAACTATAAGATCATTTTCATTTTGTTTAATAAATTTTCTTTCAAGCCCAATAGTAAAAAGGAACTAAATATACTTCTAATATTGTTATTTTTTCCCTTACTACAAAATGCAACATTCCAACATAACAATATACTTCAAATTTTTGTCTCTTTCCATTTTGACTACAACTCATTTTTTTCAAATAACTACTAACAACTTTATTCAACATTCAAGTTTGCCATGAATACATTATTTACATCTTACAACTTCTATATTTCTTCTTTCTCATTTTAAATAATATAAGTACGATAATTAAAGTAAACTTTATTTTTCCCTTGAGCATAGCTCATTTATTTTAAAGCAAAAACTTCTTTTACCACAATACAAACAAAGACTAAATTTTTAAGCATGATTGAAAGTTTGGTCCATTTCTTTCCATACTACAATTTGAAGAGAAGGGAAATTTTACAACTCTTCAATGAGCTTCCTTCAAATAATACTACAAATTACAATACAACATTTCTTTTAAACAAAAATAATATTACAAGTCTTCCACCTTGAGTGGGAATAACAAGAAGGTTTTCTCACAAGGAAGATTTCCTTTGGAAACTAACAAATGCTCCAATTTTCACAACACCAACATGAGCTCCACCATTCACCATGTGTTCACTTGGTCACAACAAAAAAGGGGGAGAGGAAACACTCTACACCAAACCAATAATCCAATATGGGAGGAGAAGTCATCTTCATCATTGGCCCCCGAGCCCCAACCACATTGCAATGAAAAATGGATCCAACTCATGGAAAAAAAATAAGCTTCCGCATCAGAATTCAAGATTTTAAAACCATACCAAAACACAAGCAATACAACTACAATATGAAGAAGGAAAGCAAAAAATTACATAAGGCTTCAAAATGCAAAAGCCAAAGGATCAAGATCTATGGGGAGGTCACTTATGCCTCCTAATGGGAAATGGGTTCCCACCTTATAATCCTCCAATACACATCTCAAAACCCCTACACACTCTTATGCCTCCTTCAAGAACCTCTTAGGCCTCCAACGTTCTCTTATGCCTCCCTATAATCTCTTATGGATCCCTTAATAAAATAATCAAGTAAGAAATGCAAGCATTTTCTTGTCCTATGCGGGGCACCCAACCCAACTCCCTCGAAAACATGAAATGAACTCTTATGCCTCATTACATGTAAGATCCCCATAGTCCCCTCCTATAAAACACTTAGGAAATCTACCCAAGCACCCAACAAGCATTCCAAAACACTCGAAAAGATGCACATATACACAATATAAAAGAAAATATTTTACAAGAGTGTAACTCCTACCTTTCCATGGTAGAGATTGATCTGAGAGTCACACAACAAGCTTCTTCAAGCCCAAAAAATCACCAAGAAGCTCTAACAAATCCACAAGCACTCCAAAATCCTCTAACTCAAAAAATGCAAGAGCACAAAGAAATGAAGTAAGCCCAAACAATCAAAAGAACTTGAATAAATATAAAAGAGAGATAGGAGGGTGAAGTTGCTCATGTAGGATGCCATATCACTCATCCTCAACTCCACCTCCCAAGTCAAACCTCAAACCCAATGCACAATAAATTGGTGGGTGAGTGAAAAGACAAATTACTTACACACAATCCAAGCCCACACCCCCTAAGGATAGACTTTAATTACAAGAAAGAAAGTGCAATAATATTTTACCTTGTTATCTTACCAAAACACATAATGGGGTCTCTTTGTGACACCCCAACCCATAGGTAGGTTTGGTATATAAATTTAATAGGTGTGGGACAAGTTTGACTTGTCCCACAAGCCTCCAAAATTTTCCCTTAAGGCCAAATTCAAATTTTCATGAAGGGGTAGAGTGTACAACACTCAAGATCACAAGAACTCAACTTACAACACATAATCCAAGAGCCATCTAATCTAATAAATGAAAATATTTTTACCCATTCATTATTTAGTTTAGTAAAACAATTAATTTACTAATTTAGACACAAAACAAGTAATTAATAAATGAGAATATATCCTTTAAAATCAAATACTAAAATTAAATAAAGGAAACTAAATTAAAGAATAACACATAACCCATTGGTCACAATTGGAGGTGACCCCCATGGGGACCCCCTAACAACAATTCAAACACACACACACAACAAAATACATGTTGTCATGGTGACCCTTGTTTAATTAATCTAACGTCCCAATGTGGTTGGTCTTCAATCCCCCCGTTGTTTGTTGTGACATGTTTACCTCCAAAACACAGAACACCTCCTTCGGCCTCATGGACGCATAAAAAAATCTAGGATAAAATATCCAATATAAGTCCACAATCATCTGTATTTGAATCAAAAACATCATCTAGGAAAGTAACAATATCATTTAGAATTTCTAACAACATCTTTATTCTACATTTCATCAATATCCATATGATCACAAGATTAGTTCAATTGTTAAGGTCTACTCAAAATGACAAAAGTATCGCGAGTCGAAATATATATAACCATGTTAATAACATATCATCATTAATATAAATTATCTCTAATAATCCACACACATCATACTATGAATCAAAATCAACCACAATCCATTATCTCTAACATCTAACATCATGTTAAGTCAAAAGCTACAATAATATCCATAAGTATAGTCGATAAAGATATCGAAATCAATAGTAAAAAGTGTTGAACGGAGGTGAGCAATACACAAACTATATTAAGTGAAGCTATGAAAAATAAGAAGATATATGCACAGTAGTGTTGATTTGAGTTTAGAATTCTTTGTTTATTTGTAATAGTATTTATTTTATTTGAATCATTGTTCGTTGCATTATTTTCCTAATTTCTACAAAAATATCCACAAATACTGATCGGGGTCACACTCAACAATACAATTGTGTTTCCAAATGATGTCTTGGTATCGATAATTGTATCTGTATACATTACTTTTGGGTTGGTATTGGGCAACCTCATTAAAAGAAAATTGTGGCCTCCTTTTTATTTCTTCCCACCTTTATATCATCACGGGGCTTCTCCTAATATCCACGAACTGCAAGATCTTTATTTTAGCAAGGCTTTCCATTTTCCAATTCTTATAATCAAGGACAAGCTGAGGCATTTATTTCTTCCTATTATGTGATGTTTTCAAAATTAATAGAATTTTTTTAAAGCTCCATACAACTAGTTATACTCAAATATTTCGAGGATTTCAGTTGTATAAAAGTATCAGGTAGACCAAACAAAATTTATAACACCCATCCATATACAACTTGAAATACTTGAGTTTTCCACAACCTTGTGGAAGGTTTTGTATGCTTGAACAATGACCTATATCCAACATCTCGAAAAAAATAGGAAATGTAGATACATAGATCGTAGTGAGTTGTGAAGCTCCTCTTAAACAAACGTAAAGTTGAGATTTAATCTAGCTACAAGGCGTACAAAGCTTCTGCAATCTATTGAAACCAACTCTTTCAAAGAAGGTATTTTTGAAAACATTGGGGGTAACTTAGGCAGTAATGAGCCTCCTAAATAAGAAATCTAGGTGTTTTCCACCTTTTTTGAAAAAGGGTAGATCTCTTATACCTCATTGGCGGTGGATCTATGAAGAATATTTGATCTAAGAAACACAAGAGTGTAGAGGATCAACAAAATAGTAATAATTTGGGGGAGAAAACAACATGCTCTAAACTGATTAGTATCTCTAACAAAGTTGGAGGAGGAGATTAAACGATGTAAGAAAAATTTAATATTTATTTTGAAAACTTGCTTTCTCGAATTTGCAGAAGGTTCTAATAACAACTAAATTTACAAACTAATCAAATGGAAGATAAATAAATTTTTACATTTATTTTTTTAAAAATTTTACAATTTTTTTAATATAAAATTTTATATTTGTTTATGAAAAATAATAACAACATCTTATTTAGTTGAAAAATACAAATAGTAATAACTATTTAATTGAGTGTGAAACCTATAGTATAATTTCCTTCAAAAATACTAATAACTCATAATAACTTTAAATATACAATTGCCTCACTCCACCGTATTTCAAAGGTGTTGAAATATTTAGAAAATATTAAGCGAACTAGAACATGATTCTATACCGATAGATGCTCATTTGAAAATCAATTACTCAAAGGTAGTAGGAGGGTGTTTATTTTGGTAAAAAACAAAAATACACTTAAAATATACTTCCTCTGACTTGGAAAAAAGAAGGTGATTAGTAATGCCAAAGTGATATATTTGATGCACAAAACACACAACAATGGTAGCCAAAAGTGAGGAGACCATAACAAAGATTGGCATATGTCCACTATCCCTTCTCAAAAACATCCCCTCCATGTCAAGATGTGTAGATGAGAAGAGTGTTGAAGGATTTGAATAAGATTCAAGAGGACAACACTACATAGATTTTTTGTCACAACAATTCAGTAATAGCATTGTCCAAAAATCATGTTTTTAAAAAGAGAAGCAAGAATATTGACATGATATATGAATTCATCAGGGAATTGCTTAACAAAAAGGAATTTTTTTAAATTTTGTAGATTCAAAGATATGTTTTGACATCTTTACGAAATCTTATGGAAATGATTATTTGAGTATTTGAGAAGTTGTTTGGGAGTTTATGATGAGTAATATGTCAGATCTAAAAGTTCACACTCAACTTCAGACTAATATAAATTTGAAGGTTGAAATTAAGGGGGAGTGTCGGAAATAGGTAATTTCTCCCCACATGCTTTTGCTATTATTAGGAAAATAAAAAATCACCTTGCTTTTCCATGCATATTTTAGATTTAAATCGATGTCCCTATTTTTAGGATAAAATGAATTAATATAATAGGTAATTTGTTTGCATGAAAAAAGGATTTGCTATTTGTAGATAATAGTTCTATTTTTAAGATCTTTTATTTTCAAATTGGAGTGTTCTATTGTTAGAAAAATACCTCTATATATTGGAAGCAATTTTAAGTGTTTTTACACATGCAAATTATATTGAATTAAAGCCATGACAAAGAAGAAGAGAATATATGCACATGTAGTGTTCATTTGAGTTTAGAATAATTTGTTTATTTGTAATATTATTTATTTTATTTCCATTGTTTGTTGCATTTTTTCCTAATTTCTAAAAAAATCTCCACAAATCTTGATCGGTCGCACTCAACAATACAAGTGTGTTTCCAAATGATAGCTTGGTATTGATAATTGTATCCGTATACATTACGTTTGGGTCGGTACTGGGCGCCCTCATTACAAGAAAATGGTGGCCTCATTTTTATTTCTTCCCACCTCTATATCAACATGGGGCTTCTCCTAATATCCATAAACCACAAGATCTTTATTTCAGCAAGGATTTCCATTTTCCAATCCTTGCAATCGAGGACAAGCTAGTGCATTTATTTCTTCATGTAATGTCATGTTTTAAAAATTATTAGAATTTTTTTAAAGCTCCACACAACCACCTATATTCAAATATTTCAAGGATTTAAGTTGTATAAAATTATCATGTAGACCGAAATAAATTTGTAACACCCATCCATCAACAACTTGAAATACCTGAGTTGTCCAAAACCTTGTGGTATTTCAAGTTTTTCATGTATTTTATTTCTAGAGTTTTTGTTGTGAAAACAAGTCTATTGTAGTTTAAACCCCTTGCTCTTCATACGATCGTATTATTGTAGATTATTTTTTCCTTCCAAATAATTGAGTTGTTCCTGTTTTAGTGCCTATAGATCTAAGTACTCAAGTAGTAACTCTATCAAAGGATGTCTCTTCTGGTATGCGAGATGTTTTGATTTTTTTAAGATTTATAACCCTTTTCCCCTTCTTTTCTACTCCTTAAATCAATTGGATTAGTGGAACAAAATCCAATATATTTTTACCTTACCGCTTATGGGTATGTTGAGCATAGATTACTTGGGTCATGACAACCTTACTTTAGTGAACAACCACTAGGTTGAACCCGATCCGGAGTTGACTATAGTTTTATGGAAACTTAGTCATCCTTTCGAGTTATGGAAAAAAATTTCATAATGTTAGTTGTTTTCCTTTGGTGTTACCAAACCACGGTGAGGTGTGGTTGTCAAGATCTTTTAGACCTCGTTGTTCTCCTTTCTTGGGCTAGGTAGGCGGCCCCTTCGTTATCCAATCATTCCCGCAAGTCTACAAAAATTTACATGTGGATGACTATTGTGGTTGTTATTATGTATGAAGGGGGGTATTGTAGCTAAGGTACTCAATTTCTTAGTCATTTTGCACCTTGGTTATTCCTTTAGAATGGATTAGAATGTTGGAAAATTACCCAGCTGCATGAAGATCATCGGTGTAGGTCCATATCTTTAAGTTCTTCCGTTAGGGGCACTTTTACCCTCCCTTATGAAACTTAAACCAGAACAAAGGTTTTCATCACAGATATTTGTAGTTTCATGTGTGTGTTATGGATAGTATTTCTTTATCGTCAGAACTATCTTGGCATTTTTTACTCGTGGTGACTCTTGGTGGCATTTTTTTTAATAATTTTACATCTCACTGATTTTAATTGACTATTGGATGACGTATGTGTGTTTATATCTTGTTGACTTATGATAGATTGGTTAAGAGCATTAGGGATATTTGGGGGTATTTATATATAGATGCATTGTTGATTGATAGTTGAAGTTGATGTTAATTTAATGGCTTTTGGTGATACTTACAAATGTAAATTAACTTTTTGAATGGTTTTAATATGTCAATGAGGGACACTTTAAAATGACTTGTGATGGAATATGAGTGATCCACATTGTTTTAAAACAAAACTATAGACTTATAGAGAAGGTTTGGAAATCCCTAGTGTGGAAAGCTTGGTTTGATGATTAGAATATTAACTTGTATGTTGGAAATATCTTTTATTCTCGCTTGTCGTTAATAGCCTATAAGGGTGGTGGCCTCTTCTTAAATGATTCTGAAATTCCTTCGAGTCAATGGCTGAAACTAGTATTATCTTCTTCCCCTTGTTAAACAATGTTGAGTGGTGGTCGTGCATTAGTTTTCCATAATATAACTTATATGATTACATGATTAAAATTTTAATACACTCGACCTTTCATGTTAACCTTCAAATCCATGCTTCCTCCTGGATTTATTGTTTTTTTGTGTCATTTCTGAAAATGAGTATCATAGCTTGTGCTTTTGGTACCTATTTATGAATGTAGATTGTTTGGTTTGAATATCAGTTCTCAATTGTGATGCCCACCAAAATAACCCACTTGAGACCCAAGAACAACCTATGATTAGTTAGGAAAATTATCAAACAATTTTTTTTAAAAGAGTCTACAACCAGGTTACAAGACAATAGTTTTCGCAAGCAAGTTTCAAATCCAAATGCTATTAATAGATTATATTTTTATTAACATGACCATAATAAAAGGTCATAAGGTCCAAACTTTGGGTTAGATTATCAATTAGGTTAAGAGGGTAATTTCTCACTATAGCACTCTCTAACAGGATTAAAAGATTCAACATGATTTTTCTCAAAATTAACACACAAAAACTTCCCAAAAACATTCCCATTAGATAGGAAATTTCCCCACCTTTCCAGTGATATAAATAAGTCCTCATAACTCCTCATAATTCTCAAGTTATGAACCAGCGAGCCTTGGGGTAAAAAATTTCACAAGAATGGGCCTGTGGGCCTAGGGAGGAAATTTTTCCCGAGGGCGGTCCTACGGACCGCGGGGAGAAATTTTTCCTGGAGAAGGAATCACGGTGTGGTGGAGAAATTTTTCCATGGTGCAGATGACAGAGCAGGGAAGGAATTTAGCACTTTTTCCCTTTTGGGACAAAAGCGCAATTACCTCTACGTGCCTGCGAACCCAAAAGAGGAAACGTGTAAGAATTTCCAAGTGCCACATGTCAATCCTCGATTCACGTGGGGAAAACAGACATTCGGGAGAAACATAAGAATTTTAGACTTTAAATGAAAAAGGATACAAAGGGTTAAAATGCTCCAGTCCTCTCTGCCAATGCCTAAGGATGCCACGTGTTAGCCAACCATTGGATGCGGATCGGCGGGAGAATTTAGGAAATATTTCCCAAAAAAAAAATCTGAAGTGCTAAGATAAAAAGGGGATCTGCTCCTTTTCGACGCCTTTTGATGCCATGTGGTAGCACCTAATTGGCTGCAGGCCGGTGGGGTGGTAGAGGAATCATAAAATTTGACTGTTACGGGCCCACGCGGCCATGAAAATCAACCAAAAGGCAAAAGCGGGCCGACGGGGAAATTTTTCCAAAATTTATTTTTGAACTTAGGGATTTTTGACAAAAGAAAGGGCTTGCGGGTCATTGGAGCGGTGGGAAATTTGTGCCTTTGTCATTTTTGACCAAAAAACGCTAAGGGAAAATTTGGGCCCACGGGTCCGCAAGGAAATTTTTCCCATTTTTTTTTTTATAGTTAGGAATTTATTTTTGATGCCAAATGAAGAAAAACTTTAGGGGGCCATAAATTTTGATTGGGAGATCATTTTTTGTCAAACGAGGACATTTTTGTAAAGCTCTCAACCTCCTCTTTGCACAAGAATCATTAATTTTTTCATTTTGTTAATGTTTTAAGGGTTATTTTCACAAAAATGATCTTTAACTTATGAAATTTTAATCAATTGGTCTTCTTCCTCTCTCAACATGTCAATTAGACATGGAGAATTGTTCTTAGATGGATTTAGGATGGATTTGGAAGGTAAGTTTGTTTGATTGACTCCAAATTTTAAAAAAAAACTTTGATAGCAAAACGGTTTGAGCCCAATTTTTCTAAGTTTTCTAAGAAATTCCTTATGTGTTTTTGTCCAATTGAATTCATTTAGGGCATACTACTTCAGTTTAATAGTTTAATTTTTTATTTCATTGTTGTAGGTTTGAACTGTGTATTTTGGATAAAGTATTTACCAGTTTGAAAATACAAACAAGAGATTAAATTTTAAAGGATCTAATTGTCATTTTCATCTTAGGGTATTAGAATTCTTTCTAATTCTAATCTAATATATTTAGTTGATTCAAATTAAACTATTCAAAACCAAAGGAAATTTTTCCCATTTTTTTTTTACAGTTAGGAATTATTTTTTTGATGCCAAATGAAGAAAAAATTTAGGGGGGGCATAACTTTTGATTGGGAGATCATTTTTGGGAAAACGAGGACATTTTGGAAAGATGTCAACATCCTCTTTGCAGAGGAATCATTAATTTTTTCATTTTGTTAATGTTTTAAAGGTTAATTTCACAAAAATGATCTTTAACTTATGAAATTTTAATCAATTGGTCATCTTCCTCTCTAAACATGTCAATTAGACATGGAGAATTTTTCTTAGATGGATTTAGGATGGATTTGGAAGGTAAGTTTGTTTGATTGACTCCAAATTTACAAAAAACAACTTTGACATCAAAACGGTTTGAGCCCAATTTTTCTAAATTTTCTAAGAAATTCCTTATGTGTTTTTGTCCAATTGAATTCATTTAGGGCATACTACTTCAGTTTAATAGTTTAATTTTTATTTCATTGTTGTAGGTTCGAACTGTGCATTTTGGATAAAGTATTTGCCAGTTTGAAAATACAAACAATAGATCAAATTTTAAAGGATCTATTTTCCATTTTCATCTTCCAAGTATTAGAATTCATTCTAATTCTAATCTAATACATTTAGTTGATTCAAATCAAACTATTCAAAACCAAAATGCAATTTTGATTTCAAATTTTACACATTTTCAAAAGACAAAGTTTTGTATTTTCCTCACACACATTTCTTCCTTTCAAATAGATATTTCAAATACATTTCAAACTCATAATTTTAAACAGAAGTAGTTCCAATGGTGGAAAAGAATGCAAATTTTATTCAAAAGACAAGATTTCCTTCTTTTACAACTTCTCATTTCTATTGATTTTCATAACACAATATACAAAATACATCTCTTTCTTTCAAAATAGAAACAAAGTGTATCTCTCCTTTACATTTCAAAATAAAAACTTTCATATTCAATACAACATATTTCCATTACAAAACATATACGATTTCATCCACTTCAAGTGGGAAAGGTTACAATAAGATTTCATTTCAACAAGGGATTGTAAAACTGTTTTCTTTTTTCTCCTTTGGTCCAGAAAAACAACATGTAGATTTATCATTTTTCCAATTCTGATCACAACAAGAGCTAGGGAAAGGAATCACTCTCCACCCATCCAAGAAATCCAATGACAAGGAGAAGCCATCCTTCTTCATTGGCCCCCGATCCCCAACCATGATGTAATAGAATATGTGATTCAACTCATGGCAAGAAAGGCTTCCACAACACACACGCAACATTTTCACATTTAAAACACAGTCCAAAATAGAATGTAGTTTACAACTACATTAAAGAATGAAAAAAAACACTGAGGCTTCATCAAACAAGCCAAAGGAGAATGAAACTATGGGGGATGCTACTTATTCCTCCCAAAGGGGAAATGGGTATCACCACCTGATTTCAAACCGCAAAAACATAGTATATCAAGCTCTGACATGACCTTATGCCTCCCCCAAGTACCCCTTATTCATCACATTTCCTTATGCCTCCCCTACCTCTTATGGCACCCCATAACGAGTAAAGAAATGTAAGCTATTTCTTTGTAAGGTGGAACCAAAATCCCAACTCCCTCCACACTTATACTTCCCCAAAACACTTGTGCCTCCCACAAAATCAACCCCATAGTCTTCTCTGACACCATTCCTACCCTATCTACCCAACATCCCACAAACATGCCAAAACATCCACAACAATAACAATGTCATAAACATAAAATAAGCATTACAAGATCCAAGATCCTACCTTTCCATGATGGAGTTGTTCCAAGTTAAAAAACAACAAGCTTTAACCCAGTACAAGCAATCAAAATTAGCCAAGGACAAGAATTCAACAATCTTCCAAAAACTTCTACAAGAAAGATCTCTAAAACAATAAAATAATTCACCCCAAAAGAAGTTTCCAAAAGTGAAGCAACCCAAAAGAAAGCAAGCAATTCGAATTTTATAGAAGAGGGAAGAGAAGAGGATGAGGTGGAGCCATGTAGGATGCCACATCACACATCCTCAATCCCAACCCAAAATTCAACTTCAATCTCCAAGACACAATAAATAAGTAGGTGAATAATAACATAGTCTTACTTACACACTCAAATCAAGCCCATATCCCAAATAACTGAAATTAATTTAAAGCAAGAAGTGTAATTAAAACATTCAACTAGGCTTACAAAAATGCATAATGAAAGCTAGATTTAAACTCTCTAACCATAGGTGAGGTTGGTATGCAAATTTAAGAGGTATGGGACAAGTTTAACTTGTCCCACAAGCCTCCAAAATCAGTCTTCAAGGACAATTTCGAATTCCAAAGAAGATGAAGTGTTTCATACTCAAAATTTACTTACATATCTCTTACACATATCTTACAACATTTAATAAAAGAGTCAACCACTCCAATAATTACTTTCTTATGTCCCAATTTGATTAATTTATTTTAACAATATGATTACTCACATTATATACCACAATTTATTTAAATAAAAGGGATAAACAAATCACTTAATAAACACATATAAACATCAATAAAAAAGAACCAAATAAATTAATAATCATAACCCTTGGTCACATTTAAAGGTGATCCCCCCATGAGAATCCCTAACACAATCAAATACAAGTTACAATGGTGATCTTGTTGAATTCATCTAGAATTCCAATGTGGTTGGTCTCCAATCCCCCGATGTTTGTTGTGATATTTTAACCTACAAAACAAAAATACCTCCTTCATCCTCGTGGCCATATCAGAACATCCAAAATAATATAAATAAAATTCCAAAATCATCTAGATATATGAATCACAACAACATCCAAGCGAACAATAAGATCATTTTCAATTTTTACTCAACAACTATATCATCATCAAATAATTTCCATTTCTAGGTCTACTCACAATATCTAGATATCACATGTCTAAAAAACATCCATAATATAATGATGTCAAACAACATATCATCATCAATATATAAAAATGTCTCTAATAATCATCATGCATCATACCTGAATCAAGGTCAACAATAATTCATGATCTAAAATCCAACATCATACTATACTAAAATCCATAATCGTGTCTATAATATAATCAATAGTATCATGATCAGTATCAAAAGGTGTCAAAGGGAAGTGGGCACCACATCAATCTTCTAACCTAATTGTTTATTCGATGGAAATCTCATTACACTAGACTGTTGTTTCTAACTTAGAAGGCCATTGGCCCCTAGTTCTCAAATGATTGTTTAATTTTTGTTGTTTTGAGACAATGTTAATAACTGAAGTATAAGGATTTCTTCTTAGATTGGCATGGGGGGAATTTTTTATATTTATCTTGAGTTGTTAAAATTTAGACCTTTGAGCCACTTCTTGGAATACAATATTTTATCCTTCCTTGATTTTGTTAGATATTAGGTTATTGTTGCTCTTTGTATTCTTATCTTGCTCAGTTCTCACAAAATGACTTAGGTTAATAATTGTGGCAGCTGGCTTATGCGAGTTGATGAGGGAAATATTGGTAGAATATTGCATGAAACTTGGTTTGTGAAGTTCTTTTTTGTACGAATACTTTTATGTTATAAAACTCTGGTATGGGTTATGTGGAAATTTTAGAAGAAACCCAGTGCCTTAGTATTTGTGATGTGGAGTAATCTTGTCATGACTATTAAAACTGTGGCTTTTTTATTCGAATGGAAAATATAAAAGTTGATTACCACATGATTATGGGTGATTCTAATGTATTATAGAAATTTCTAATAAATGTATAACATGGCATGACCAATGTTATTCTCTCTCATTCCCTAGTCATGGTTTAATAGGGTTGGTTGTCAGTTTGGGTTGCGTGTCGTGTTTGAAATAATTGAGGTAACCTTGTTTAGTTTTTGAAAATGAGTAAAGTTAAACTTTGCTTTCGAGATAAAATGTTGAGTTGTAAACCCTTCTAGGACGTAGTAATAATTTATTTATAAGCATAATAAACTTGGGTTGGATAATCCTTATATATATATATATATATATATGAATATTTATATATATATTAATGTAGACATGAACTACTTGATAACTTTTGAGCCCCTAAGCAACCAATGAGGAAAACTATATTTGGTAATAAAAATATTTATATACCTCGTTTCTTTTTTTCTAAGCTAAACAAATCAACATTATCTTTTTATGGTGGAATCTTAAGTGATCTTATATTGTAATCATTGACTAGTTTTGGAAGATAATAAGGTTGTATAAGTAGGAGGAAATTTATTAAGAAACCCTTAAATCTCTCTCAATCGTTTGAAGTGTAATTTTTTTTCCTTTGTCAACCTTAATCAAGAAAATTCTCAATGAAAATTTTAACCAGTCTTGAAAAATTCTCACCTCATTATAAGGTGGGTTAATAAGCAATGAGACCCTAAAGTTGAATTATTTTGACTTTTTCCCTCAATCCTTGCCTTAGTTAGTTGTGATCTTTCTTAAGTAATGTTAAATTTTTTATCCTTAAACAAAGAAGATTATTATTCTGAACCTAAAATGGTACTTTCCCTCAATTAGAGTTGGTGCTTGTCACTATGTAATGGCGGTGTGGAACAAGTTTCAGTGGCTTGAGTAAGATTAATTAACCTTGTGAAAAATGGAAAATGTTCTTAAATCAATAATCAAGCAATTTTTGACATATTATAGAATGATTCTCCTTCATAAAACTTGGTCTTAAGTGAATTAGTCAATAGTATAAAAGAAATAAGTTCACCTTGGTAAAAGAATGGTGCGAATAAAAAGGTGAATCTTCTAGATCGTAAAGTCAAGTATGAAAGACTTTTCTTTGTAAATATATAACCTTAAAATATTTTACACCGTGGGATGGCATTAACTATAACTGTGTAATGTGTTTGGAATTTTACGTTGTGCCCTGTCGAAGGGAAAATTTGATTGTTCATGTTGGGTGTTGTATGTCTCCTTATTTGCCTATGTGGTCAATGTTGTGTCAAAATTATCAAGAGTCGGTCGTAGCCCCTTCTGGTCACCCATGTTGATGTGTAAACTCCAAGTAAGCCAAAAAAAAAGTTATCCAAGTTTTTTAGTGTTTTATTTGAGTGTGTTTTAAGTTGGTGTTACACTTGGTATCAGATCGAGGTTCACGCTCTTGAACCTCTGGAACAGATTGGAGTAGTGATGGTGTTGCGTGATGGTGGTAGAAATTGGAAGAGTAATGTTGTTTAAGCGTGATGTGATCCATGTCGTAATTGTGATATTGTGAATGCACATGATGTGTATGTCACTTCGTGCATAATTGTTTGCATGTTGATGTGTTGGAGATGAGAGTATTCTTCCTCCTTAGAAATTCTATGAGAATTCGAGCATGAAACACTTTCTTGTTGTGTGTGGAAGAAATCTGATTGTTGATTTTGGATTATTGAATCCTTTTGATATTTGTGATGTTTGGGTGTGCTTATATGTTGTGTGACCAAGGTTGGCTGTAGTGAATTGGATTTCTTAATGACATCATTATCATTTGTGTAGAAATGTGTGTATTTCCATGTATATGGAAATTGACTATATGTTGTAATTGTGCTCATCATAAATATAATTCATATAACATGTAATTATTCATGTCATGATTTAGGGAATATGGTGGGTATATGATCCCTATCGTATAGTGATTGCACTTTGGGTGCAGCATGGGGTGATGTGGTGTGTTGTAAACCGTGAATGTTATGTATGTGATTTACCTTGTTTATGTACCATGCGAAGGCACTATGTTAATATGCATGAAGTACCATTGTGTAGTATTGTGCATACATGTTATGTTGTGAACCTTATGCTAACCGACCCTGAGGGAAATCGGTAAAAGTGTATGTTTGGAGTGAGGGAATGTTTACCATGCACCAATAACTCAAGTTGACCTTAGGGTTAGTAGATGAAAACCTGTGCTCCTCTTTCTCTCTCTCTCCTCCTTGTGGTTGTATGGATACAACCTAAGTGTAGCTATGACTATGTTTAGCCTTGTCAAAGTGGTGGCGGGATGATTCAAATAAAGATGATGATAGTTGTACTATTGATATGTTATTTTATGAGTTGAGGCTTAATGTTTTGAGTGCGAGAAACTTGTTGAGTACCCCCTTGGTGGCCAGATAAGGCCACATATTCATTGTAATGTGCTATTCTTATATATGTATTTTATGCGTAAATTAGACTATTTTTGTTATTTCGTGTAAGGACGAGCAATTTTCTTGATTGTCATGTTTTACATTTTGGGCATTTCCTTGGTTTGTGGTACTAACATGCAGATTTTTACACTTGTTATCCTATAAAATTGACAAGGTAAATTCTATAGGTAACCATACCAAAATTTTGTTTTGGTTCCCTGTCGAGGTCCCTTAGCATTCAGAATGGCATAAAATCCCTTTCCGGATAATCTGGTTTTCGAACTTAGTCATTTCGGTCCTTTTTTTTGGTTGGGCATAGTTTTATTCATGCAAAATCAAATGTATCTACACCTTGTTTTGCGCCTTTAGCGCACTCTCTGTCGTGTCAACAGAAAAAATGTTGCAGCCTTCCCATGTTGCCTTCTTGCACGCAAGGCGCATCTGCCAACCTATCAACAGTAAAAATGTTGTGTCCTTAAGCGGTGCACCAATGCGCTCAAAACCCCATGTTGACAGTCTTGAATTCACGCTAAAGGTGCAGGTAATTTCTTGCTGATAGATGCATAACCACACCAAAGGGCAAAAATATTTTCATGTCGACATGTGTTTTGGTGCACCCTTTAAAAAATTTGGTGGCACATTTATTACGCCTTTTGCTATATATAGGCGCATCCACCTTGTCATTTTCATGATTGAAAAACACATGAAAAGTTTATTCCTCGGCACCTGTCAGTGCTCCTGTCATCCTCGTGTCGCTTTACATCATGCTCGTGGACCCACTTCATTTCTTCCAGTCTATATATCTCTCGGTAAGTGGTCCTTGCTTTTCTTGTGATATTTGTTTGTTGGTTTTTGTGGTTGTGCTTGTTATAAAAATAATAAATGAACCTAAGAGGCTTCCCCCAAACCAGTTTCACCCTCCTCCCAGATCTGTTGGCCTGGAGGGCTTTGTCCCAAAAGTGATACAAGAGCCTCGTTGTCCTATCCCCCTTCACTGTCAAAATCATGTTAATGAGGCCTAAAAACCACAAACCTGTCCAAGAAGAGAGAAAATGTAAAGTTGTTGCATTTCCAAACCCACGGTTTTCCTTTGGCACAAACGCCATCACTGTTACATAAAACACAGTCACGCCAAGGGTGCACTCTGTCTCTCCCTGTAGCATGCGTCTTCCCTGTGCCCTTTGAGAATCTTATAATCCTAACACATGGCATAAGCACAATCTCACCTACATCAACACTTGAATGTCTTATGAAGCTCTATCTGCTCGCGTGCCAAAAGTCCTTTAGTGCACTTTGACTTGATGATGCATCCTTTAATGTTGCGCCCCTTGGTGCACCAAAATGTTCTGCAACATGTTCCATATCTGCGCCATTGGCGCATCTGCTGCCATGCAACACCAAAATTATTTACACCCAATTTAAACCTTACACAATGGCGCAGGCGTAAATCCTTCTACAACAACATTGATGTTATGTGTAATTTTCTTGTGCCCTACACCCTTTGGCGTTGTTTTCTTCCTTGCAACACTCTGCATCAGTGTGCCATACTTTATTGACCTGACCTGCGGTATATAGCGCCTACGTCTTATGCCCAGAAGCATCTAAATTACTAACTCCTCATTCTGTAAAGCCTTGATGGATAATCTAATGCTAACATGGCTCTTTTGCATTGGACTTCGCTCCTTCTTCTTGTAGATCAACAACTGAACTCAAATTTGCATATGTCTACATCAAGCAAAAGGCCAACCAAGTCAAAGGGTAAGGCCAAAATCATAGAGGAAGAAATGAAATACAAGTATCAAAGGGTCAGGATGCCCGAATCCCATGCAGAATGTGACTTAGACATCGAGAGATTTGAGCTTGGCCATATAGACATGGAAGATTTTGGGCGAGAACCGAGAAGGGTCATAGGCGAGTCCTTGGATGGAAAAATTGGTTGGCAGTGGACTACACTTCAGCTGGGGAATTCCCATTAGTGCGTGGTAAATAATGAATTTATGATGTTGGTGGCCACATTTGCTATAACAAAGACACGAGGTGTGTCGAGAATGAAAAGGGCGAGGTCATAATCAACCTCACTACCCGGCACTTTGAAATCATGATGGGTATTCCCCACCACCGGTATTTTGTGGCTATAATCCAAGAAGACTGCATAAAGGCATGGGAAGAAAATGAAGACAAATGCATGCAGTTAATGAACGAAGTGTATCTGAAAAATAAGAAGATAATAACTAGGTGCCCATAGGTTATTCACCGTAGTGACTTCTCAGAGGAACTAAGTGACACCATTACCTTCCTGAGTAGGGTGTTTGGGCTTTCTGATGCCCATTACTTCCACAAATGGATGCTCAAGTATCTAGAAACAATGAACAAAAACATGCCTGATCAGCGTTTTGAGTGGGCAGAAATCATCAGCAGCACCATCTCGATCGGCTCAACAACTACCACAACGGGAGGTTCTACATGAACTCCTACGTAGTCTATGCTTCTGACCTCGAGAGAGACTATCAGTGGCGAGCCGATGTGGGGTGTGGCCCAAGGTAAAAATATATGAATATTATCCAGAGTTGAAGCTGGAAAACAACATCCCACTGTTTAGTAAGATCAACGATGCCTTCTTCTATGGCATCATCTACCTATTGAGGCCCAATATGACTCACGGTCGGATGACCAAGAGCATAGTAACTACAACCGAGAAGTGGGGGGTTATTTACGCAATTCCCCACTTTCACCTATCTTAGAGCAGCCAACTTCTTGGGGGAGCCCACCAAGTTACCAAGGTATGCAGGCCCTAAGTTGATCCTGTTGGAGTTATCCAGATAGCTCATAACATATCACGAGAAGTGCCTTAAAAAGAAGAAGGTGGAACTCCTTTCCCCCTCACAGTGGGTAGGTACACCTACACTTCTCACACCAAGGCCCAGGAAATGTTCACGGAGCTAGGCTGCTCAACCTGAAGCACAATTTCAGCAAGGCCAACCTTTGATCCATGAAATTACCTCCCAAAGGCAAAGCTCGATCTCGATCCATGTTCCACAAATCGAGGACATCTACATCGACCTGTATCACGAGGTTGAACTTAGAAGAAAGGATCACTCCCCTGGCCCTAGCAGAAATTATTCAATATGGCGTGGCCATTGTTCCAAAAGGTTTCCAAACAACCGATCAAGAAGTTGATCAGGTATATCTAGATACGGACGGGGACAACTGGCCATTTTCCGAGATTGACAGGACAAGGGCACCTTAGACTATTGAGGAGAGGGTTAAGGGCACATTGCAGCACACAGAGCATTGGTGTAGGTATAACGGGCTCATCTACCTTGGGGTAGACTTCACCATGTCTCCTTTGGGCAATGCACCTACAGGTCAGGCTGAGGCATTTTCCAAAGGGCAAAGGAAAAGACAAAGAGGAGAATCGGGCTCCACTCAAGAAGAATCTCCTGAGAGCCCTCCCTCCACCGCACAGGAACAGGTAGTAAGCCTGGTATCACCTGAAGAGGAAGAAGTGGCAGTGAGTGTTCAAATGGGCACATCCACTCAGGATGTTTCCACTGCTATAATTATTGAGGTTCCCTCCATCCCTTCTCCCTCTCCCCTTCCCCTCCTCATGTCACTCAACCAACCATTCCTTTGGTTGTGCCTTCTCCCATCTTCTACTGTTCCCCCTTCCTCTTCCTCCATCTTCTCTTCCCTCACGGAGCTGTCCCCCACCATTTCTTCTCTCATCTCTCAGCTCCCTTCCACCCCGTGACTTCTTCCCTGTAGTGTCTCCTCCTCCCGTGAGCACTTTTTTGGCCTCTCTCTCAATGCCACCACCAAGTGTCTCGATGCATTTCCCCTCATCCACTGCAGCTACTCCTTCCACCTCTGGTCCCACTCCCTTAAGTCTAACATGAATCTCCCAGCACCTTAGCCAGCATAAGATGAAACTCCCCATTTCACCTATGGACTTCTCCGTCATCTCAAAAAAAGGGGCTAAGAAGAAAAAACCAATAACCCGCTTCTCTCAGAGTGCATCGGGAGAAAGAGTAATGGAGATCGCGTATCCTGATCCCACAAAGGATAAAAAAACATATGTCCCCTATAGATTATGAAGTGATGTAAGTCACAATGGGAATGTCATCCAAGAGCCTTCAAGGAGAGGCCCTATCTGTGGTGGATGCCCTTTGTAAGAAGCTTCGAGAAGAAAAGGAAGAGAAGAGGCTACTAAAAGAGTAGAATAAACATCTTCTCCACGCCCTGCAGAAAATGGGCAGTGCACCTCCTATAACTGCCACTGAAACTCCTGAGGCCCTTAGTCAGGATAAGATAAATGAATACATCAAGATTGGTGAACAAGGCATGGTAGTATCCACTGGAGAGACCAGATCCTCAAAGATAGTGAGGAAGTAATCGTCAAGTTCACCAAACTATATCAGAACATTGATCGGGTGAACAAGGAACTCTAGGAAATTACAAGACCTATCTTTGAAGAGTTGGACCATGCTAGGTTGCAACATGATATGTTCCATAAGATGCTCGACTACTAGTCGATGATTTAGTTAAATTCGGCATCTTCGATCACCCTAGAGGACCCAACAAATTCCTTGCTGCTTTGGACTACCGGGTCGATCAGATGGAATTTGTCCTGGAGAAGATAGACAAGGTCAAGGAGGAAGCCATGGATGCAATGCATCAAATGGAGAAAATCATCCTAAGGATGTCTCCGGGCTTTCTCACTCTATCATACACCTTGAGGAAGGTAGATGAAACCATTCGGATCTTCAAAAAGATCGTCTCACAAGGGCTAGGGCCAAAAGCTACTTTTGACACTGAATCCATCAATAACCTTCTGGCTTGCCGTGATTTTGTAGGGTACTGATGGAGGTAGGTAATGAATACTTAAAGCTCCCAGAAAAACTTAGAGATGAACGGGAGACTTGTGAAGTCATCGGCGATCACATCAAGGGTCCTGCCAGGATCAACTCCAGCCGATGATCAACAAATTCATGGAGTATCGGGCTCAATTCCACATTGCCTCTCCTGAGCAGAAGCAGGATACTCCCTTCCAGCCATGGGATGATGATGAATAGCCTTCCTCCTCTTTGCTTTCTTTTTGTAATATTTAAAAGTATGTTGGCACAAATGATGACATCATCCATGTTGCACCATGGGATGTTGTCATCCACCAGTTTTCCCAAAAGTCAATAGTTGACTTTTAGATATTTTGTAAATATTTTGTAATTAGTGGTTGGTTTCTTTTTCCTTCTCTCTTCTTCTCCTTCTATATATACTTGAATACTTGTTGTATTCAGGGGGTGGACATTTTTAGATGAAAAATAGAAGTGAGAAGAAAAGGCTTTGTACTTTTTAACAGAAGAAAATATTAATACAATATTGAGACTTTGTGTTGAATACATGTGTTATGCATCAGACCTTCCTTATGTTAGATCGTATGTTTATTATGTTGGATATATCTCTACTTTTTTGTCATTTTTCATTAGTATTGCTTTGCTTGTTTATGCAAGTAGGTTTGGCTCCATTTATTACCAATCTCAAAACATAAATCCTCTGACCTTTCTACGCTTTGGAATTCATTTCTTTTCTCCTTCGGATCTATCTCATCTTCGTCTTTCCCTTCATTCCTTTCTTTTGAAGTTGGAAACACCTCTCTTGGGATGAGATCCCAAACCCCATGAAGGTAGAATATTGTGAGGACTTGCATGATTCTTTGGTAGAATAGCAATAAACCGATTTCGTTTTTTTGTCTCAAGAGGGCTATGCCACTGCACATTGTTGCTGTCTATCCATAGATCTTCTCTCACGGCATGATTTTGGACCAATAGTTTTTGGTGACTCTCTCTTTGGGAATGAATAGATATATGTGAGCATTGTGTCGGTTAAAGGACACTAACATCTTGTAAATTTGCTAAAGTAACTAAGAAAATTGATAAAACTGTAAAAATCACTACATGTTTGCAAATCTTAACTTTTGTTCAAAATCCAAATTTTTTTGCAAAAGTGATCCAAACTGAAAATTTTCTTCAGAGATCCATAGATCTGGGCTAGTTAGAGATCTTTAGTTCGCTGAGTTTTTATAAAAACCCATATATTTCCGTAGATCTGAGTTTTTGACTGTTTTACAAAATTTCAAAACCCTTGCCAAAAGTCAACTCTAAGATCCGAAAATCAGCTTACTAAGTTAGCCATTATTTTATCCTCACTAATATTTGTCATTAAACCGCAATCAGTTTTCAAAAGGGGATAAATTTAAATATTTAGAAAAGGTACATGCTGCTGATTTTCATCAGAAAAATTAGAAACTCAGCAAGTACAACCAAAAAGAGTTTTTAAATCTGCTCCAGAATATTGCAGATCTAAAAGATACACTAGCGGGTGAACCATTTACTCGTAGCAGGAGAGCTCATGGAGAAGTTGATCCTACCTTCGATCTACTTCAAAGGCACAACTTCAGTATTACACCAGCACACTTCTCATCACTTAGTTCAGCTGATCGGTCAGCCAGAAGTGTCTCACCTCCATGAAAAACCATTTTTCGCAAGGAGCATCCACATCCCTCTGTAGTGCTTTGTTGCTTAGTGGAACGCTTCGGCTCACATCCTTTTCAGGTTTTCAAATGGTAGTACCATGGGGAAATGTTATGGGCCCTTTGCTTTACCACATTCTGTTCATGCACTCCCTCATGGAAATTAAAAAAATTTCCCCAAATTTGATGGGAGCAGAAACCAAAGCACGGATTCACATATATCTACATTCATCATGTCATGCAGTATCCTATATGTGACCCATGAAGATGTGTCAGTTCACCTCTTTCTGGAGACCTTGCAAGGACCCGAGAATGGTTTCATCATTTTGCCATTTGCGGATCTATCACAAGTTGGGCCACATTACGGACTGCATTTGAAAACATGTATAAGCCTTTAGAGGATGCGTTCACATTATTTTCAAAGATCACTCACCTAAAGAAGGAATCAATAAAACCATGCATGATTTCATCACCTGTTTCAATTCACTAATCAACTGTGTGCCACTTGCCATGCTGCCAACACCAGAAAATCAGAAGTGTTTCTTCATAAACGCCATGAGCTCAAAAGTAAGTTTCTTACTCTTGCAAGAACAAGTCACTACTCTTGTTCTCACCCAAGTTGCTGCCATTCAGATTGAAGATAACTTGCTTATATCTGGCGAGTTAAAACGTGAACCATCCAAGCCCAAAGTTTCAGTTCCTTCTCTGGCCACTTCATCTGATCGGCATTTCAAAAGATGGTGAATGACTTGCTCACATTAAAGAAGCAGCTAGCTCAAGCTTCCCCCAACTCTTCATACCGGGATATCCCACAAAGAAATTTCACTTCCAACAACATCCCACAAAGGCCGCGTTTACCTGTAACTACTCCACGGTTGGCACTTGAAGCCCCTTCGGTCAATGCTTTAGTCGAAATCGAGGAAGAGGAGAAAAATTATGAAGAACCTTCATCCCAAGGTGAAGATGATCAAGATGTCGGTGAACCCGTATGGCGACTCTACTATCGGGTATATGGAATTTGACAAGGAGGAATCTGATGAAAAAGAGGGTACCCAAGGATATGCAAGTGGGTAGTCATATGTTGTTTTCACCCGCTCACAAGGAAAAGAAGCAAAAGTTGCTGCTAGGATACTAAAGGAGAAGACTGTGTTGAACACACCTCCAACCATTACTAAAAGAGGTAATCCTCTTCCTGCTCAACCTCATATTAAGTCTTTTACGAAGAAATCTTTTCATCCCATCTTCCTCCAAATCAGCCTTCTCCTATTCCTATAAAGACCGGTAATCCTACCCTACCATCGCGAAATGAGGGACTCATTCCTTCATCAACGCAACCCTTGGCCGCATTTGACATAATTGATCATGCTAAAAAGACCAAGATCCAAATGTCTGAAGCTGAGTATCTTCATTCAAACCCTGAGCAACTTGTAAGATTAACTGAATATATTCAAAGCCAAGTTGTCGTAACTTCTCAGGTTTCCCTAAAAAGAATCTTTCTACTCCTCCTGCATCTTGCATAAATGTTGCCTCGACTTCCACGTCAGGAAAAATAGAACCTTTCTATCTCTCCCTCCTAATCAATGGTCACAAGTTAAGCAATTGCATAATTGATTCTAGGGCTTCGATAATGTCATGCCAAAAAATTCACCCATGCTCTGGGCCTCACCCTTACCAAGCCTTTTGGTAGATGTTACTCCTTGGAAACTAAATAGGTTCCATTGATTGGTCAAATCAAAGACACGCGTAGTTCGCATTTGCGGCATTCCCAGAGAAAAGAGTAAAGATGACCATCCTCATTGCCGATATTCCGGCAGCATATGGAATTCTACTAGGAAGGAGCTTTTGTAGTGAAGTTGGTGGAGAGATTCATATGGACTAGTCTAAGGCCAGAATCCCCATCAAAGGTATAATGAAAACATTGGAGCTGGAATCACAAAATAAATACTTGGTTACTAATTCCGACGACCCCAAAGCCCAAATTCTCTTCAAATCATCAGGGATGGGGAACTATTTCTTATCTACTGAGTCTGATAAAATGGACATTCTTGTCCAGGTGGAGGATCTTAACAAGATATGGACGTTGCAGTTTGATGGTAGTTGTGCAACTAGCGGATGTGGTGCTGGAGTTGTGTTAATATCCCCTGAGGAGGAGATTTTTCCTATGTCTTTCAAGTTATAGTTTTTCAACACAAATAATACTGTTGAGTATGAATCTTTGCTACTTGGCATGCAAGCCACAAAAGAAAGGGGAATCAAGAACCTAAAAGTACAAGGTGATGTTGAGCTGGTCGTAAATCAAGTAAAAAGGATATACCAAGTAAAAAATGAAAGGCTCGGGCATTACCACAACGTAGTATGGGAAAACATTGAGGAATTTGACACTTTTTCAATTAAGGCCATTCCAAGAGCTTAGAACGACATGGCCGATTCATTGACCATCTCAGCATCTCTCATGCTCCCCTACCCAGGGTTGAAAACAGACACATATACCATTGAGGTGGTTTTCCACCCAAGCGTGTAAGACAATTCTTAGCACTGGCGGTATTCAACGATGACAATCAACTTATTGCCTTTTTGGAGAAGGTGGAAAATTTTAGTGAGCTTCATTTTGAAGGATCTACTTCTGCATGTCGTGAATCTATTACTGATCAAGATGATGAATCAAAAGGAAGTGATGGCATATGTCAGCTCAAAGGAAATAAAATTCCAAAAGGTTTGGTCTCTCTGGAATGTTTGTTCGATAGACATGATCATTTTGTCAGGAAGAAAAGGAAAGATAATCCTAACTCCTCTCCAGAGACCGAGCCGGTCAATCTAGGTACTATGGAACATCCAAATTTGTGAACATCGGAAAATGTTGCACACCTGAAGAAAAGTGGAAGTTTGTCAAATTTATAAATAAATATATGGACGTATTGGCATGGTCTTATGCCGATCTAAAGTCTTTCAAGCCGAAGGAAATCTCAAGCATGACATCCCATTGAAAGGAGATGTCAAACCCTTTCACCAGAAACAAAGGCACTATAATCCCAAGGTCTCATGTACCATCCAGGTGGAAATACAGAAAATGTTGGATGTGAGAATCATCTTTCCTATCCACCACAGTACCTGGGTCACAAATATTGTGCCAGTATGAAAAAAGAATGGTGAAATACGCATCTGCGTAGATTTTCGCAACCTAAATCAGGTGTCCTTGAAGGACAACTACCCGCTTCCCATAATGGATCGGGTTACGAGGCGAATGGCTGGATTAGAAATGTTGTCCATGCTTGATGGTTTTTTGGGCTATAATCAAATTGAAGTCTCTCCTGAAGATCAATTCAAAACAACATTCACTACCCCTGGGGCACATTCGCCTATAGCAGGATGCCTTTTGGTTTGACCAATGCTGGTGCCACCTTTCAGTGGGCAATGGACTTCACGTTCAAAGGTATGATGGGAAAGGTCATCATAGTTTATTTAGATGACTTAACTGTTTTCTCTAAATAGTGAAGTGATCATTGTGATCATTTGGAGCAAGTATTGAATAGATGCCGAGAACATGGGATCTCCCTAAATATAAAAAAGTCTATTTTGGGGTCACTGAAGGAAAGTTGCTGGGACATGTGGTCAACAAAGAAGGGACAAAGATAGATGTCGAGAGGGTTAAAGCTATTCAGAGCCTTACTTTACCCACAAGCAAGACCGGTGTTCACTCCTTCTTCGGAAAAGTGAATTTTCTCAGGTGCTTTGTTCCCGACTTTGCTTTGAAAAGACTCGCCACATATCAAATATGATGAAAGGGTCACAAACTTTCGGTGGAGTGAAGAAGGAAAGAAGTCATTTGAGGATATAAAATCCTCCGTCACTCATGCACCAGTCTTGGTATGTCCCGATTTTTCCAAGGATTTTATCATGTATAGTTATGCATCTGAGCATATTGTATCGGCCATCTTAATGCAAAAGAATTCTGAAGATGTTGAATCTCCAATCGCGTTCATGAGCTCTCCCCTCAAGCCTCATGAATTGAAGATGTCTCAATTGGAAAAGCACGCCTTCACCGTTGTCAAAGCAGTTAAGAACTTCCGGTATTACATCCTAAACTCTTATATAGTAGTGTTGGTTCCTAACATGACTAGTCAAGTCAATCTTAACTCAACAGGAGTTAGGGAGCTTGAGAGGGAATTGGATTGCAAAGGTCCAAGAGTATGATCTAGATATAAAACCAACTAAGTTGGTAAGAGGCAAGGGCCTATGTCAGCTTATGGCTGAAAACAAGGATTCAAAGACCCTGAAGAAAAGGATGATTGTATCAATGGGACACAAGGCTAGCTGGAGAAAGTTGATTCTCTTCCCATGGTTCTATTTGTTGCAACTAGCGATGAGTGGTATTCTAATATTGCCTTCTTTCTCACTTACGGTGAGTGCCCATCTCATCTAACTTCAAAGGAGAAGTGTACTATAAAGCTTAGAGTAGTCAGATATGTCATCTGGGATGATGGTCTATACAAGCGTGGGATTGATGGCATTTTCCTGCGATGTGTTGACAAGCCACATTAGGTAAAGTTACTTGAGAGTTTTCATGATTCAGCCTGTGGTGGTCATTTTCCTCTTTCGTGATAGCACACAAGATCATCTGGGCTAGGTACTATTGGCCAATGCTATTTTAAGATATGAGCCACCTGGGTAGCAAAATGTGAGCTCTGCCAACAATTCGTTGGCAAACAAAAATTGGTTACTTTTCCCCTCAGGCCGGTCGTTATTGATGAACCATTCAGAAAATGGGAATTGAATTTATCGGAGCACTACATCCACAATCAATTGTTAGACATAGTTATGTCCTAACAGTAATAGATTACTTCACCAAATGGATGGAGGCCATACCTATTAAGAATGCCACCTCTGAAGTTGTTTGCAATTTCATCAAAGAAAATATCATTGTAAGGTTTTGCGTTCCAAACAAGATTGTTGTTGATAATGCTTCCAACTTATCCTCTCGGGAAGTTATCAGTTTTTTCTATGAATATAGGATAACCTTGGCTCAGGCCTCGGATTATTACCCCCAAGGAAATGGTCAGGTAGAATCCAGTAATAAAAACTTAGTGACCATCATACGAAAGCTAGTTGATGAGAATCAACGGTCGTGGCACAAGTCATTATATGACGCTTTGTGGGCAGACCGCATTACTCCAAAGAGGTCTCTTGGTATGTCACCTTTTCAAGTATTATATGGAATCGATGTTGAGCTCCCCATTTCTACGGAACTTCCTACTCTGCGCTTGGCACGAGTGATTAAAGATGAAATTTTCCAAAATTCTCTTGAAAAGAGGATCATGTATCTAGCAGAGCTTGAAGAAAAAAGGATAAGAGTGGTCGACAGGATCACCAAACATCATAATCAAGTCAAGAGACTGTTCGATAAAAAGGCCAAGCAAAGAGATTTTTAGGTGGGAGATCTCGTCCTTTTGTGGGACAAGAGAAGAGAGCCAAAAGGACATGCACGGGAAATTTGATTCTCTGTGGAGAGGACCTTTCAAGATCAAGTAGCTCAATGGAGAGAATAGCTTCTATCTCTCGTATCTAGATGGGAGTTGAGCTCCGCTTCCTATAGTGGGCGACATCTCAAAATATTTAGGAAGTAGAGATTCCTCTCTTCTTTGTACAGTTTTCTTTATGTTGTGTGTTTGTTTTCGTCGTGTGTTTTCTTTCGTCATCACCCTTGTTTTTAACTATGTAACCCAATGGATAGGCACATGTTGACCTGGGGTTCTCTACCCTTAAGCCTCGCTCAAACATAGTCCCCAGAAAGAGCCATTTGTTATCTATAAAATTGAAAAGGGAAATTCTACAGGTAACCATACAAAAATTTTGTTTTAGTTCCCTATCGAGGTCCCTTAGAGTTTGGAATGGCATAAAATCCCTTTCCAGAGAATCTGGTTTTTGAACTTAGTCATTTCGGTCCTTTTTTTGGTGGGCGCAGTTCTGTTCATGCAACATCAAATGTATCTGCGCATTTATTCTACGCCTTTGGCACTCTCTATCATTTCAATAGCAAAAATGCTATGCACCTTCCCATGTTGCACCTTCATGTGCCAGCGCATGTGCCAAAATGTCAACAACAAAAATGTTGCGCCCTTAAGTGGTGTGCCAAAGTGCTCAAAACCCCATGTTGATAGTCTTGAATTCGTGCTAAAGGCGCAGGTAATTTCTTGTTGACAAATGCATAACCACGCCAAATGGTGCAAATATTTTCATGTCGACATGTGTTTTGGTGCCCTTTGAAAAATTTGGTGGCACATTTATTACGCCTTTTGCTATATATAGGCGCATCCGCCCTGTCATTTTCATGATTGAAAAACACGTGAAAAGTTTATTCCTCTGCACCTGTCAGTGCTCATGTCATCCTCATGTCACTTTACGTCGTGTTTGTGGACCCCACTTCATTTCTTCCAGTCTATATATCTCCGATAAGTGGTCATTGTTTTTCTTTTGATATTTGTTTGTTGGTTTTCTGTGGATGTGCTTGTTATAAAAATAATAAATGAACCTAAGAAGCTTCCCCCAAACCAGTTTCACCCTCCTCCAGATCTGTTGGCCTGGAGGGCTTTGTCCTAAAAGTGATCCAAGAGCCTCTTTGCTCTATCCCCCTTCACTGTCAAAATCTTGTTAATGAGGCCTAAAAACCACAAACTTGTCCAAGAAGAGAGAAAATGTAAAGTTGTTGCATTTCCAAACCCACGAATTTCCTTTGGTGCAAACACCATCACTTGTTGCATAAAACAAAGTCGCGCTAACAACGCATTGTCTCTACTCTGCATGCGTCTTCCCGCCCTTTGAGAATCTTATAATCCTAACGCATGGCACAAGCACAATCCCACCTACATCAACACTTGAATGTCCTGCAAGCTCTATCATGTTGCGCCAAAAGCCCATTGGCACACTTTGACTTGATGATGCATCCTTTAATGTTGTGCCCCTTGGTGCACAAAAATGTTCTTCAACATGTTCTAGATCGTGTCATTGGTGCATCCTGCTTCCATGCAACACCAAAATTATTTGTGCCTAGTTTAAACCTTACACAATGGCGCAGGCGCAAATCCTTCTACAACAACACTGATGTTATGTGTAATTTTCCTGTGCCCTGTGCCCTTTGGTGATGTTTTCTTCCTTGCAACACTCTGCATTAAGTGTGCCATACTTTATTGACCCTGCAGCCTGCAGTATAGCTGTGCCTTGCACCTAGAAGCATCTAAATTACTAACTCCTCATTCTGTAAAGCCTTGATGGATAATCTAACAGCTAACATGGCTCTTCTATGTTGGACTTCACTCCTTCTTCTTGCAGATCAACAACTGAACTCAGATTTGCATATGTCTACATCAAACAAAAGGCCAACCAAGTCAAAGGGTAAGGCCAAACTCACAAAGGAAGAAATGAAATACAAGTATCAAAGGGTCAGGATGCCCAATCCCATGTAGAATGTGACTTAGACATCAGAGATTCCAAGCTTGGCCATATAGACATGGAAGATTTTTGGGCCAGAACTAGAAGGGTCACAGGTAGTCCTTGGATGGACAAATTGGTTGGCAGTGGACTACACTTTTCAGGGGAATTCCCGTTAGTGCAGTAAATAATGAATTTATGATGGTGGTGGCCCTGCTATAACAAAGGCATGAGGTGTGTCGAGAATGAAAAGGGTGAGGTCATAATCAACCTCACTTCCCGACACTTCTAAATCATGATGGGTATTCCCTACCATTGGCATTTTGTGGCTATAAGCCAAGAAGACTGCATAAAAGCATGGGAAGAAAATGAAGACAAATGCATGTAGTTAATAAACGAAGTGTATCTAAAAAATAAGAAGATAATAACTAGGTGCCGCATAGGTTATTCACCGTAGTGACTTCTCAGAGGAACTGAGCGACACCATTACCTTCCTGAGTAGGGTGTTTGGGCTTTCTGATGCCCATTACTTCCACAAATGGATGCTCAGGTATCTAGAAACAATGAATAAAAACATGCCTGATCAGCATTTTGAGTGGGCAGAAATTATCAGTAGCACCATCTCTGAGCAGCTCCAACAACTTACCACAACGGGGAGGTTCTACATGAACTCCTACGTAGTCTACGCTGCAGCCTCTGAGAGAGACTATCCAATGTTGAGCCGATGTGGGGTGTGGCCCCAGGTAAAAATATACGAATATTATCTAGAGCTGAAACTAGAAAACAACATGCCACAGTTCAATAAGATCAATGATGCCTTCTTCTATGGCATCATTTGCCTATTGAGGCCCAATATGACTCACGGTGAGACGACCAAGAGCATAGTAATTGCAGCTGTGATCGAGAAGTGGGGGCATTATTTACGCAATTCCCCACTTTCACCTATCTTAGAGCAGCCAACTTCTTGGGGGAGCCCACCAAGTTACCAAGGTACACAAGCCCTAAGTTGATCTTGTTGGAGCTATCCAGACAGCTCATAACATATCATGAGAAGTGCTGAAAAGGAAGAAGGGTGGAACTCCTTTCCCCCTCACAGTGGGCAGGTACACCTACACTTCTCACACCAAGGCCGGGAAATGTTCGCGGAGCTGGAGCTGCTCAACCTAAAGCATAATTTCTCGGCAAGGCCAACCTTTGATCCATGAAATTGCCTCCCAAAGGAAAAGCTCGATCCGATCCACGTTCCACAGATCGAGGACATCTACATCGACCTGTATCATGAGGTCGAACTTAGAAGAAAGGATCACTCCACCCGACCCTAGTAGAAATTATTCAATATTGCGTGGCCATTGTTCCGAAAGGTTTCCAAACAACTGATCAAGAATTTTATCGGTATATATCTAGACATGGACGGGGACAACTAGCCATTTCGAGATTGAGGACCGATAGGACAAGGGCACCTCAGAGTATTGAGGAGAGGGTTAACGACACATGGCAGTGCATAGAGCATTGGTGCAAGTATAACGGGCTCATCTACCTTGGGGTAGACTTCACCACGTCTCCTTTGGGCAATGCACCTGCCAGGCCGAGGCATTTTCCAAAGGGCAAAGGAAAAGACAAAGAGGGAGAATCGAGCTCTGCTCAAGAAGAAGCTCCTGAGAGCCCTCCCTCCACCGCACAGGAACAAGTAGTAAGCCTGGTATCACCTGAAGAGGAAGAAGCGGCAGTGAGTATTCCAATGGCCACATCCACTCAAGATGTTGCCACTGCTACAACTATTGAGGTTTCCTCCATCCATTCTCCCTCTCCCCCTTCCCCTCCTCATGTCACTCAACTAACCATTCCTTTGGTTGTGCCTTCTCCCCCGTCTTCTACTATTCCCCCTTCCTCTTCCTCCATCTTCTCTTCCCTCGCGGAGCTGTCCCCCACCATTTCTTCTCTCATCTCTCAGCTCCCTTCCACCCCCATGACTTCTTCCCCTGTAGTGTCTCCTCCTCCCGTGAGCACTTTGTTGGCCTCTCTCTCAATGTTGCCACCAAGTTTCTCGACGCATTTTCCCTCATCCATTGCAGCTGCTCCTTCTTCCACCTCTGGTCCCACTCCCTTAAGTCCAGCATGGATCTCGTAGCACCTAAGCCAACATAAGAAGATTGTCCTCATTGCACCTATGGACTTCTTGTCATCCCGGAAATGGGGCTAAGAAGCAAAAACCAATAACTTGCTTCTCTCAGAGTGCATCGGGAGAAAGAGTAATGGAGATCATGCATATCCCAATCCCACAAAGGATAAAAAGGATCTATCCCCTATAGATTATAGTGGTGACGGGTCACTGATGGGAACGTCATCGAGAGCCTTCAATGAGAGGCCCTATCTGCGGTGGATTCCCTTTGCAAGAAGCTTCAAGAAGTAAAGGAAGAGAAGAGGTTACTAAAAGAGTAGAATAAACATCTTCTTCACGCCCTGCAGAAAATGGGAAGTGCACCTCCTACAACTACAACTGAAACTCTTGAGGCCCTTAGTCAGGATAAGATAAATGAATACGCCAAGATTGGAAAAAAAGGCATGACAGTATCTTCCTGGAGAGACCACATCCTCAAATATAGTGAGGAAGTAATCATCAAGTTCATTGAGCTATATCAGAACATTGATCAGGCGAACAAGGAACTCCAGGTGATTGCAGGACCTATCTCCAAAGAGTTGGACCATGCTAGGTTACAACATGAGATGTTCCAGAAGATGCTCGACTTGCTCAGTTGATGATTTAGTTAAATTTGGCATCTTTGATCACCCCAGAGAACCCAACAAAGTCCTTTTTTCTTTAGACTATCGAAGTCGATCAGATGGAATTTATCTGGAGAAGATAGACAAGGTCAAGGAGGAAGCCCTGGATGTAATGCATCAAATGGAGAAAATTGTCCTAAGGATGTCTCGGGATTGCTCACTCCATCATACGCCTTGATGAAGGTAGATGAAACCATTCGGATCTTCAAAGAGATCATCTCACAAGGGCTAGGGCTAAAAACTACTTTTGACACTGAATCCATCAATAACCTTCTGGCTTGCCACAATTTTATAGGGTACCTGATGGAGGCAGGTAATGAACACTTCAAACTCACAAAAAAAATCAGAGATGAATGGGAGAATTGTGAAGTCATCGGCGATCACATCAAGGGTCCTTCCAGGATCAGCTCCAGCCGATGATTAGCAAATTCATGGAGTATCGGGCTCAATTCCACATTGCCTCTCCTAAGAAGAAGCAAGATACTCCTTCCATCCGTGAGATGATGACGAATAGCCTTCCTCCTCTTGGCTTTCTTTTTGTAATATTTAAAAGTATGTTGGCACAAATGATGACATCATTCATGTTGCACCATGGGATGTTGTCATCCACCAAGTTGCCCCAAAAGTCAATAGTTCACTTTTAGATATTTTGTAAATATTTTGTAATTAGTTGTTGGTTTCTTTTTACCTTCTCTCTTCTTCTCCTTCTATATATACTTGAATACTTGTTGTATTCAGGGGGTGGATACTTTTTAGATGAAAAATATAAGTGAGAAGAAAAGGCTTTGTACTTTTTCAAAAGAAGAAAATATTAATACAATATTGAGACTTTGTGCTGAATACCTGTGTTATGCATCAGACCTTTCTTATGTTACATCTGTATATTTATTCTATTGGATCTATCTCTACTTTTTTGTCATTTGTTCATCAGTATTGCTTTTCTTGTTTATGCAAGTAGGTTTGGCTCCATTTATTACCAATCCCAAAACATAAACCCTTTGACCTTTCTGCTTTGGAATTCATTTCTTTTCTCCCTTCGGATCTATCTTATCTTTGTCTTTCCCTTCATTCCTTTCTTTTCAAAGTTGGAAACACCTCTACTGGGTTGAGATCCCAAACCCCATAGGAAGAATATTGTGAGACTTGCACAGATTCCTGCTGGTAGAATAGCAATAAACCAGTTTCACTTTGTTGTCTCAAAGAGGGGCTATGCCCTGCACACTGTTGGCTCATCTATCCATAGATCTGCTCTCACGATATATTTTCAAACCAACAACACTAATTATGGCTATTTGGCCATTTGTTTTGTTTGGTTTTGGATATTTTTTAAAAAATTTAAGATTTTACTGCCTGTCCCAAGGCTTGTACTTTTCGACTTAGCATTTGAATCGAATTGTTATGTTGGTTCTATTGTCATGATGTGTGGAATAGGGTCATGGGATGCACCATGGAATGGTTGGACCTATGGACCCACTTCATTGTGTGGGGGTACGCCCTAAGGAGTTACAAATAATTGGTGGGTTATTGAACCATGAGTTATTATGTCACTTGGGTTAGGGGTGTCTGGACTCTATGTGGCTAGGGCCATAGGGAAACCATACTCCTTGAGAGATGCATAAGAGATTGTGGGAGGCATAAGATACTTGAGGGAGGCATAAGAGACTTGAGGGGCATAAGAGATTGAGGAGGCATAAGAGACTTGAGGGAGGCATAAGAGATTGAGTGAGGCATAAGAGACTTGAGAGATCCATAAGAGATTGAGGGAAGCATAAGATACTTGAGGGAGGCATAAGATATTTTTGTGTGTGTGTGTGTGTGTGTGTGTGTGTGTGTGTGTGTGTGTGTGTGTGTGTGTGTGAATGATGTTTTGGGATATATGTTGAGTTATTGTGATGTCTTGGGAGTAATCCTATGATGTATGTGTTAATCATGTTAGGTGGATATGTTGTGTGATGTTGTGGACATCGATTTGATGCCCTTGTTGACACTATGTACCTATAGCTATTTTTCTTAGCTATATAAAATCTTCACCTATGGAATTGAGGAAATGTATGGTTGTTGTAGTACACTTTTGTTTGAGTATTATATGTCAGTCATAGATGTGTGAAAAGTACTATGTTATGTGAACTGTGCCTATTCTCTTCCATAATTTTATTAAGCTCTTATGATGTGGTACCATCATGAAAGTATGTAAAATTTAAGCTTGTGAATCATTAGTGTTGTGTATGACCCTGATAGGGTGTTGTGATAGCGGTTCATGTTGGGCACCCATAAGAATGAACTAAACCTATTCAACAATGAAATTTTAAAGTACTTGAATTAGGAATATTGTAAAGGAAAAGAGATTAATGAAATAATGAATAAGAGAAACTGCCAATCTTCACAAAATTTTGAAAGTTAAAATTCTGCCAAATGTTTCTAAGGCTTCCCCGTGGTCGTACTTTAACAACTGAAATTTTAACCAAAGGGTGTACTTTCATCTTTATCGGTTCCTTGATGCTTGCCCCTTTTTCCTTTCTTTAGTGTTATATCACATCGAGGACGATGCTTTCTTAAGGGGAGGAGAATGTAATGCCCCATATATCTATCCTTGACTAGATGTGTAGAAGTAGGAGACATTAGGAGGAGCCACAAGTTTTGAGGGGATATTTTTTTCTCTCACCTGAACTAGATTGTTACCAAATCTTTGTTAAGATCCTTTTGGAGTGTAAGGAGGAGAATTTTGGCAGTGGCGGTTTGAGCAGGACCGAAGTTTACTTTTTTAATGTGTTTGAATGTGAATTTAATGTGAAGCTTATTTAATATAGCCAACTCCCTCATCCTCCCTGGAAACAATCTGACCTTGCTCATGGCTTCACCAACCAAAATTAATCACTTACTAGGAATTGATTTGTCTTCCTCATACCTTTTTCATTTTTTATTTTTATTCATGAAACTTGTTGCCTTGTTTTTGTGGTCCTTTCAACCCTATGTTATTATTTTATCTGCTCTATTATTTGTTTTTCTCCATTCTCAAAATAGGTTGGTCACGTGATTTGCTTTGGTGGGGGATTGTTTATGGGAGTTTTTGAGAAGGCTAAGAAACTGTACCTATGAAATTCAAGGCCACGCCCTGGAATTTTCCCCCCCTCCCGCAACTTTTTTTAGGCCCCAAATGTGCACTTAGGGTTTTTCCTAGACCTGCTTGAGGCTCTGACTGGTGAAGAGACTATTGCATCAATTATCATGGAACTCTGGATTTGAGTGAAGTGCCACAAGGCATGTCTCCTATTTTACGGCTAGAAGGAATCAACCTCAAGGATGGTCCACTTTTTTCTACTCTTAGTGCTAAAACTATGGGAAAAGTTGTTGGAAATCTTGAATTTAAATGAGCTACCAAAAATGTCACCCTAAAGACACGGAGGGATTTTGAAAGTGGGAACAAAAACATCGATCATTTCTAGATTATAATGGTCTTGGTTGGCACAAGTCAACAAAGCAAGTCATGAAGGTTTTTGGTGGTCTTTAGCAGTCGTATTACATGGTTCCTATATGAAAGAAAACTGACATGTGAGCATGAGAATCTAATAGTAGCCCTTCTTCATACCCGACCTCCCAAGGTTGTGCTAAGACAGCTGGTGGAAATGAAATGTATGTGGATATAGACAAACTAGTTGGGTAATCTTATATCCTCGACATGCAGTAATGCGATTTGCAAGTCTAAAGCAAAGAAAGCTCTCCTAACCTGAATTGGCGTAATGGATCGTTCGAGATATAATAGCTTCTCAGAGGCTCCAATCAATGTCGATCTCTGTCGAGATCCTATTTATTGGCTATTGGATACGTGGAAAGTGACCTGTAGGTGATTCGTGTATATTTCCAGAAAAGGTCATGGAAAATGGTAGTGAGAGGTGTAGTAGATTTATAAGAAACTATGGGTGGTTTTGTGGTCTAGCACATAAAATATTAGCTTGATTAGCTTATATGTTTAATGCAGAAAATTGTGTTATGATATCTGGTGGGAGTGGTGAGGATCTAAATAGTATCGTACAAAAAATGGTGTCAATATTTAGCTGACTTGTAGGCTCGTTGGGTTGTGGGACCTGGGGATCACAACCATGAGTTCATGGTTGTTGTGGACCTGTTATGGTCATGTGAAGAATCAATCTCTTCTTCCAACTATCCAATAGTCATATGCCTTTTCAGCTTCTATGTTTAATACCAGGAGTTGTGTGATCTTCTCAAAATAACTTACGGGTGTTCTAACAATTTGTACATACGTAACCCCATGTCTATGTGGATGAGAAGGTCTCCTGCATCTGGCTGTAAAACTAATGGATCAAAACCAAATATTTGTTCTCTTTCGGGTTCTTGTATGGTCATGCGGATATCCTATCAAGGCAATCTATAGTTGGGTTGATTTGATCAGAATGTGTATGCTTTTTCTTCTTCAATATTCAATTGTCTCAGTTGTTCACTAACTGTTTGTGGGTTTATTGTCATTTGAAAGACTTGAATCCTAATCCCTTAATCCATATTCATTAATTTTGAGAAGATATTTGGATGAAGTACTACTGGTTTGAATATATAGTCCTTGGGATCTCTGGGTCTCGTAATTGTCATGCAAGAGATAATCAAACTTTAACTGAAATAAATAGACTATCTATGAAAGATATATCTACACTTATACTTATATTCTTTTTATTTTTGTATTTTCAATGATGTGTATTTGAATGAAATTTAAAGAGCAGCTATTCTAATATATTTAGATAATGAACAATTAACCTAATAACAGAATTAAAACAAGCAAGTTATCCTGATATAGCTATTTGCCTATGCACTTGTGAATTTATCCTAAATATTTAAATAACTAACTAATTTAATTGAAAGACCTTCAATCTTACCTCAGAAGTGAGGAATAAATCATAGCTTCTCAGAAGCTATCATTCCCCATGACTTCATAGTAATCTTGAAAGATAGATTTAATCTGAAATAAAATGATTTGCTACTCTATTTGATATATTGTAACTTCAACTTTGATAGTTCAAACCTGGATTTGTACGGAACAATGGTAAATTAAGTTCTATCGTGACTTGTCCCTCAATGTGATCTCTTTATTCCTTCGTGTTCACATGAATCCATAAAAGTGTGAATGTGATAGTGTCAAGAAAAGGAATACTCAAAAAATGGTAGCTTTGGATATAAACCGAATAAAATGCAAGTAAGCGAGGGATAGTGTAAGTGAACAAAGCTTGACTATGCGATTCCTAAGCAGGATTTATTGTGGGGATATAATGAAAATATACCGAGAATTCTGGGATCTATTTCTTCTAACAAAAAACAACCTATAACTCTAAGATTATCAAATGAAATCTAATCTAGAACTGAAACTATTTTATGCTAAGCTGACTATTTAGGATAGCAATGGAGCAAAATGAAAGTGTGAAGATCAAGTGATCTATAAAGCAAGAAAGGGAAGATGAGAATTCATGCAAAATCTAAACCTATTGAAACTTATGGGAGAACTTCAAAACACACTGAATAATAATTCATAGAGGGAGAGGGGCCATTTTCTTGTAAACAAGCTTGGTATTTATAGCATTTGGATTTACCAGAGGGTAAGTGTGAATTGAACCTTTTATCATAAATAAAGAGAAATTACTATTTACCAGGTGGTGAAAACATAAATGCAAGCAAGAGTGGTTGAAGAATGCAAGTTCCACTTGAATTTTTCACTTTGACAAAAGCGTTGGAACATTACGGAAAATGCGCATGGGACCAATGCCATGTGCAAGGCTGCTATTATAGGACCGTCGCCCGCCCTATCTGGCAGTGGTAATAGGACCGCCGCCTAGGCAGGGCAGTAGTCCTATAACTTAAATACTAAAATGCAAGGAAAAGGGGGGCAGAGGTTAGAACAAAACATGAAAAAGCTGGACAAGGCTTTTTAGGATGCAAATGTATACTTGGTGAGCTTTTCTAGATTCCGAACAGCTTGCGAAGAGATCTGAATCATCATTGGGGTTTCCATAACCAATTTTAACTGTATAATACATACAATTTTGGGTACGTACATATTGCCCCCTCGGAGAAGTGTTTTAGCCATGAAGAGGTGTAAACGGTGAGTCCGAAGTATGGTGGTGCTGAAATGGGGAGTTAAGAGCTATACCTTACATGCCTGTGTGCCAAAATGTCGCCATCCAAATTCTCGCTATCTACAAAATTAAAAAGGGACTCAAGTGTAGATAGATAAAATAAATCGAATAATAAATACTAAATTAAAATGAAATAAGGACTTACCATTTTCTCGAGGATAAGAAATTACCTCTGTCGGTGCTCCAACTCTACGTAAAAACACTCAAAACAAGATTACAAATATATATATATATATATATAATGAGCTCATTTTACTATTCATTTACGCGTATCGATTTGGTGCTTTTTGAGCTCTAGGACCCACGATAACCATTTTCGATGAGGCTATAGTCAAAATGTTCATTGTGATATCATGATCATGCCTCGAGAGTAGGAGATCGACCCGTAAAGTCTCAGGTTAGTTCTTCTCAATTTATTGTTTTTAAACCTAAAATATAGAAATGTTGAAAACTTTGTCTTAGGGGATTATTTTTGGAAATGTTAGTTTTAAATGAGTCTCTAGGGGGAACCCATAGGGTAGGTCTTTATTTTGTCAAAAACAATGTATTTTTGCTTTTTGAAAGTGTTTTTAGGGCTTTGGGGCGTTCGCCGATCCAAGACAAGACCGCCGCCCTACACAGGGCGGCAGTCATGGGACCACCACCCTATGATGGCGGTGGTCATGGGACCGCCGACCCTATGATGTTGGTGGTTACAGGACAACCACCTCATAAGGTAGTAATTATAGGACCGCCACCTCACAAGGCATCAATTACGGAACCGCCACTCTACACAGGGCGGTGGTTCTAAAAAGAATGCAAGAAAAGATGTATTATTTAAGTGTTTTTGGATTGTTGACATTTTTATATGTTTTTGATGATTTTTCCAGTTGGATTATGTTACTAAGTTACTATTTTTGTCTATTTTGGGTGGATGCAGAAGGAGGAGTATATCAGATGGAGTAGAGAGAGGGAGTTTGATTGGCTCCTGGTAGTGTTAGAGGCACTAACCCAGACAGAGCGAGACACTCTGCAGAGGGCTGGTATTTGGAGGATTTCACAGGTTCCTCATGATGCGCCTGCTAGTCACATATTGTGTGACTTATTTTCATACTAGGATGTAGACCAGAATACCTTCATGTTACCAAGTGTTAGGGGTGAGTGGAGTATCACCCTGGTGGATTTCTATCGCATACTGGGGGTTTCGAATCTTGGGAGGTCGTTGTCTCTTAAGACAACAAGATCCAGGTCTCAGATAGTTTACTGGGCTACCTATATGGGAGATGTTGTTGTCTCCATGGGCTCAAAGAAGGTGGTGAAGGTATATTCCATTGTTGCTTCTCCTATCCTTGTGATCCGTAAGGTTATTATGGGTATCTTGGCCTTGCGGTTGATTGGGGACAAGGGAGGGGATACTCTCTTATACTACCGGGCTGCCATTATTGCAAAGATTGAGGTCCATGGCCGTACTTACACTTGGGGAGAATATATTATTGGGACCACATACCGTGACTTATAAAGGGTGGTCAAGTTACAGGGGCAGTCTTTGAGACACCCCACTCTAGTTATGAGTTAGGTGTATGAGCACATCATTCCCTATGGGAGAGGTGTACAGGAAGAGGATCTAGGGGCTATCAGGGCAGCGAGGTGGATAGGGATAACTGTAATCAAGACACCACACCAGCCAGTGGCTTCTTTGACTATTGTAGACATGGAGGCCACTCCTTATCAGGCCATGGCAGGGTTATGGGGAGAGGAGACACATACACTGATTGCCTGCTATTCCATAGGTCAGCTGGTAGATAGGATAGGGAGGTTAGAGACTCACCCATTTGATAGAGTACCTCAGTAGTTTGGCCTCCCTTACGTTGATATGCTTCCTCCAGTGGGGCTAGTGTACAGGTCTGTTCGTGAGGCCAAGGGAGGTCCCAGAGGTCGAGGTTGGACTACAGTTACTCCCAGAGTTCCCATTACAGTTATGTGGGTGGTTCGTGGTTGAGGGGCACCTAGTGCTCCTCGATTACCCTTACTTATGAGTGGGGCTGCTCTTTCTCATAGTGGAGATGGAGATGATCCCATTGATGTGGACTCGAGACTCTTAGGATTTCATCGAGAGATGAGATAGAGGAGGATACGGTGGGGGATAAGATTGGAAGTGGGGCTGGTGGGAAAGATGAGGATGATAGCGATTCTGAGTGGCATGACACTCAAGATATCTTGAGGGCCGAGAGGGTGGAGGAGAGTGTAGAGAAGGTGACATTGATCTTAGAGGAGTTACCTTCTCAGGACTTAGGGGGAGATGATGATTTTGTGGCTGGACGTCACTTCTTTCCTGATTTTGGGGAGGCTCCACATTCGGTGGCGGCGTTAGTGGCGGCGCAGATCCGTGGATGCCTAGAGATCTGAGTGAGTTACTTCTCTTTTCTCGATTTTGTTTCAGCTATAAATGTTTAGTTGATATTTCTATTTTGTTTTTGACTTTATTTTTGATGATTTTCTAACTTGTTATTTCTCTTTTTTACTTGTAGCGACTGCTGAGGGATGGTGAGACTTGATTCACCGAGTGTGTATGGACACCCTATTGCTCCCCTTGGAGAGTACTCAGGCTGATCTTACTGAGGACATTGGAGAGCCTTCAACAGCTGGCTGACATACTGATATATTTACCCCTATCTGGAAGGCAAAAAAGTTAGTGACCTCCCTTCGTGCTGAGGTAGTTGGATATAGGATTGTTGAGTGTCTGATGAGGCGGAGTCATTCTCATAGTGAGACCACATCTAGTGGCCATGATCATGAGCACTTATTTCATTCAGAGTGTCATCGTAGCAAGAGTCCTAGATGTTGTGGACCCTCTGAGGATCCCACAGGGATTGAGAGGCCATTTGGTCTTTTTGTAGTGATTCTGCTAGATGTTTATATGGGTTGTTTTTGTATTTTTCGGGCTCATTGAGCATTTTGACCATGCCTAGTGCATGATGGCATTGTATGTAGAACATGATTCTTATATATATATATATATATATATATATATATATATATTTGGATCTAGATTTTCTTTGATCTAGAATTTTGTGATTCATTTCCCATGTGTACACTAAATGTTTTTAGACTCTTTGTTTTTATATGCTTTTCAGAATGTATGCAATGGATGACAAGTGATAACAAATGTTGAGCATAATTTTTCTCTTTTATTTATTTTTGTAATGATGACACGTGATGATGCAAACATATTTTAGTACTGAACTTTTGGCTTATTTGGGCAATGTTCATTGCTTCTTCTTATTTTGGAAAAATGTGATGAATATATAGTGATAATGAGATGAACTTTCCCCACTCCTAACTCTGCGCAACTAATAAGATGCGAGGGCTCAACACCAAGAGTTAGGAAGGGTGTAAACTATATGAGTTTGACCGAATGGAAATGATGAGAGAAAGACAAGGTATTGACAGAAATCAAATTCAGACTTGCATACTTAGTCTCACTCAAAACTACTACATAGTTCAGAATGCAACTTGCTTTCCATTTTATCTAGACTTAGATCCATGGATGGCAACGTGGTTGACAAAATATGGTTTTGAGGATTTTATCTCTTTGGAATTTAGATACTTAATTTTACTTAACACATTTTCTTTGCATTTTTAAAATGCTAAGATTTATTGATTTGCATGAATAGACCCCCTACGCCCTATCTCATGCTACTGGTAGGAAGCGTGGGCTCATCACCGAAGGCGGGACATAGGTGAGGAAGGGAAATTCCTTCCTTTCTCAACCTCATATCACTAGTAAGAGATGCGGGCTCATCATCGAAGGTTGGTGGGGCAAAGAAGTGTCTAAAATAAAATATTCTATTTTTCTTAGTATTTTTATTTAATTTAACATTTCGATTTGTGATTTTGGAGTATCCTTGTTTCAAAGAGATGTAAGAAGGGTAGATGTGACACCAAGAATCTTCTAGATGCAATTTGTAGGTAAGAACAACTTAACCTAGTAGAAAAGAATGAGTATGACCAAGTATGCGGGCGTTGGTATGGTTTTTGTCAAGACTTTATCTTTCGAATTGATGAAATGATTTTGGAACCATTTGATGATATTATGAAAATTGAAGAGATATAATTTGAATTATTTTTCCAATGTTTTCAGAAGCTTATAATAAAATGCTTAAGAATAAGTTCCTTGACCACAAAATTTACAAAACGAGTGAACAAAATGAAATAAATAAGTGACTAATGCAATGTTGATGACATATGCGTAAAACCGGTTAAGATGCAAGGAATTGACTATTTCATTGAATTCCTCACCTTCTAGTGTACACAAGAGATGAGCATCATTTCCGTAGTCTTTCATAACTCGATATGGGCCTAACCACTTGGGATGGAATTTCCTTCCTTCGCCAGTTTTCTTATCAATCTGGTTGTCTAGTCTTAAAACTAGATCTCCCTCGTATATTTCTCATTCGTAGACCTTTTTGTTATATTGCCAGTACATTCGGTCAAAGCATAGGCTCGTGTCGTTGTTTGGCATTTAGCTTGGCCTCATCAAGGCTTTTTAGTTAAGAGAGGTGTGCCTCTCCATAGGCTTCTTCTCCCAAAATCCATTGTAATGAGATGCGGAGACTGGGTATTTTGACCTCAAGTAGGATAACCTGCTTCTTCCCGAATACTAATGAGAAAGGGGTTGCCCCTATTGGTGTTCTTATTGAGGTTCAATGGGCCCACAAGGTCAGGTATAATTTTAAATTCCATTCTCGTTTGTTTTCCTTAACTATTTTGGTGAGAATTGATTTAAATGTTTTGTTTGTCGCTTCAGCTTGTTCGTTGGCTTGAGGGTAGTAAAGAGAGGCTGTATGATGGTTTATATTGAATATTCTGCATAACTCATGAGCCTCATCATTCTTAAAGGATGTGCCATTATTTGAGATAATGACTTGCGGGACACCATACCTACAAATGATTTGATTCAAAATGAACTTAGTGATTACAGAACCTGGTACGGTGGTGAGAGGCATGGCTTCTACCCATTTAGTAAAATATTATGTGGCCGTGATTATAAATTTATGGCCATCTGTTGATGAGGGAGAAAATTTCCCTATCAAATATAGGCCCCACATGGAAAAGGGCCATGGGGTTGCGATTGGTTGCAGAGCTTGTGCTGGCATGTGAATCTCGTGAGATAATTCTTGGCATTTATGACACTTGCACACAAATTATACTACGTCATGTTCAGTGGGCCAAAAATATCCCATCTGATGTATTTTGTGAGCAATGGCGTGGCCACCAAAGTGGCCTCCACATATCCCACTGTGGGATTCGTAAAGAATATTTTTTGATTCTTTCATGTCAACACATCTTAAAAGTATTCCATCGAAGGCTTTATGATAGATCACCTGTTCTAAAATAACATATTTAGCAGCGATAATGCGTAACCACATTCTTTTTGTGATGTGGAACCTTACGTATGTACTTATGGTCCATGATAAAATTATGATGTCAATGTACCGAGGACATATAGAGATGGGGGTCTGGTTTCGACAAAATATATGCATTCATTGGGAAAGTATAGATCTACCAAATCACCTCCATTTAATAGATTGTCAGCTAACAGTCTTGAATGATTTGTCCCTTAACGGATTTCTAGTTTACAAATGTTAATTCAAACTCACCCATTAAGGTTATGAAATGTCTAGCCTTTTTAGATAAAGACCCTTGCGTGAGGAATGTCTCAGTAAATGATCTATCTTTACAATGACCCTTGTTTCTTGATTTAACATGTAATGTCTTAAACATTTCATTGCAAATACTATGGCAAGGCATTCTCTTTT
This sequence comes from Taxus wallichiana var. yunnanensis, assembly GCA_018340775.1. Classification (NCBI taxonomy): domain Eukaryota; kingdom Viridiplantae; phylum Streptophyta; class Pinopsida; order Cupressales; family Taxaceae; genus Taxus; species Taxus wallichiana. The sequence goes on along the minus strand of CM031241.1, from coordinate 118,393,244 downwards.
TCCTGTGTATAACGTGTTTCATAATCAAGCAACATCTGGCTAATGAAATAGACTACACGTTCTCTTTTTCATTTTCTTCTTGAGCCAACATGCAGGCTAGCTAGACATCCGTAGCCCACAAATATAGGATCAAAGGATGATCTAGTCTAGGAGGAATTAGCATGGGAGGAGACAAAAAGAATCTTTTAACTTCTTTGAAGGCCTCGTTGCATTTTTCTGTCCAATCAATGCTATAATATTTCTTTAATAAATTGTTGATTGTATGAACAACAAAACTTAAGTCCGGAATGAACCTTTGAATTGCACTGAGCTTCCCAAGAAATGATTTGATACCAGACTCGTCTGATGGTGGAATCATTTCAATAACTGCCCAAATTTTGGCTGGATCGATATCAATCCCTCGTGATGATATAATGTAACCCAGAAGTTTTCCTCCTGTCACACCAAATACGCATTTCTCTAGGTTCAATGTGATGCCATATTCGATCAATCATGAGAGAATGATACAGAGTACCTCTGGGTGATCACAACGCTTCTTGTCCTTGGCCAGAAAGTCATCCATGTAAGATTCCACAATTTTATGAATAAGGTCATGCAATATGTATGTCATTTCCTATTGGTATGTAGCGTCGGTGTTCTTAAGACTGAATGGCATGACAGCGTAACAATAAGTTCCCAAAGGATTTATAAATGTGTTCTTGGCTTGATCTTGTTCAGATATTTTGATTTGATTATATCTCAAGAATCCATCGATGAGAGACAAAAGCTCAAATCTAGTCACATTGCGTCAACAATGATGTCAATGGATGGCAATGGGAAGTCATATTTGGGGAAAGCTTTATTAATGTCTTGGAAGTCTATGCAAATGTGTATCTTCCCATTCTTTTTTAGAACAGGGATGATATTAGATACCCATTATGAATAGTCAACTAGTTTGATGAATCCCACCTTGAGAAGTTTCGGTCAAGACTTCTTCTTTCACCATGAGAGCCACTTTTGGTTTCATTGGTCTCGACTTTTGTTTAATTGGATTTTCATATGGTTTGGTGAAAATATTATGTACCACGATATGTGGTGCAATTCCTTTCATTTCTTCTTAATTAAATGTGAAATCCTTTTGATGTTCCTTAAGGATCTGAGTATGTATTTCTATCACCTTAGGAGTTAATGAGGATCCCAACTTCAAAATCTATGGTTCTTCCTTCATTCCAATATTTATGTCAATCGTTCCTTCGATTAAGGAAGCATTTCCTTCTTCAAATTCAGGTGGAGCTGGAGGTAGTTCCAAACTTTCTCCATTCTACGAATCTCATAGATATCGAGATTCTTTTGCAAGGGAGATTCTATTATGGGATTTCCAAAATAGGAAGTGGAATGTAGGATTAGGGAAAAATCCACTATGTGATGAGCGAGATGTAGCTCCACATAGGTGTTTAGATATCCAAGAGTGACTCTATCATTTTCAAAGTGATCTAAGATAGAAAACTCATTCTCAGCTTCTATACGTGTCAGGAGCGGGTTTGTTGGTATTTTACGTACCAATGGTTCAGTACGAAGTGATACCATGAAACTTGTATTTTCTAACTCACTTCTTGGAGTGAAACGGGAAGTTGAGGTTGCTATTGAATCTGTGAGAAGGTTCCATTCTTGTGGGATTGCTTTGATTGATATGAAGTCAAATCCATTGGTTAAATCTAATACCGCCATTTTATAGAGTTCTAAGTGTTCAACTCTAGTCTCATATACCTTAGAGACTTGGTTTGTGACTAGTTGCGAGTCTTCTAACACTCTAATGTTATCAACACCCATCCTTTTGGCTATGATGAGGCCAAGGAGGAGGTCTTCGTACTTAGCCCCATTGTTTGTACATCCAAAGTTTAACTTAAAGGAATAAGGTAGGATATTTCCCTTGGGAGAAGTAAAGATCACACTTGCCCCAACTCCAAAACGACATCTAGCTCTATCAAAGTGGAGAGTCTAATATTTTCTTGGAAAAATGGATGTTGGGACATTCCTCGCATTTGTTTCTTTTTCCTCGGTTATTTCTACCATACAAAATTCGTCTGATAGAAGGGAACCAATTCCTAGGGTGTATCCCATACCCATGGAATCAAACGGTAGGAGAATGGGTAGATATTTCTCTAGTAACTTGATTATTTTTGTAGTAGTCCCTAATGATACCATTTCTATGACGTTAGTTTCATTTTTGAGTGCTGGAATGCCTTCAACTAGATTCGTATTTTCTAATTCTGTTGTAGGTATCAATTTTTCTTCTGGTTTTTAATGGTTTGTTAAGTTGATTCGTTGGGACTTCAAACTCAGAGTGAATGCTTGGTCTCTTCTTTAAGTCTGCTAGGTGTATATCGAATGGTTTTGGGTCACCTTGTGACACAAATATTTTCCCTAGGTGCAAAAATCTTATTTCATAGAATAATGTGGAAGGGATTTCCTTCATGCGGTGTATCCATGGTCGACCAAGGATCATATTATAGTTGGTTTCCCAATCTATAATATAAATTTTGGTGAGGACTTTCTGGGGTCCTAAGGTGACTGGTAAAACTATGGTCCCAATTGAAGAGGCCTTGAGGCTATCATAACCTCTTAGCATATTTCGTGTTGTGGAGCAATTTGTTTCTCCATATCCTAGATTTTGAAGAAAAGTGAAGGGGACTATGTTAACTACTACCCCATCGTCAATCATTGTGTGCTTAACATAATTATTGTAAACCCATACCTGTAAATGTAAGGTTGGGTTACCTCTACATGTAATTTCAACATCTGTTGGCATTTTTCTTATATCAAATATAAACTCAGTATCCCTATCTAGGCTGCCCTGGAGGGTAGACATCAAAGTCTACATGGTTTACTTGCATTTCAAGAGGAGGAGTGATGTTAATTAGATGACCAAGACCTAATGCTTCTAAAAGAGAAGCCCTATGGGTGGGAGAATTCTTCAACAAATCCAAGAAGGAAATGTGAGAGAAGGTCTTTATTAGGTCATTAATTAGATTGTAAGTGCCTATGGGTTTTACCAATGTTTGTTGAATGTTGTTTGGTTCTAATCGATAGTTTGGAACTGGTGAGAAGAATAATCTCGTGTTCTTGTTATGGTTTCTACATGTAACTCGATATCTAACTCTACCAGACCAACTATCTTGGTTTGTGGTCGAGTTCCTAATTGGGGTGCAACTAGTGGATTTAATGAAGTTGAGGCTTCGTGATCATTATTTCCTATCATAACATGCTTGTTTGTCCTATTTGGATTTAACCTGTTATTGTTAGATTGATTTGGGATAGGATCGTTAAAAATATTGAGGGGTGCATTTTGAGGGGAAATTGCTCCGTATAAGTGTTTGGCATGGGTACTACAAAATTTGCTAAAAACATATCTATAAAGAGTTATCTTTGGTCTTCTAGAAAATGTTGCATGAATTTATTGTAGTCATGGAAAGTCCTAGTATCATGGCCTTGAATCTTGTGGAAACCACAATACAAGTTGGGATTATAGTTTTAATGTTGTTGATTTGAAACCTATTGTGGTCCAAAACTTTGATTAGGTTGTTGGTTGTTAGAGTTAAAATTTTGAGGCTATTGCCTTTGGTTTTGATTCTGATATCAGTTGGGTTTCAATTTGGACCTTTTGTCTAGATTTTCCATTATTGTTGTTGTTGTTTTTGTCATGATGGATGATTAATATGCACTACGTTGATTGTTGGAGTAAATTTGTTATTTCATTGATTGTTAATGGGTGGTGGAATGTTTATGAGGTTTTCCATTTTAACTCGATATGTTACTCAATCTGTTGTAACACTATGGTTTTTGTTAATGATCTTGGGTCCTTGATTGGTATTCGTGGCATTAGGATAGGTCATAGTGTTTTGATTGGGAGTAATTAATTTCCCTTTTGTTCCATATGTCTTACAACCATTTTCTATTACTGCTTGATCTATTCGGAGAGCACTCTCGAGTACTTCAACATAAGTCCTTACTGAGAACTTTTGGACTTCTTCCTTTATCTCTCTATTGAGGGAATGAAGGAATAAGTCGCATAGTTCCATCTGATCCATGTTTGGAGCACTTGCTGATGAGTAGAGGACCATGCACCATCTTTGAATAAAATGAGCAGTGAATTCATTGTGCTCTTGTTTAATATGTAAGAATTCCCTTATTCATGTTCTTAATAATTTGTTCATACCAAAAGCTTTGATAAACTCTGACATAAGTTGTTTGAATGAGTGTATCGAGGCTTCATGTATTTATAATACCAATCAAGGGCAATACCCTCTAAGTTTTTAGGGAATATCTTAGCAACAACCGCATCCCAAGGGAGTAATTCTTGAATGGCCGTGGCATAGGCCTTGATATGTGCATTTGGATATCCCTCCCCTTTGTATTTGGGAAAATCAGAAAGAGGTCTTGGAAGCATCACACTTCGTATGGTGAAATCTAGAGGCTCTTTTAAATATTCTTAGTAAGTCCCTACCGCATAGGTTTCGACCATCGATGGTGCCTGCTGAGGGGGTGGGGGTGGAATGTGTTGTTGATATGGCATAGCATATGTATTTGCAGGGACATAAGGAAATCCCTATGGTTGATTGAACATCCCGAGAGAGGAGAACATGTCTCCCTATGGTGATTTTGAATAAATTTCTAAGTAGGGAGGAGCATTCTTGTGGTATGAGTTGTTTGGTGCTAAGCGGGAGGTATCATACTTTCAACTGGAGCGGTGTTTGAAAATGTGGTTCTAGTTGGTGTTTATTATGGATAGTTATATGAATGTTGAGGAGGCATGCCTAATGTGAATGTTCCTATGAGGAGGTCAACTTTTTGGATGATGCGGAGGCTTGGGAATTCCTACTTTGAAATGTGAATTTTGATTTGCTTGAGCAAGTTCTAATCCTCTAACCTTTTCAAATAAGGCTTATATCACCTCGATTGGTGAAGACATGATGTTTTTCCTTAATGGTGGTTGTTGTACACCTTGAGGTTATAAAGGGGTATGGTACCCTGCTATGAATTGATCATTACCCTACCAAGCTTCACCAAGAGTATTTCCCATAGGTGGAGGAATGGGGGTGTTTTCTTGGAGCAGGGTATTGGGTTGTGTTTGCAAACTTACTATAGGTGGGTACATGTTTTGGAAGCATTTTTCACTTCTAGTGTAGCGTGCTAAATACTCCTCATCCAAAAATGGGAGTGGATCTGACTATCTACTTATTTGTGTTCTAAACAAAAATCAAGGAGATGAAATGGATTCTCCAGTAAACGTCATATTGTTAGAGCCTAAGGGCTTTGGTTGTTGCGTGTGTGTGAGCTGATCCAACTCATCAATTCAAAATGAAAAACTAGAGCTAGTTCTTTGAGGAGGAGTTTGTGATGAAAATTAGTTACTTGTATAGTTGTCAGCCCATGCAGAAAGCGAGGGTGATGGTTGTCTATTTGTTTGAACATAATATGCTTTGAGACTGAGAGAGGTTTTCCATATGCATCGCATCCCGACATATTCGGGAGTATATAAATTCCCTTGAGAATAATGGGAAAGAGAGAAGATGGATGAAAGAAATGAAAATAAAAGGGGAACAGTTGTTTGCTTCACGTCAGGTTCACCAATTTTCTATGATAGAAAAGTGACATGCGAGCATGAGAATCTACAAGAATCCCTTCTTCGTACCTGACCTCTCGAGGTCATTCTAAGATAGCCAGTGGAAAAGAAATGTATTTGGTTATAGAAAAACTAGTTGGGTAATTTTATATCCTCAACACACAATAATGGGATCTGCGAGTCTAAGGTAAAGAAATCTCTCCTAACCTGAATTGGTGTAATGGATCATTTGGATAAAATAGCTTCTCGGAGGCTCCAATCAATCTCGAGCTCTACTGAGATCCTATTTATTAGTTGTTCGATAAGTGGAAAGTGACCTGTAGGTGATTTGTGTATATTTCAGACAAGGTCATGGAAAATGGTAGTGAGAGGTGTAGTGGATTTATAAGAAACTATGGGTGGTTTTCTAGTCTAGCCAGAAAATATTAGCTTGATTGGATTTTATGTTTAATGTGGAAAATTGTGTTATGATATCTTGCGGCAGTGGTGAGGATCTAAATACTAGCGTACGTAAAATGGTTTCAATATTTAACTAACTTATAGGCCCATTGGGTTGTGGGACCTCGGGATCACAACCATGAGTTCATGGTTGTTGTGGACCTATTATGCTCATGTGAAGAATCAATCTCTTCTTCCAACTATCCAATAGTCATAATCCTTTTTAGCTTCTATGTTTAATACCAGGAGTTTTGTGATCTTCTCAGAATACCTTAAAGTTGTTCTGGCAACTTGTATACGTAACCCCGTGTCTATGTCAATGAGAAGGTGTCCTGCGTCGGGCTCTAGAACTAATGGATCATAACCAAATATTTGTTCTCTTTCAGGTTCTTGTATGGTCATGCGGATATCCTATCAAGGCAATCTATAGTTGGGTTGATTTGATCAGAATGTGTATGCTTTGTCGTCTTCAATATTCAATTGTCTTAGTTGTTCACTAATTGCTTGTGGGTTTATTGTCGTTTGAAAGACCTAAATCCTAATCCCTTGATATATATCCATTAATGTTGTGAAGATATTTGGGTGAGGTACTACTAGTTCGAATATATGGTCCCTAGGCTCTCTGGGTCCCGTAATTGTCATGCAAGAGATAATCAAACTTTAACTGAAATAAGTAGACTAACTATGAAATATATATCTACACTTATATTATTTTATTTTTGTATTTTCAATGATGTGTATTTGAACGAAATTTAAAGAGTATCTATTCTAATATATTCAGATAATGAACAATTAACTAATAACAAAATTAAAACAAGCAAGTTAGCCTGATATAGCTATTTGCCTATGCACTTGTGAATTTATCCTAAATATTTAAAAACTAATTTAATCGAAAGACCTTGAATATTACCTCAGAAGTGAGGAATAAATCATAGCTTCTCAGAAGCTATCATTTCCCACAACTTCCCTGGTAATACTGAAAGCAAGCTTTAACTAAAATAAAATGATTTGCTACTCTATTTGATATATTGTAACTTCAACTTTGATAGTTCAAACCTAGAGTTTTGAGCAATGTGGTAAATCCGGTTACGTGGCCGTGACTTGTCCCCTAGTTTGACCTCTTTTTCTTCATGTTCTCGTGACTCCAGAAAAGTGTGAATGTGATAGCATCACCAGAAGAAGATATTCAAACAATGGCATCTTCTGATATAAATCAAGTAAAATGCAAGTAAGAGAGGGATAGTGCAAGTGAACAGAGCTTGACTATGTGATTCCTAGCAAGATTTATTATGGGGATACAACGCAAATATACCGAGAATTATGGGATCTATTTCTTGTGAAAAAACAACAAATTGCAACTCTAAGATTATAAAATGAAATCTAATCTAGAACTAAAACTATCTTATGCTAAGATAACTGTGTAGGATAGAAATGGAGCAAAATGGAAGTGTGAAGATCAAGTGATCTCTAAAGTAGAAAGGGGAAGCTGAGAATTCATGAAAAATCTAAACCTATTGAAACTTATGGGAGAACTTCAAAACACACAGAATAATAATTCATAGAGGGAAAGGGGCCATTTGCTTGTAAACAAGCTTAGTATTTATAACATTTGGATTTACCAGAGGGTAATTTTGAATTGAACTCTTTTATCATAAACAAAGAGAAATTACTATTTACCAGGTGGCTAAAACATAAATGCAAGAAAGAGTGGTTGAAGAATGTGAGTGCCACTTGAAATTTTCATGTTTACAAAAGCGTTGGAACATTCTCGGAAAATGTGCACAAAAGCGCCACCTTATGCAAGGTGGCTATTAAAGGACCGCCGCCCCGTCTGGGTGGCGAGACAGATTTCCGCCCCAGGCGGGCGGCGGTCTTGTAACTTAAAGACTAAAATGCAAGGAAAAAGGGGGCAGAGGTTAGAACAAAACATGTAAAAGATACAAAACTATTTTTAGGATGAAAATGTATACTTGGCAAGATTTTATGGATTCCGAACACCATGCAAAGAGATCTGAATCATCATTGGGGTTTCCGTAACCAATTTCGACTATACATTACATACAATTTTGGGCCTCAACCATGAAATCAGTTTGAATGACATCTTTATGAATATGAAATGAATAACTATGATTCATGTGCCTTGTATAGGTTGGAGTTGAAGTAGGTTGATTCTCAGAAGAATACAAAAGGAAAGATCACGGCAGAACCTATTGTTGATCTGCAACATCAAATAGGTAGACTATCGGTGGAGTTATCTGGTGAGACCAAAGGAAACGTAAAAGGGTGAATGAAGGTAACATGGAATAATGGAAGCAAAAATACTCTTCTAGTACCTAATCAGGCTGATCCTAAAACACGATGTTCCTATCCTTCTCTCTCATCTATTTTGCACGGAGGTTGGGAGGAGGTTTGCAAGGTTATGGAGTCTAGCTTTGCCCATGGATATGACGTGTCTCTTGGGCCTTTTTGATAAACCCATTTGGTGTATATATTGCAGTCATGGCAGTCCTTTGGACCTCTTTCCTTCAGTTAGATGCACTCGTGGTTTTAGGAGTTCCCTTCCTCTGCTAACGTGGGAGTATGTGGAGGTCTTAGCATGCATCATGTTGTGGATAGAGATTCAACTTGAAGATTGTTGTTTCTGGTCCATGCGATCTGGTAGGAGATAGAAATCAAGCAAGATAATTCTACCATTGCTACAATTGCTAATATTTAAAAATATCATGAAATGGAACCTTCCCTTCCCTGAAATTGGCTTGTCTCTACTACTTTTGATGTGGGTTTGTATGCCTTGCTAGGAAAGATCTCCTTTCCTCTTGAAATTATTTTTTTCCTTGTTTTAGTCTATACTAGTTATCAGTGGAAAAATAGATAGAAAAAATGTATTTCTCTTCTCTTGGCTATTGTGTATTCATGCTTGAATGATCGAACTTCTCCCAATTTTTAGCCCCATTTCTGGGTTTAAGTAATGACTTTTTCATTCCATTTATTCCTAGAATTTTGTGTTGTGAAAACAATCCTGATGTACTTTAAACCCCTTGCTCTTCATACGAGCTTATTATCTATAGATTATATTTTCCTTCTAGATAATCGAGTTGTTCCTTTTTCGACAACTCTAGATCTGGGTACTCAAGTCATTACTCTATCAAAGGATGTCTCTTCTGGGTATGCAAGATGTTTTGATTTTTTTTAGGTTTATAACCCTTTTCCCCCTTCTGTAATACTCCTTAAATCAATCATATTAGTGGAACCAAATACGGTATAGTATAACCTTCCCGCTTCTGGGTATGTTGAGAACAAATTACTTAGGTCATGACAAAGTTACTTTAGCGAACAACCACTAGGTTGAACCTAATCCGGGTTGACTATAGTTTTATGGACACTTAATAATCCTTTCAAGTTATGGAAACAAATTTCGTAATGTTATTTTTTTCCTTTGGTGTTACATAACCATGGTGAGGTGTGGTTGTTGAGGTCTATTGGACCTCCTTGTTCTCCTTTCTTGGGCTAGGTAGGTGGCCCCTTCATTATCCAATCATTCCCGTGTGTCTACAAAACTTTACGTGTGGTTGACTGTTGTGGTTGCTATTATGTATGAAGGGGGTATTGTGGCTAAGGTACCCATTTTTTTAGTCATTTTACACCTTGGTTATTCATTTAGAATGGATTAGAATACTAGAAATTTACCCAACTTCTTGACGATCATCGGTGTAGGTCCAGATGTTTAAGTTCTTCCCTTAGGGGCACTTTGATGCTCCCTTATGAAACTTAAATCGTAACTAAGGTTTTCTTCACCAAGATTTGTAGTTTCATGTGTGTGTTATGGATAGTATTCCTTTATTGTCAGAACTATCTTGGCATTTTTCTACTCGTGATGACTCTTGGTGGCATTTTTTTATAATTTTGCATCTCTTTGATTTTAATTGACATTTGGATTACGTATGTGTGTTGATATCTTGTTGACTTATGATAGATTGGTTAAGAGCATTAGGGATAGTTAGGGGTATTTATATATAGATGTATTGTTGATTGATAGTTAAATTTGATGTTAATTTAATGGCTTCTGGTGATACTTACAAATGCAATTTTACTTTATGAATGGTTTGAATATGTCAATGAGGGACACTTTAAAAGGAATTGTGTTGGAATAGTAGTGATTCACATTGTTTTTAAACGAAACTATAGTCTTATAGAGAAGGTTTGGAAATCCCTAGTGTGGCAAAATTGGTTTGATGATTAGAATATTAACTTGTATGTTAGAACTCTCTTTTACTCTAACTTGTCATTATTATCCTATAAGGGAAGTGGCCTCTTCTTAAATGATTGTGAAATTCCTTGGAGTCAATGGCCAAAACTAGTATTATCTTCTTCCCCTTGTTAAACAATGTTGAGTGGTGATCATGTATTATTTTTCCATCATATAACTTATATGATTACATGATTAAAATTTTAATACACTTGACCTTTCATGTTAACCTTGAAATCTATGCTTCCTCCTGGATTTATCATTTTTTTGTGTCGTTTCTGAAAATGAGTATCGCAACTTGTGTTTTTGGTACCTGTTTATGAATGTAGATTATTTGGTTTGAATATCATTTCTCAATCTTTTAACCTAATTGTTTATTCGATGGAAATCCCATTACACTAGACTGTTGTTTCTAACTTATCAGGCCATTGGCCCCTTCTCAAATGATTGTTTAATTTTTGTTGCTTTGAGACAATGTTCATAACTGAAGTATAAGGCTTTCTTCTTAGATTAGCATGGGGGAATTTTTTTCCAATTATCTTAAGGGGTTGTTAGAATTTAGAGCTTCGAGCCACTTCTTGGAATAGAATATTTTATCCTTTCTTGATTTTGTTAGATATTAGCTTATTGTTGCTTTGTGTAGTCTTATCTTGCTCAGTTCTTGTGAACTAAATCAGGTAAATAATTGTTGTAGATGGATTATGCGAGTAGATGAGGGAAAGATTGGTAGAATATTGCATCAAACTTTGTTATGAATTTATTTTGTACGAATACTTTTATGTTATAAAACTCTACTCTGGTATGGGTTATGTGGGAATTTTAGAAGAAAACTAGTGCCTTAGTATTTGTGTTGTCGAGTAATGTTGTTGGGACTATTGAAACTTTGGCTTGTTTGTTATGATGGAAAATATAAAAGTTGATTACTGCATGGTTATGGGTGATTCTAATGTAATATAGAAATTTCTAATAAATGTATAACATGGCATGACCAATGTTATCCTCTCTCATTCCCTAGTCATGGTTAAATAGAGTTGGTTGTCCCTTTGGGTTGGGCATCGTGTTGGAAATAATTGAGGTAACCTTGTTTAGTTTTCACAAATGAGTAATATTAAAATTTGCTTCTAAGATAAAATGTTGAGTTGTAAACCCTTCTAGGACATAGTAACTGTTACCGAAATATTGTTCATAGTGTGAACACTTAGGATTGGTTTGGGTTATTTGGTAGTAATAGTTTTTAATATTTATTAAATAATATATGAGTGTGCACAATTAGTTGTCATGCACAACTCATAGAGATAGAAATGTGTGAGAATATTTTGGGATTGAGAGTAAGACTAGGGAATAAAGGAGAGATATGGGGAAAAAATGATAAGACTTGACTTCATGATTTTAGGAGCAAGAAATTGTATAAAATTCCCTCTCATATTCAATAGAAATTACTCCATTCTATTTACATTTGGTTTCTATCTTCTGTAGTTTTCATTTCATGACATGATTTTAATTAATTATTGCTTAATTTATTTATGCAAATCTAAAGATTTATCATCATCTGGTATCAGAGCAGGTTAAGAATATTTATGAGAGTGATTTCAGGACAAAACTACAGCCTCAAGGGTGTACATCTAAGAGTTTTAAAGCTTCCATTGCTATTTTCTAGATTCTAATCTTAAAACAAATAGCTGGTAATTCATATTTTTCACAAAAACCCAAATTCAGAATTTTTTGCAATTTTTTGGGTTTGTTTATTTATATTATGGGAAACATCTGTAAACATATTATAGAAACCCAGTTTGTATTTTAAGAGAAATAGTGGAAATAACTCTGATATTTCTAATTATTTTGTAAAAAAAAGTGAGTGATTTCCAGCAATTAAACTTTGATATGCTTTATTATTTTGATTAAATATAAAGCTAGTTACTATTTTAAGGGTGCATTATCGGTTGAACTGACACCCAATATAATTGTAAAATGATCCTCAAAGACAAATTCGGCTGAGTTAGCAACATCACAATGGAGGATGGAGGCATAGGAGGATGGACGCAAATTGGCATCTCTTGTTAGTCACCAACAAAGAGATTGCTTCATGGTATTGGTGACATTTTATTTTTGTTGTGTGGTGTGTTTAATTTATGTTGTAATAATGAACAGAAGTAACATTCTTTTTTAAAGCTCCTGCATGAGCATAATTTCTGTTTTTAATCCCTCTAAGTTAGAAACAATGATGTGAGCAAAATAATGTATGCTGCTATGTAGTGGTTAGTTCCACTAGAAAACCATTTTATGAGTTGGAGGTTCTCTTTGAAAACCTCATATTGTTTGAGTTGTTGGTACTCATTGAAAACCTTCATTTCTTTGTAGATCATGAGTAGGTATAGGAGATAACTTTCCGCATGTTCACACTAAGGGGGTGACTGTTACCGAAATATTGTTCATAGTGTGAACACTTAGGAGTGGTTTGGGTTATTTGGTAGTAATAGTTTTTAATATTTATAAAATAATATATGAGTGTGCACAATTAGTTTTCATGCACAACTCATAGAGATAGAAATGTGTGAGAATATTTTGGGATTGAGAGTAAGACTGGGGAATAAAGGAGAGGTATGGGGATAAAATGATAAGACTTGACTCCATGATTTTAGGAGCAACCAATTATATAAAATGTCCTTTCATATTCAATAGAAATTGCTCCATTCTATTTACATTTGGTTTCTATCTTCAGTAGTCACTACTAGAAAGAGGGATACTTTTTCACAATGTTATCCACAAAATTATTAATTTGTGGAAAAAATGTGGATTAGCAACATTAAATGGGTGGCTTTTATAATATAAAAAGTAGTTTTTTCACAATTTCATGAAAGTAAAATCTAATTTGTGGAATATTCATAATCGTATAATGTTATTGTAGAAAAATACAATTTCTCTATATATTTTTAAAAAATTATTTCTAAAAATATAATTAAGGATAATCTAAATAAAATGTAGATCACAATTCCTAAATTCCACATTATTCGGAAATTCAAAAAAATAAATTACACTGAAAATTTATAATTATATATTATTATCTAAAAATATAAAATATATGAAATGCGTCCACAAATTAATTCTATTTTTTTCATAATCTACCAAATATATTAATCTATCATGATTACATTTTTTTGAACTATTTTAATGAAAAATGATATATCACATATTTTTAAAGATTTTTTAATTAATAATAAATTTAAACCCATTAAAACTTAAGTCATGTATTATCCTCAACTAACTTAGATTATTGACAATCTATATTAAAAATATGAATCTAATTTTTATTGTGGATGATCTACATTACTAAAACAAATGATGATAATAATGAGTAATGCATATAAAAGTAAATTATAAATAATCTACACTATCCCAAATTTAAATAAATTATTTATGTGGATAATCTACATAATATAACTCACTTACAAATTTAAAGATGATATAATTATAAATAAATAATAATTAGATTAATATGATTTCATTGTACTTTTATATTATTTATTGTTAGAATGTTTGTGAATAATCTACAATATCCTTACTAAAAAAATTGAAAATGAAAATTAAAACTATTTATTAATTAGTATTTGGAATATCTATGTAGAGTATTCATAAAAAATATAGAATTAAGTTTTAAATTTATCAAAAAATTGAAATTTATATAAACAATTCCAAGATATACAGATTTAAAGATACTAAAAAATATATTTACAAATAATTAATTTTTAGTTTATAACATGGAGCTATAAAAAAATACATAATTATAAAAATAAACTAGTAATAGAGTTGTATAAAAAATAATGTAATTAGAAAAAATAAAATAAATCCTTATTATTATCAAAGGTAAATTAATATTGTAAAAACTATAAATATTTTTTTAATGTCTAATATTCAAAATGGGCTACACACTATACTCCTTAATTTTAGAGAACATAGGGAGACATTTTCAAATTTTGTTGGATAGTCTTAAGTGAAGTTAACATTAAGTCCTCCACAATTCATGTTGACCTTTTCTACCATTTTCAAATTCCCGTGTAAAAAAGTATTACTCATTCCAAATCTATTTTCAAATGGCACTGATTTCCATGCAAATGATTTTATTATTTATTTAGAGTTTAAAACTGAAAATATGTTCCGCTTCGCATTTTCCTGTTTGGAAAATTTCTGCAACAGGTGTTATTCAATCCTAAAGATTCAATCAATCTTTCTGGTATGTTCATAGAATGTTTTCTATATAGTGTTTTGGGTAAAACGAATAATCAAAATTTCAGGGTTTTATGAAATTTTTATGGATTTCCAGTTTGTCTGTTACATATTATTCCTGTATTTTAAGTTACATAGTATTCCAACGTTTTTCCTATGTTGTTCTTGACTACTCTTTACTGAATCTTCGGTACTTGTGCATGCTTTATGGAATCTTCAACTTACATTTACATCGTCATGGAATCCTCCATTTCTTATTGTGTGTGCTTTTTGTGCAAGGATGGGAGCACATCTCTAATTGTTGTAACTTATGGATCATAGCATATACTATTGTGTATTACTGATTATTTGGAAGCTCTCGGTATTATTGATTATTTGGAAGCATTCGGTACTTGTGCATGCTTTTATGGATGGTTGTATGCTTGTGGTTTCATACTTATGAATATTACATGCATGCATATTGAGTTTATGATAGAGCTGATAATTTGATTGGATAGTATTGTTTTTAAGTGTTTTTTTTTATTAATGGCAAATAGTTTTTATGAAAGGGACTATACCCTTGTACAGAGATGGCTCAGAAGCCGGATGTGCCCAAGCGAGCAAAAGAACAAAAGATCAAAATCAACAAGGACGCAAGCAGGAAGAAATCCTACCAAAAACAACACAAAAACCCGCAAAACCCAGCGAGTAAACAAAAAAAGAAAACAACGCCGATGAGAACAGTTGCATCCAACCTAAGTGCACCGGCACGCACCCCCCCCCACGAAAACCACGAAAATATTTTCTACTAACAGTGCTCCACTCCGCATTGTTTTCGTCTTCCACATCCATAACCACTTCTAAATTGCCTTTTAACTTGGGTGAATCAAAATTTGGATCCCTCACCTCCAAAGTCAACAATGTAATCTTTTCACCTGAACTGTCCTTCGTCCTTCCACCACGGTTCAAATGAGCATTTAAATGTATTTTTTATGATCTTTCATAGATTTACTTTGTCGGTTCACTTCCATTGTTTCAGTCTCCAAATCTGCCGTATTTACATCTGTCTCTGACCCAGTCTCCCATTCGGAAGATTCACTATCTACGTTGTTTGACTCGTGAACTGTTTTTATTGGATTTTTGCGCCGCCTTCCCACGTGGGCAGAGAGATCACCACGGAATGCCCGAGCAGGCCAATTCGGATGGGCCAGTTTCTCCATTGTTGCAGTCTCCTGTGCGCAATGGGCAAGGGATCTCTTCGCTGAAGACCCGCACCTCCTCTCTGTTGTTTTTCTTGTCTATTTCATCCACTGCCCCCGTGGAACACTTGCATAGTTTGGCTTGGAAGTTGACCTTCCAACATTTGGGACAGACCAAACCGTGGTCTTCAGGGATGATGTTCTGCACAAGACGGCCCGTGGGAGAAGAAAGAATGATATTCTTTGGGAGAACAGCCCCCACCTCCATGCTAACACATAGTCGTGCTCTTACAAGCCTGCTTCTGGCTTTTGTTGCAGGTTCCAAGGAGATTAGCTCTCCCATTGAAGCTGCTATGCCAATAAGGACTTCGTCCTCCCAAAATTCCACTGGAAGAGCCGGCAGAGATATCCAAATGGGCAATTCCTTGATTTGAAGAGAGACCCCTGGCTTCCATCGCTTCAGATGTAGGGTAGTTCTTCCAAACATCCAAGGAGCAGCGTTGAGAACCTTAACCATCTCTTCTTCCTTAGAAAAATTGAAAAGAAGGGCGTGGTTGGGAAGAGCGATGATATCAACCCAACAACACCATTTCCGCCCGCACCATTTGCGGACAACATCGATATTTGGACGATAGCCTGCAAAAGCTCCAATGAGTGCAAAGGGAAACTTGTTTTTAAGTGTTAATATACTTTTTCTTTCCATTTCAAAACACACCATCTATTTTATGTGAAATTTTTTTAAATTTTTGGCTAATTTCTAAAGAGTCATACTGTGGTAATCTTAGATTTTTCTAATTATATCATCTGCTAAAACTTGGGTTTTTAAAGCTTTTCCCACCATTGCTATTCTCACCCCCAATTTTAAGGTGGATAGATATAAATTTTATCTATACTATCAAGACACATGCATAGCAATGAAAATGCATGTTGATGCCACAGAGTCCCTGATCATTTCAATTGATTGGATTGTTTTGGGTATGTTACTTAACCCTATAATTAGCATTTAATCTTACCGGTCTATGTTTATTTTTAAGGGAAGACAATCTTAGCTAAATATAGATAATATTTAGAAATTTTAAATGTTATGGTGTTTGATGGTCTGTAACCTATTTTTTGGTTTGTATTTAGGAAATAAAAATGTATGCAAAACATATATATACATATTATAGCTCGTATCAAGATGTTATATGGTGAAAGGTTAAATGAAGTTTCATTTATATATCTAGTCCCATTGGATATTGATTTATCTTGTTGAAACTATATTCTAAAATTTCAGATGAAAATATATTTCTTGAATGACAATAACCAATATTACAATAAGATGTAATACACTAACTTGTGTTTTCATTATTAATGAAGGAATTTGAAGAAAGTGAAGGATATGACTTAATGGAATGGAGATTGAAGAACAAGGAAATCCTCTAGAATGCAATACGGCAACCATCATTCATGCCCAGTCAAGTGAATGCAACAATACAATTAGTGCTCCTTTCCAACAAGGCGAATAAACACTTTTAAAAATAATGTATTCAACAATATTTTTAATAGGATAGTTATTTATAAGTTATATGAAATATCTAAATTTCATATATTTATGAAATATACATGTAAATTTTTTAAAAAATTGTATTTCATGCATTAAAGAGATTTATCTCTTTGAAACAATTTGTTCAATATTATTTTATAATATTTGATTAAGAGTTCTTTCGCAAGTTTTAAAGAGAGGGACAAGCCTTTTAGAAATATTTTTATTTTGATAAATTAATATTAATCACTTTGCATGTAATTTTTTCAAAATTTATGTCTAATAGTTTTATCTTCAATACTCATTGTTTGGGTACTTTGGTAAAGGAGGAGTTATTATTATTATTAATATAATATTTACAAATTGTCATATTTACATGCAATGCATAGTTTTATAATAATTCTTAGATATTAGATTTAATTCAAAGCTATGTAATTTAATAAATTTTTCTATTTCAGTGTAAACATATCATTTTTAATTAAATATTAAATTCATGTTATTAATATTTTAAATTTAAATAAAATAGTTAAAATAATATTTTAAATTTTATTTTAATAGTTAAAATGAATATTTTTTTAAATGAATATTAACAAGAAAAAGTTATGAATAAAAATTATAATATCTCATATTTATATATTTATAAATGAAAATTGTAAAAAATAATTATAATTTATAAATTTCTAATTTTTCAAAGAAAATTATGGAAATACTTACAATTACAAAATTCAGAATTTACTTGCAACTAACTTCTAATTATTGTGATACATGTCATAATTTTAAAATTATGGATGGACGATAATATGTAATTTGTGAATATACACACAAAAATTCAATTGTAGGTATGTAACAATATTAAAATTATGACAAATTCCACAATTATAATATTGTGGAATTTTCACACTTATTTTCATTGTAGATATTTTCACAAATTTTGTCACATTTTATGTTTCCATAAAATTATTGTGGGTGGAGTCCACAAATTTGGATTCACAATTTGAACTAAAATATCCACAAAGAAAATGTGGAAAATTTGTGGATACAACACCCTTTATCTTGTAGTGAGTTTTCATTTCATGTGTTGATTTTAATTAATTATTGCTTAATTTATTTATGCAAATCTAGAGATTTATCATCAAGATATGATGTATTTATAAGCATAATAAATGGGTTGGATAATCCTTATAAAAGTTAAAGTAGTATATATAGACACACACACACACACATATGAATAAATTAATGTAGACGTGAACTACTTGATAACTTTTGAACCCCTAAGCAATCAATGAGGAAAACTATATTTGGTGATAAAAAATATTTATATACCTTGTTTATTTTTTTTCTAAGCTAAACAAATCAACATTATTTTTTATGGTGAAGTCTTTAGTCATCTTATAGTGTAATCAATGACTAGTTTTTGGAAGATAATAAGGTTATATAAGTAGGAGGAAATTTATTAAGAAACCCTTTAATCTCTCTCAATCGTTTGAAATGTAAATTGTTTTCCTTTGCCAACCTTAATCAAGAAAACACTACAACAAACAAGTCTTTTTTACCACAGTTATTCCACAAAATTGCCACAATTTTGAAGAATTGTAGAATACTTGTAGCATCTCTATAAATTTTTTATTTATTCATTTTGAAGTATTGTGGATGTTCCACAATTTACATACAATAATAATATTTCATAGAGAAATCACATATCCAACCGTTCCTTATAGAAAATCTACATTTTTTTAGAAAATAAAATTAAAATTTATACTAAAATTTTATCTGCAACATGATTACACTTTAAAATGAATATTTTGAAACAACTAATATAAAGTTATATTATTATTGAAATTCAATATTAAATAATTTTAAAATGTCATATTATCTATAAAACTCTTATATTTACATATTTTATGAAACACATAGAAAATTAAAATTAGAATAGTCTAGAAACATAATAGTATAAAAAGATAAATTTATTATAGCATAAATTACAAATATTATTTAAAAACATTAGTGTTTATAAGATTACACAATAAATGTTTTGAAATAGTACTACCAAATACATCACTATGACTAATATTAAATTATCAACACAAAAAATAAGGTTATTCTACGATTGTAGCATATCTATAATTAGTTCATTGTTTTTTATATTGTATAGATGTTCCACAATTGATTTTATAAATATTAAATTTGTAGAAAACCAATATCTCAAAAGATCTATGTGGAAAATCTACATTTTTGAAAACAATAAAATATTATGCTATAAATTTTCTATAATATAAATAGATTTTCCATAAAATTTCAAATGACAAAATATAACACTAAAATAATATAAAAATTCCAAATTAATTCTCAAAATAAAATTATATATTATATAAATAAAGGTAATTTAAAATTATAAATATAAAAATTACAAATTACATAAAAATACTTCATATAATATATCAATAATATCTAAACATATTTTCTCTTCGGTCAATAAATTATATTTACAAAGATTAATTAAAATTTAAAAATATAAAACTAATTTGGAATTTTCTTTTTCAATTTCAATGTTTCTAGTTTAATACGTAGCTATTATATATTTTAGTTGTTTTTGCTTTTTTATTTTATTAAGATGCATAGTCATCCAATAAAAATTTGTTATGCCATTAATAGAATGTAACTGAAACTACAAGTAATGTTCCGCTCTATATTCTGGACCATGATTTATGGTAAAAAAATCCGTTATTTATGCTATTCAGTGTTTTTTTAAATCAGCAAAATATCTATAGATAAGAATTAATACAGATTTGATTTCATTTGAATGTTTAGATCCTTCTATGTTTTCAAAATTGAAAATGCTTTACATGCTTCCAGAGCTCATTAAAAGGAGAGAGCCGAGCCATTTAACACATAATTTCAGGGAAGAATTTCTTTGTTAGTTATCATTGTACAAAATTTTCATGTATCCACGACAAGTTTTTAGAATAATTGAATCTCCATTTAGTTATTATTGTACAATTTTTGCGTTCACAATGGAGATTAAATACCAATGTTATCATCTCATATTGAATTTGTCTTTCTTTGACTTCCTTTCCAATTGATAATCTCTCATGTTCATTATTTTAGGATGTCATTTACATGTTAAGCACCTTTTTAAACCATTAGAAGATAAATGTAACGACCCACAAATTCACACACACGAACAACACGGTATGTAGCGCTCGCTCGATGGCGACATCGACAGCGCCTCAACAAACAAGCGACCAACCAAACGTCCCGAAAATGTGACAAATTTTTTTTTGATGATGGTGTGCTCGCATACAGGCTCGAACTAAATTAGTCCCGTTAATGCTTCGGGAACGATGATAAGAAGAAGTTAAGTCTCATTCGACGTTTCACCAAGAATGAAGGAGGGTCGTCTTTTGAGTTATTTGTCTGATGTCTGGTGCTGTCGTGATAGCAATGAAACGGAAAGGTAATTCGAGAGTAAGGCATAATTTACTTTGCGTCGAATTCAATAGCCACTTCGATTTCTTTATTCTTACTTTGTTATTTGGTCAAGTTACGTTGTTTCAAAATTCAATACATCTTTATATATATATATAACATTCGGTTATAATACGTTATCACGAAATTTAATACTTTATAAAATATATCTATGTATAATAATTATACGTTAAGGAGATTACTTGGCTCCGATTCGCATTATTTACAAGGCATGGCTTAAGTGTTAGGTATACAAATCACTATGCTCGCATATTAAAAAAACATTATGTGTCTTACCTATAACCAAACTAAAAAAAAAAAAGAAATCAAAAGACTAGGGTTCTTGGCGAGTCCCGCTGTCCCACTAAGTTTAATTTTTTTGCAGTTGGGGTGGTCACAGCTCACCAAAACCCGTCACGCGCACTTACTTCTTCCTCCTCATGCGTGCACGCCACAAGGAAACACACAGCCGCCTGGTTGATTCACTTCAATTACTACCCTCAGATCTTGCAAAAAGGCAATCCTCCCTCATCCGACCTGATGCGTTGGGTGCTGTTCTGGCCCCATGGTTCAAAACAGTGGTTGGGAATGGAGTTAAGGCGAGTGGGACAGGCGACGTGACAACCAGTTTCCCCCTTTTTTCTCTGAGCGCCAAAACAAGCAGGCTGACACCAACTGTGCTGCTGTCCGTTCAGTATCGGATACATCCTCATGTGGTCTGTACCAAGGGGTGAGCTCCTTTGGACAGACGGGCTGTTTTTCACTGGCCATAAATAAAAACAAAGAATCCTCCCAAGTGAAAGAGACTTCCATGAAGAGTCTTGTTTGACAAACATCCACCCGCAACTTTCGTTGTTGAAGCTCTACTGCTGGAGCAAGATTAAAACGCTTCTCAAATACCGTTTTCAAAAGAAACGGACAGAGGAGACGTCCCCAATATATTATGTTTCTTATTGTTTTTATTACTATTCCTTTCATTATTAACTAATTCCACCACGTATCTCTCAGCCGTTTGGACGCCTTGACAGAGGTATGTTGCAGGATGAGGTTAGGCGGGGCGACAAGCCGCGTGGGAGAGACATGGAGGGCAGGAGGAAGCTACAGGCGCAAGAATGGCATTTTTACTAGCTTCTACTGGCGCCATTCCAATGCAGACCAAGTGCCTAGGTGGAAAGACGTTGTTCTTCTTTTTCTTTTGATGGAAACAGAAAAAGGGAAGACCAGAACCGAGGCGAGCAGTCATTATAGGATTTCCAGTCACGAATAGGAGCATATGGCCACGAGAGAACACACAAAAAAATAATACAGTGTCATTATATCTCAGTCTCTTCACTTTACATACACCAGGCCGCGTGGGAGAGACTGGTTTCTCTCTTCTTTCTGTCCCTGGCGTGTGGACAGAGGGCGTATTACCCCCATATCCATTGGGCGCAGCAGGATGTTTGTATCAGGCCATCCAACTATGTTGTTATCTGTACAGTAAGGAAAGCATCTTCGAGTTTGAGGATTTCCTTTGTGATGATCATCAAAGATGAAGGGCGTTTAAAAGGAAGAAAGAAAAAAAAAACAAAACCGCGGCCTGTCCCACTGTCATTAACCGATCAATGCTGAACGTGTCCTCAAATTTGGGTTCCACCTTCAAGATATTTTTATCAGTGTTCAGTGGTGGACAGGGAAAGGCGCACAGAAGAGACAGAATCGAGTAGGGACGGTGAGACAGTCATAATGTTAAAGCGTGGATGATGTTTTTAGAAATCAGTTCCTTTAACAATGAAACGTGGTTAAGATATTATCAAGTTTTGAATTTGTATTAAAATCTCTTTTCACACAGTTCAATAGATATGGCAAGGGTGTACTAAAGGATTCGGTTTCATTATCTTGTTTATTTGCAATGGATTCTACAATAGTTTCATGAACGAATAAATCATAAAAGAACTAGAGCTTGAAATGCTTGTTGCAAATCGAATATTAAGGATATTCTAATGGAGAACATTTGGAATACATTAAAACCATATTTTGACTTTAGTGGTGCTTCCTTCCTTTTGAAAAGATACATAATTGTGTCTTATTGTTATAAAGTATAAAATGGTACAATAATGGAAAACTAGAGAAAACAAGGCAATATTACATTTCTTTCTCCACTCAAGGTGGGTAATTACATGATATTTTTAACAATGTCAACAACAAGGTTCTTGTGCTCCCAAGAGTTCTTCTTCCATGCTCCAAGTTCCATGAAGATCAATCACAACCAAGATAGGGGGAGAGGCAACACTCTCCTCCCAACCAAATCTCAATGGAGAAGAGAAGCAATCTCCTCCATTGACCCCCGAGCCCCAAACACAACACAATGGAGGGTGGTCTCCAACTCAAGGCAACTATACATGCTTCCACAATACAAGTTCTTCACAACATTCAAGCTAAAATAGAAGAACAAGAGACACACAATAACATTAAACATTACACAACAAGGCTTGCATCCAAGCCAACAAGAGAAGGAGCTATGGGAATATTTTCCTTATGCCTCCCAAATGAGATGAGATGCCCATCCAAAAACCCTCCACAATATAACACAAGCCCCTATGACTCTTATGCCTCCCTCAAGTACCCCTTTTTCCTCCCATACTCTTATGCCTCCCTCCTCTTATGGCTCCCTCAAAGACAAGGTAGAATGTAAACATTCCTACCCAAGATGGGCATCCCTCTCAAACTCCCTCCACAATATCCTAATCTACTCTTTTGCCTCCCTCATGTGTATTCCCATAGACCTCTCCTATACTACACAAAAAGCATTCAATCCATCTTTCACAATATACCAAAGTAAACATGCATTTTTTTTTCACAATTTTAGCATAGAAGCAATAATAATATGAAAGCAAAAACAAAGGAGAGGGTTCCCTACCTCTCCATTGGAGTAGCCTAAACCAAGAACTTGTCCAAGCTTCTTCCCAAATCAATCCAAGCATGCAAGTCCAAAAACTCTCTTATCTCTTTCTCCTAATTCTTCTCTCTCAAAATCACAAAAGAGAACTCTTCAACAACACAAAAACAAAGCTCCAACCCCCTCCACAAGAGAGGAAGTTTCAATAAATAGATCAAAGGTAAGGGTGAGGGTGATGTGGCTCCATGTAGGATGCCACATCACACATCCTCAAACCATCTCCCAAGGTCAACTCAAATCCCAAAACACCATAAATGGGTGGTTGGGTTGAATGACAACTCTCTTCCACAACCATCCCTTTCCCATGTGCCTTAAGGCACAAATAAATGCAAAATGAAGAAAAAGTGCACTCCAAGTCAATATCACTTCCCAAAACAATAACTAATCCCTTTTTGGGCTTCCCAACCCATAGATATGGTTGGTAAGGGGTTTTGGGAAGTGTGGGACAAGTTTAACTTGTCCCACAAGTCCCCCAAAATTGCCCTCAAACTCAAATTCGAGTTTTCAAGAGATTTGGAGTGGTCAACACTCAAGATAAGCATTCAATACAAGAGACAACACATGGCTCAAGGAGCCAACCAACAAAATTTATTACACCCACATGACTAAAACAAGATATTAAATTAATCTAAACTTACTTAGCAAAAGTAATAAAAGAAGGGCATCCCAATGAAATCACCTACTAAAGTAAATAAAACAATTAAATAAAATTCTCAACCCCATGGTCACATTAGAACATTACCCCCTCAAGAAAATTTTCTCAACACATACAAGAACAAGCTAACACAATACAGTTTACAAGTTGCCTTGACGACCAATGTTGTAACCACCCGACATTCTGTTGTGTTTGGTCCCCAATCCCCCTCATGGTTGTGGTCATGCTGTGTTTCCTGCAAAGATGCAAAATACCCTCTTCGGCCTTGCGGCCATGTCAAAATATCCAAAATAATCATATGCATGAAATTTATTAACATCTCTACGTAATTCAAGCAATCATTATTTCTAGGTCTAATTCACAATTTAATCATGCATTTCATCATTTTCCAAAATCATAGTAATGTAAATTCAACAACTACGTTCTACTCATCAGGGCGAAGAAATCCAATGTTAGAACACATGCAATATATCTATAAAAATAATATCAATATCCAATAGTCTGTCCATGAGTCAGTGCAGATCATACTGAAAACAAAATCCAACCATAATCCAAATGCGTCTAGTCACAAAACATCATGCTAATCAACATAAGTATAAGCCATGTCCATATCTAAAGTCTGCATAACTCAAAATGATAATCACTAAGCGTCGTAGGGAAGTGGGCATTACATCCCCCTCCCCTTAGACTAGACTTCCTCCTGGAAGTCACTGAAATAAGTGTGGAAACTGAGCTCGCAATGATGTAGCATCCTCCCAAGTAGCAGCAGTCTCATCGTATCTGTCCCATTGGACTCGGACCTGATCAATCTCTCTGCCGCGAAGGCCCAGGGTCCTGCGATCTAAAATGCGCACGGGCTCCACCATCACCTGCCCCTGGTCCTGCACCTGCAATGCAGTCCAATCTAATACATGAGAAGGATCAGAAACATATCTCCTAAGCACAGAAACGTGAAATACATCATGGACGCGCGATAAGCTAGGTGGCAGTGCTAGACGATAGGCTAAGGGGCCGAGGCGCTCCAAGATCTCAAAGGGACCCACAAATCTAGGAGCAAGCTTAGAACCTTTTCCATAACGGATAGGGCTCTTATGTGGCCTGACACGAAGAAACACCTTCGTGCCTACCTCAAAACTGCGATCTGTCCTATGTTGGTCTGCATACTTCTTCTGTCTATCCTGAGCCTCCTGCAATCTCTGTCTAATCAAGGTAACCTGCTGCTCCATATCCTGTAATAATGCTGGCCCAAGAGAAACCCTGTCCTCAATCCTGTCCCAACTGAGAGGTGTCCTGCACTCTCTACCATATAATGCCTGAAAAGGAGCCATGCCTATAGAACTCTGAAAACTGTTATTGTAGGCAAACTCCACCAAATACAGATACTCCTCCCATCTCGACTGATGATCCATCACGTACATCCTGAGCATGTCCTCCAGAATCTGATTCACCCTCTCTGTCTGTCCATCTGTCTCAGGGTGATAAGATGATACTAAAATTAATCCTCCCCAGGGCATACTGCATGGTGGTCCGAAATGGGAGGTATACAAGGGTCGCGGTCATGCAAATGATCTTCCGCGGGATCCCATGTAGTCTGACAATCTCATCAAGGTATACTCGTGTCTTACTTGCACTAGCCGTGTAGGTAGTCTTCACTTTGGAGAGAAGTGAGCTACCTTCGTCAATTTATCCCTTTGTGACCATGATGGCGTCATGGTGGTATCTCGGCGTCGGCAACCCAACAATAAAATCCATAGAGATGGTGTCCCACTTCCACTCTGGTATGGCATGAGGATAGAGAAGGCCAGCTGGATGCTGATGCTCGGCCTTCACCCTCTGGCACTCTAAACAGTGGGATACAAATGAAGCTATGTCTCTCTCGAAGTCCTCTCCAATAGTACAGCTGTCTCAAGGTGGCGTGCATCTTCTTCACCCCGGGATGGGCTGAATACGGTGCACGATGAGCCTCTGTCAAAATGTCATGTCTCAAGCTTCCATCTCTGGGAACATATATCCGGCCTCTATGTCTGAGAAGACCATCTGCCTCTAAAGAAAATCCATCAAATCTCCCCTCAAGGGGTCTCTGAGACTCAATCTCTGCTCTGGCTGCAAGGTAGAAACTATCCTGAGGAAGCTGCTGCAAGATCCTACTCCGCAAATCTGTGCCCACTGAGGTGGCCATAGCCACATGTCTCCGTCTACTCAAGGCATCTGCCACCACGTTCTCCTTTCCCTTCACATGCTCTATCTCCATGTCATACTCACAGAGTAGCTCCATCCAACGCCGCTGACGAGCGTTGAGATTGGGCTGCGTGAAGAGGTGGCGAAGACTCAAGTGATCAGTCCTGAGTGTAAATCTCCGGCCAAGAAGAAAATGTCTCCACCGCACTAAAGCATGTACTACTGCTGCAAGCTCAAGGTCATGGGTCGGATAATTGAGCTCATAATCTTTGAGTTTGCGAGACTCAAAGGCAACTACCCTACCCTCCTGCATTAGCACTCCTCCAAGTCCTGCCAAGGAAGCATCTGTGCATACGAAAAACTCTCCATGAGGATCCGGCACTGCAAGGATAGGTGCTCTCGTAAGGCACTCCTTTAGTGTACTGAAGGCCTGCTCACATTTATCTGTCCATACAAACTTCTTCCCTTTCCGCTGAAGAGAAGTGATGGGGTGCGCAATCCGAGAGAAGTCCTGAACAAACCTCCTGTAGTATCCTGCTAGTCCCATGAAACTACGCACCTCGGTCACACTAGTGGGTGCTGGCCAATCCATGATGGCTCGAATCTTGGAAGGATCGACTGTGATACCTTCCCCAGAAATAACGTGGCCCAAATATTGCACCTCAGTCTGAAAGAACGCACACTTCTCCAAGTTCCCGTAAAGGCGCTGCTCGCGAAGACACTGAAGAACCTGGCGAAGGTGCTCCTCGTGCTCCTCATGTGTGCGTGAGTAAATCAGAATGTCATCAAGGAAGATAAGCATGAAGCGATCAAGGAAGGTCCTGAATACCCCATTCATCAAGCTCATAAACACTGCGGGGGCATTCGTCAAACCGAAAGGTACCACTGTGAACTCGTAGTGGCCATATCTCGTGCGGAAAGCTATCTTGTGAATATCTGTCTCCATGATTACGAGTGATGGTATCGACTTAAGATCTATCTTGGAGAAAAAGTAGTAGCCCCTTCATCTGATCAAACAAATCGTCAATGCGTGGAAGGGGGTAACGATTCTTGATCGTTACTTTATTCAGCTGACGGTAATCAATGCACAACCGAAGAGATCCATCCTTCTTCTTTACGAAGATAACTGGTGCACCCCAAGGGGATACACTAGGACGAATTAGGCCTTTCTCCAGAAGGCCCTCAAGCTGCAACTTGAGCTCACATAACTCAGGTGTAGTCATCCGATAGGGTGCTCGTGAGATAGGCTCTGCGCCTGGAACTAGATCTATATGGAAGTCGATCTCACGTGGGGGAGGTAATCCCGGTAGCTCCCCTGGAAACACATCGGCGAACTCTGATAAGATGGGATGATCATCGAGGGAAGGTCCCCCTGACTCATCCTCGATCATCACTAAGCAGAATAACATGACATCAACCTTGCAACCCCGTCGCATACACCGCTTAAGCTGCATAGCGGAGATGGTGCGAATAGAAACGGGTCTCCTAACTCCTGATATCACTGACTCTACTCCAAGATCATCTATGCAAGCAATAGTCTTGTGGTAACAATCTACTCTAGCTCTGTGAGCGGACAACCAATCCATGCCTAAAATGATGCCATAAGATCCTAATGGAAGGATCCGAAGATCAGAAGTAGTGGTGAAGGGTCCCAAATCCACTACACACTCCTTGACTAAGGAGTCTACAGAAATCTTGGCTCCAGAAGCCATCTCTACGTCCCAACTACGGCCCTGCCTAACTGCCACCAGCCTACAATGCTCTACCAAAGATGGTGCAATGAAAGAATCAGAAGAACCAGAATCAAATAATATAGAGGTGGAAATACCTCCAACACTACCTGTCGTCTCAATCACAGTACTCTGATGCTCAGCCTGGCGGTTCTCGACCGCTGCGTAGATCCGATGACTCCGTGCCATATCTCCAACAGTAGGCTCTGAGCTCTGTGTCTTACCCTTGGTAGGGTTAAGTGGGCAATCTCTCCAAATATGCCCAACGACTCCGCAACCATAACAGCCGCCTGATCCTCTCCAGTGGGAAGCGGCTCCAGCTGGTACTCTAGATGACTGAGATGCCGATCCTGACGATCCGGCTATGGACTGCTGAGGTCTCTGCTGACGAGCTCCGACTGACTGAGCTCTCGGTGCACCCTGTGTCCTGATGGGACCCCTAGGAGGAGGCCCCATACTACGTCCTCTCTGTGCATCGAATCTCTGAGGAGGTCGGTAAGGTGGGCGGGTCTGCTGCTGCTGCTGCTGCTGTGGTGGCCTAAATGAAGCCTGCCCTGAACTCTGTCCACCCCGTGGAGGAGGAACTGACCCCTTCGACCTACTATCCTGCATCTGCTGGATACGGCTCCGAACTCTATCTCTAGCCTGCTGTGTCTTTCCCCGTGTCTCCTCTGCAATATAGGCCTTCTCCACGGCCTCTGCTAACGTCTGTGGGCAGTGAATGCGCACTGCGCCAGCTAAATCCAAGTTCAGGCCCCGGATGAACCTGTGAATCCGTACCTGCTCATCCTGCATATAATCGACATACTGAAGTAGGTCCAGAAATCGACTCTCATACTCAGCTACTGTCATCGATCCCTGACGGAGGTCATGAAACTCATCTATACGCTGCTGAATAAACCTCCTAGGTAAATACCTGCTCCTGAACCGCTCCTCAAACAGCTCCCAGGTAATCGTCTCTGAGTCGACATGGAGCTTCTGCTCCTCGGTCCTCCACCAGACTCCTGCTCCATCCTTCAGAAGATGGATCGCAACACGAGCTTTCGTGTTGCTACTACAAGGACAGAGCTTGAAGCATCCGCTCAAGCTCACCAACCAGGCCTCTGCCTGAAAACCACCTATATCACCTGAATAGTGAGAGGGTCGCAGCTTCAGGATCTCCCTGATATGATCTGCAGCTGAAGTATGACGAATCCTAGGTCTCTCTGTATGCTCCTCCCTCTGTCTAGGGCTCCGAGACCTGTCCCTATGACCTGAAATCCTGTCCCCATGTCCTCTCTGAGGCGACTCTGCCCTAACCGACTCTGCACGGAAATTCTCTGCTCTGTGCTCCTCGCTGTGTCGAGGGGATGCCTGGGCATCTACTGATGGCTCCAAACTATGCCTAGCAAGTCGCCCTCCCAAGGGCTCTCCGCGTATAGCGGCATTGACATCCTGAAGTGTCTGCAAAATCTGAGGCAGAAGGGCTGCTACGGCCTGCTCTGGCGGTGGTATGTCTAGGTCTATGTGAAGAGACCCCTCGCCCAATCCGCGCCTCCTGCACAGATCAAGGCGAGAGTTAGTTCACTGTACTAGGTCTTGTGCTCGTTTTCAAAATTTGCTGTTTACTATAATTATCAACAATATGGTTTCATATTTTAAAAGAATAATGTTCTGTACTAAGTTAAGTGTTCCTGTTCTGCGTTTTCCTGCGTGTGCCCAAGGGTCCCAGCTTCGAACCCCTGGCTCTGATACCAAAATGTAACGCCGCTAAAAGACGACGGCGCTTCGCTCGCGACATCGGCGATGCAGACGACGCCAAAAAAAAAAAAACAAGTGACCGAAAATGTTTTTTTTTTTTTTTTTTTTTGGTATGGTGAATTAATTACCTACGAGTTTCTTCCACCTGGCTCGATGAGTATTAATTACATCGGGCGAGTTCGGAACAGGGTTGAAAACCACCTCGGTCACGAAGGTGCTTCGAAGGCAGAGATATTTGGATCTATCTCATTCGACGCCCCTCAGAGATTTGTAGGGTCATCATGCGAGTAAGCTTGTCTGATATCGGATAATATCGTGCTGACAAAAAAACTGAAAGGTAATTCAAGAGTACGGTATAATTTATTTTGAATCGAATACATTAGCCACTCCGATTTCTTTATTCTTACTATATTATTTGGTCATATTACGTTATCTCATGAATTTAATACATTATGCTCTCTCTATATATATTTATCAAGGAAATCATACGATAAAATATATGTTTCAACATTATATTACTACATTGTATGTCTTTATGCATTTCATTGTACATAGCACCTTATTTGTATTAAGTTTGCTTATTATAAGAAGGTGGTATTATGTGTCACTTAATATTTGATATAGTGATTAACACCTAAGCTAGCCTATACACGTATAGGCTAGGATAACATATGATAAAGTTTATGGTTGGGGCGGTGGCTTGTTTTTCAACCAAAACAAAAAAAACAAATCTCCAACTGTCCGCCTACACACACGTATTTAGATTTGCAATCTTTCATCAGGTCAGACAGCCCGCCGGCTCATTTGAACAGTCCTAGCCGCGCACTAAGAGAAGTAAATGTGGTGGTTGCGGGTTAAATCTATAGGCGAGTACAGCAGGTGGGAAGTCGTTTCCAACACTTAGACCGCATGCAACAACAGGGGGGGGTCGCAGTTGAAGTTTCAGGCGAGAAGGGAGGCGCCTAACAATGAATACCCTATGTTTTGCAAATCTGGCCTCTGTCCAGCCGATCTGTAAACCTTCCACCGTGCCAGCCGCGTGAGAAGTCGAATGGTTGTCCAACTATGTTGTTATCTGTACAGTATCGAATGCGCCCACAAAGCGGCTTCGCCTTCAGGATATTTGGTCAGATAGATTGAGGAGGGGACAGTGAGAGAGTTACACGGAGAGAACCACCCAGAGGTGGATCTGTTTCATGTCATGGAGTTCACGAAGCAGGTCACTCCCATACCATTCTGTTCCAATTTACGCATTGGCTGAGATTTAATTATCTCTGACAAAACTGTAGTAATGCGTCTCCAAGAAGTGGATATCTCCTAAATTTGATTGAACTGGAATATTTGTATCTATATCAGAAGCGGGTTACATTGTCTCTGAGAGTATCTACTGTTGTGTCCCTATTTGTTTGTTGTATGCAGATGAATAAGAAGATGAGTGAGAATTTAGAAGGCGCTTCATTCGAGCGTATTGTCAAACTATATTGACTTGCTTCTTAGCACCTGTGCTATGGGCACTGTAACATGTGCAGCGCTATTCCCTTTACTAAGCTTTGAAACATCCAACGACTATCTCCATGTAAATTTTGTATGGTATAAGCTTTATCATGAGTGAGCTCTAGCAACTATCTTGCGAGTGTTTTAATGGCGTATCCAGTTGTCTATCAAGAAAATACAGAGGCATAATTTTGCTTTAATTTTTATTTTGTAAGCACGCCTTCTACGTAAACTTACTTATGCATTTCATTGGCATTTTTAATTGGATGTAGATTATTAGCATATAAG
Source organism: Taxus wallichiana var. yunnanensis (assembly GCA_018340775.1). Taxonomy (NCBI): domain Eukaryota; kingdom Viridiplantae; phylum Streptophyta; class Pinopsida; order Cupressales; family Taxaceae; genus Taxus; species Taxus wallichiana. Next base: position 118,361,546 of record CM031241.1, on the reverse strand, counting down.
TTAGTGTTAGCATGTTTTTATTTGTTATTATAAATAAAAGAAAATAAATGATAGTTCATTAATATTGTTGTAATTTGATATTAATAAACCCATAATCTTTGGCATTACTTAGATATCAGTTATATTGAAAGTATTAGTTTCCTACTAGATGAGAGGTGGGTAAGAAACTAACTAAACTTAGAATTTTGTGCTAAAACCTCTTTCTTCACATTGCAATAGGGATATTTGTATGAAGTATCAAGCGGGTTTGATCTCCTTTTTACAATTTGCACATATATTGACAATGATTTCATAAATGAAGAAGCATAATAGAGCTAGAGCCTTAATGATTCCATGGTTATATTGGAGGCTATTTAAAACTTAAATTCTTTCTTCAATTGTACAAGGAGGGGAAAAATGCTAACATTCTACCTTTCAATACATATCCTTTTAAACAACAAAAATGAGATCTAATATGCATATTCTTTGTATTTTTCTTTCCAACATCCCACAAAAGGTTTTAACAACGTTTCCAATAAATTTTAAAATAAGGAAATTAACATCTCAATACAACTTTTCCTTCAAATCTTATTGCAACATACCCTACTTCATGTGAAACAATTTACAATAATGGAAAACTAGAGAAAACAAGGCAATATTACATTTCTTTCTCCACTCAAGGTGGGTAATTACATGATATTTTTAACAATGTCAACAACAAGGTTCTTGTGCTCCCAAGAGTTCTTCTTCCATGCTCCAAGTTCCATGAAGATCAATCACAACCAAGATAGGGGGAGAGGCAACACTCTCCTCCCAACCAAATCTCAATGGAGAAGAGAAGCAATCTCCTCCATTGACCCCCGAGCCCCAAACACAACACAATGGAGGGTGGTCTCCAACTCAAGGCAACTATACATGCTTCCACAATACAAGTTCTTCACAACATTCAAGCAAAAATAGAAGAACAAGAGACACACAATAACATTAAACATTACACAACAAGGCTTGCATCCAAGCCAACAAGAGAAGGAGCTATGGGAATATTTTCCTTATGCCTCCCAAATGAGATGAGATGCCCATCCAAAAAACCCTCCACAATATAACACAAGCCCCTAAGACTCTTATGCCTCCCTCAAGTACCCCTTTTTCCTCCCATACTCTTATGCCTCCCTCCTCTTATGGCTCCCTCAAAGACAAGGTAGAATGTAAACATTCCTACCCAAGATGGGCATCCCTCTCAAACTCCCTCCACAATATCCTAATCTACTCTTTTGCCTCCCTCATGTGTATTCCCATAGACCTCTCCTATACTACACAAAAAGCATTCAATCCATCTTTCACAATACACCAAAGTAAACATGCATTTTTTTCACAATTTTAGCATAGAAGCAATAATAATATGAAAGCAAAAACAAAGGAGAGGGTTCCCTACCTCTCCATTGGAGTAGCCTAAACCAAGAACTTGTCCAAGCTTCTTCCCAAATCAATCCAAGCATGCAAGTCCAAAAACTCTCTTATCTCTTTCTCCTAATTCTTCTCTCTCAAAATCACAAAAGAGAACTCTTCAACAACACAAAAACAAAGCTCCAACCCCCTCCACAAGAGAGGAAGTTTCAATAAATAGATCAAAGGTAAGGGTGAGGGTGATGTGGCTCCATGTAGGATGCCACATCACACATCCTCAAACCATCTCCCAAGGTCAACTCAAATCCCAAAACACCATAAATGGGTGGTTGGGTTGAATGACAACTCTCTTCCACAACCATCCCTTTCCCATGTGCCTTAAGGCACAAATAAATGCAAAATGAAGAAAAAGTGCACTCCAAGTCAATATCACTTCCCAAAACAATAACTAATCCCTTTTTGGGCTTCCCAACCCATAGATATGGTTGGTAGGGGTTTTGGGAAGTGTGGGACAAGTTTAACTTGTCCCACAAGTCCCCCAAAATTGCCCTCAAACTCAAATTCGAGTTTTCAAGAGATTTGGAGTGGTCAACACTCAAGATAAGCATTCAATACAAGAGACAACACATGGCTCAAGGAGCCAACCAACAAAATTTATTACACCCACATGACTAAAACAAGATATTAAATTAATCTAAACTTACTTAGCAAAAGTAATAAAAGAAGGGCATCCCAATGAAATCACCTACTAAAGTAAATAAAACAATTAAATAAAATTCTCAACCCCATGGTCACATTAGAACATTACCCCCTCAAGAAAATTTTCTCAACACATACAAGAACAAGCTAACACAATACAGTTTACAAGTTGCCTTGACGACCAATGTTGTAACCACCCGACATTCTGTTGTGTTTGGTCCCCAATCCCCCTCATGGTTGTGGTCATCTTTGTGTTTCTGCAAAGATGCAAAATACCCTCTTCGGCCTTGCGGCCATGTCAAAATATCCAAAATAATCATATGCATGAAATTTATTAACATCTCTACGTAATTCAAGCAATCATTATTTCTAGGTCTAATTCACAATTTAATCATGCATTTCATCATTTTCCAAAATCATAGTAATGTAAATTCAACAACTACGTTCTACTCATCGGGCGAAGAAATCCAATGTTAGAACACATGCAATATATCTATAAAAATAATATCAATATCCAATAGTCGTCCATGAGTCGGTCTGAGATCATACGAAAACAAAATCCAACCATAATCCAAATGCGTCTAGTCACAAAACATCATGCTAATCAACATAAGTATAAGCCATGTCCATATCTAATCTCATATTCTTGAGGATTATTTATTTTAAAAATACATCAACACTTACGCGTTTGTTTAGAGAAAGGGGTAATTTATTTCTAGAACTTGTTCATGCCCATATGACAACAGGGGTTCACGTTCAACAACTTAAGAGAAAATTACGAGGTACCTTGGATAAAGTTAAAGGAAGAAGGTCAATTGAGTTCATCCTTGAGACATCATTAGTTCTTACTGAGGTTTAATTGGAGCTTGAGGTTTTATACGTAATTATTAAATATTTTACTTAGGCTTCACTGGATGATTTTACAAAAGAAAACAATTTACCTTTCAAATGGTTGAGAAACAGATTACATGGCTTCGAAACCGATTCCTCCTATTTATTAAATCTTATTATCTTACAACAACTCACAATTCGTTTCACCTTAGGATCATTTTAAGAATTCACCAAAGAAAGGATAATGTTCGCTAGTGTAGCTAGGGATATCAAGTTATAAAATTTTTACTTCACAAGGGATGGTTTCATTTTGATCACTCATGGACTTATTTGATTTCAAGTAGATCACCTCTACCTTTATTTGTTGAATATAAAATTATTATTTTTGTTTAGCTCCTTTAAGGGTTAACCGACCCATTTTACTTTACTTATAAAATATTGCCACTAAGTCTTAGAAAGATTTAACTTGACAATTTATTCTCAAGATCTAAGTTTCACAATACTCATATCAATGTAAAGATTGAATACCATTTCTTACAAAGGTAAGTTACCAGTTTACCTACAGAAGGACAAGACAACATCATCACGAAATTTCAGAATATCCCAAGGCAAGAGGTCTTCTAAACTCCTTTGCAAGCACTATTACAAAATTTACCTCACATTGGACATTTTTACAAGGAACCTCATAAATTGCACTGATGAAAACTTTACAACTCTTTCCTTTAATCTACTCGCATAATCCATCTGCACAAATACTAGCTAGAATCAGTTCGCGAGAACTGAGCATGTTAAGGCTACACATTGCAACAGTAAGCTAACATTTAACAATATCAAGAAAGGAATGTTCTAAATTCAGAAATGGATTAAAACACAACTCACAACTCCAAGATTAATCACATGAGAGAGAAATCTAAACCATCCAACAAGGAGAAAGTCAAAATACCAGTAAGAACAAAATTACATAAATCAAGGCAAGACCTTATGGGTTAGGAACAAGAAAGTCAAGAGTGTTGATATCTCCTTCATGTAATCCTATGGGTTACGTGATTGGAATCCAAAATTTACTCCATCGACTAAAGGGGTCAAGAGAAGACAAAGCGTACTAATTATGATCGTAGGCGCGAAGCAAAACAGACGTTATCCAATTCTTCCAGGGGGGCTTCATAGTAATATGGGTTCGACGCCCTTAAAAGAACACAACTATAGTTTCAGTTTTAACCAAGGAGTTTACCACTACCTTCTTATAGGATTTCTTAAACGTAGTACTAGTTAACCCAAACAAATCCACTTTTCCAAAAGCGTACAAAAGAGACACAGAAAGGGCCATTATTCTACCAACAAACCCTATCCTAATCGTCAACTTCTCTACATAATATAAGGGAAAGCTAAACCCAAAAGTAGTTAATAATTTTTATATATTTCCGACAATGCCAATAAGTACTTTAAAATAAAAATAAAAATTGATTTCCTTAACAAAGCCACGAAAAGGGACTTTTAGTAACCAAGTTCGAAGAATAAGATATTCGAGTTCGAAAACAAAGGGATTCGATACACGGTGGGTAATACACCAACGATGCCCCAGACTCAAAAGACCTTACCACGAGTACAAGCACAAAATAAGAACCAACGCACATATCCATCAGGAAGGTTACGCAGTGCAGTCAGGCCTAGAAGTTCTATGAACTCCTTGCCAAAGGTATAGAAGATGGAAATTTTACCCGATCCATGTGGGCTTATCGAGGAAAAGTCTAGCAAATATCAAACAGGTAAATATAACAGCCACCTATGATATTATCACTGTAATCAGCTGTCATCTAACAGGAAACGAGTTCACGAATCCAATACCATGGATTCACCTACAACTTTTGTTTTGATCCGAAATTATTAATAGCTTGCTCGCGACCCTTAATAAAAATTTTAGAGATTTCATTCAATTAAACTTACAATGTTTCCCCCTTACTTTAATCACACAAGAGTTTGAACCAGGAAGAAGGTAAAGTAATTCTCTCAACACGTCGAGGCTAAAATTAGAAGTCAGGTTATTCATCCTCTAGAACTAGGTACAAAAGTTGACCATGTACAGTTCTATAGCAAAACCCTAATGCCATTTCTAATCAAACAAAAAGTAAGGAATGCCCACAGGCTTAAACAAGTTTTAGAACACAATGTCACTATTAATGTACCTTTTAGCAAAACAGGAGAGCCCTAAACAGGAAATACGTATTTATTCAACCAAAAGAGGTATGTAGGCTTAACCTTCCATTTAGTAACCTTGATTATAATTACCATCACAGAATTCTTTTTTAAAATAAAGTCATATAAGCAAAAAAACTCAATAATGTTTCCTTCCCTACGAACTAGACTACATCACTCAATATTGCAGTAACCCATTTATACAAATATGAAATAGAGTAAGCTATAAGAGAGGAAAGAACATTCCAAGCAAAATCAGCAAAATTGGAATGAGATTTAAAGGAACAACCACACAATCAGGCAGTGATATAAACAACCACGAAAACATCTAGTCTAGGCGTCATTCAAGAGGAAAGAATATTCATTTCAAGATATTGAAAGAAGGTAGAAAACTATTACAAGGAGTAGATTTAACATGCCTGTTTATAGTTCTTCCCCACACAAGCTTGAAACACGTCGACTAGGGCTCGGCGGCGATAACACAACTCTGCGCAACTTCTCTTCCTCAACTCTTGGTAAAGGTCCAAACTCTATTAACGGCCATGCTTGGCATAGGAGAGGGTGATTGAAACATTCCTTCTTGAAATCCTCGGGAGCAACTCCGAGAAGATAGAAGCACTCTGCTGTAAAAAGCATCACAATCACCATAGAAACCCACACTGACCATCGTCATGTTGCCATATCCAATGAGATCAGATATCTGTGAGATACCATTTCTATAACTATAGACCCTCACCTTTTTCCTTTTTCCCACAAACCCAACTATATTCTCCACCAAATCCTCATTGAACGTACCAACTATTGGCTTGAGCAGTCACCACAAGAAGAACCAAGGCATACGTTTAATAAGAAAAAGTAGCGGCGAATTTCCAGCCTACAGAAAATCTCAAGCTTGCCATATTGATAACAAATCTTTGCCGCACCACTGTACCAATACCAAAGAGAAAAGAAAAGAACCACTTGTGAGACACAAAGTATCCAACGTATAACTTTCCTCTTTGAGCACTGGTTTAAAATGCCATCTCAACATGCATCGATTGTTCACGATGTGGAGCTCCTAACCTTGGTGCTTTCATATTAGAGCAGCCTGAGTGCGAGACGAAGCAAAAGAAGATGGCTTTAATAACCAAAAAGAAAATCTCTTGGAGCAGATTCCATATCCAAAAAAGCAGTCCTAGACTTAGTATCCTCCATTAAGGTGACCGGACACTAGATTGCTTCAATAACTCATTGCTGCTTTGAATTCAATAATAATAGAAACCCAATTTTAGAATGGGTATTAAAAATTAATAGTAACCACGAGAACCCAAAATACAGTTACATTTATTCATCCAAAAAGCAATGAGAACACAAACATTTCCAACAAAACCTTAATCCATCGTCAAGTAGCCACACACATAGCAATAATATCTTAAAAAATGTCCAGATATCAGAATACCGAGAACTATTTCACCAACGTAGATCGACCAGGTTATAATGCAAAAGATTATTCATGCAAATACTAGGTGAAATAAGTGTTAGGAGATAGATATGGTTATTCATGCGGTGAATAACAGACATGCAAAGCCAAAAAAGATTTGAAGCTCGGACACAACAAATGATGATTACCTCACGCTCCTGGATCGAAAGGCATCTCACCTGTAATGATACATAAACCTTTTCTTGAGCAAATTTGAGGACAACATCAAACTCTAGGTGTGAACATTACATTACAACGGTAGCTTGTAAGGTGTGATAATTCCAATGCACCCTTATGCCTGCTTGAAACTTAGTGACTATTTGAAGAAGTTCATAAAATTGCAAAGCAAATAGTGCTTCATGAATATTCGATATTGCAGATCCATGCCAATGAGATTCTCTTCCATGAGTTAAATTGTAAATTGTAAAACAAGTAAGGTCTCCGTAGAGAATATTTGCAATAAATTTCATCAGTCTCTTGGTAACACTCACACTTTGTCACTTAATCGATTTGGAGATACAAAGAAAGTGCATGTTGCGGATCTGAAAAAAAATATCCTGCTACCTTCATCTCCCAAGACATTTTCTCCAACATTGCATAGATCTCTTGTGCACATGGGTGTGATCTGTCACCTTATTGTTTGGTGCTGAAGTTGGCTTTGAGCATTGTGAAGAGCATTCTTCAAGCGGATCACATCATTCCACTTGCTTAGAGGCGGTGGTTCTAAACCATAGTGTGACATGTCCATAGCATGAGGAGCCTTGAACATGTATTCGCTCATACTCCTTTGCCACCATAGACAACATTATATGAGCTTGTATATATATAAGTCTCCTCACACCATACTTTAACGTGACATCAATACTGAGGCAAGTCCCATTTATTTTACTTCATCAATCCGTCCCGCTTGAAGCATTTCTTGATAACTTCGTGATCGGTGAGTTCTTGTTGGTCTTTCTTGAACTCGAGTGCACTGCATTAATAGGACAAATAATTTCATCTCATCTTCTTCTTCACTATGATGGAAGGTTGTTTTTATAGAAAATGGTATTCGCAGAAGAAAGGACGATGAGAAGAAGGGAAGCGGAATTGTTGAGGGACATTGTTGGCTGTTGTGAGCAAGGAGTGAGGGCCTCTGTGAAATTTGAGAGGCATAAAAGGTCGTTGCATGAAAATTAACGCATACATTAATATTTGATCGAATAGATAACAATAAAGTTTGATAGCATCATTACCCTAGCTCGTAGCTTCATCTACACCACGTCAAACAGGACTCATGCAACAACCAAGGTAGAAAAACATGCCGGGAGGAAGAAAAAAAAACGTGCACGGTAACACGTAACTATTTTCATTGAATAAGGATCCAAAAGAGATCCAGGTTAGGAAAAATGGGACTCCATGACGACTCCCATCTCCCTCAGATGAAGAGGAGATGCATAAATTTCCACCCTTGCTAAGGCAAAGCCTACCATAGCAAAAAAATTTATTTTATCTTATTTTTGGAGCCCTCGCTATGGGGACAGGCCTGCTTTGCTGGAGTAAACAATGAATACGGGCATTACATTCTCCTCCCCTTAAGAAAGCATCGTCCTCGATGCGACATTACACACAGAGGAAAGGAAATGATTTGCATGACCAAGGATAGGTAAGAGGAGACATTACACCCTATGGTTTAAAATTTTAGTTGATTAAAGCATTCACACAAGGTAGCCTTAGGAACATTTGGTAGAAATTTTAACTTTAAATGTTCCTGTGAAGATTGTCGAGTTCTTTCTTGTTCATTATTTCATTAGTCTCTTTCCATTATCATTATTCTTAGTTTAGTTTCTTTTAAAATTTCATCATTGAAGAGTTTTGGTTTATTCTTTATTATGGGTGCCCAACATGAAATGCTAACACAACACCCTATCAGTTCACAAGACCCTCTGATTCACAAGCACACAAGTATATACTTCAAGATTGTATTACACCACAAAAGGTTACTCAAATACGGAATGGATTAGGCATAGTCCACATAACATAGTACTCGTCACACATCAATGACCGACATAAAAATACTCAAACAAAAGAGTACTACAATCCACGGACATTTCCTCAATTTGCATCAATGAAAAATTCACATAACACCAACCATGCTACAGGTACATAGTGTCCACAAGGGAATCAATGACATATCCACAACATCACAACACATATCCATCGACATGAGTAACACATACATCAAATACCACTACTAAAACATCACAATAACTCAACATATATCCGAAACATGGACCATACGGAGACAAATATCATAAGCCTCCCTCAAACTCTTATGCCTCCCTCAAGTCTCTTATGCCTCCCTCAAACTCTTATGTCTCCATCAATCTCTTATGCCTCCCTCAAACTCTTATGCCTCCCTCAAACTCTTATGCCTCCCTCAAGGAGGCCGGTTGTGACCTATGGTCCAAGACACATAGAGTTCGAACACTCCTAACCCAAGTGACATAATAATGCGTGGTTCAACAACCCGCTAGTTATATGTACTCCTTGGGTGTACCCCCATCAACGAAGCGGGTCCATAGGTCCAACCAATCCATGGTGCATCCCATGACCCTATTCCACACATCACGACATTAGAACCAGCACAACAATCCAATCAAAGTGCCAAGTGGCAAAGTACAAGCCTTGGGCAAGGCGGTAAAATTCCAAATTTAAAAGAAGACCCAAATCAAGCAAAAATAAATGGCCAAATAGCCATAGTTAGTATCAAAATCCCCATGTTAGTGCCACAAACCAAGGAAATGCCCAAAATTGTAAAGCATGGCAATCGAAAAGATGTTGGTCCTTACAAAATAAAGTAAAAGCTCAATTTACGAATAAAATCAACTTATAATAATGTCACATTACGATAAGCTGTGTGGCCTTATCTAGCCACCAAGGGGTACTCAATGAGTTTAGCACTCGGAACATTGAGCCTCAGCTCATAAAATACATATCAATAATACAACTGTCATCACCTCCATCTGAATCATCCCGCCACCACTTCGACAAGGCTAAACATAGTCATAGATACACTAAGGTTGCATACATACAACCACATAAGGAGAGAGGAAAGAATCACATGTTATCTACTAAACCGAGTTTTAGCTCGAGTTATTGACCCATGGTACACCATTCCTCACTCTCAACATACACTTCTACCGATTTCCCTCAGGATCGGTTAGCGTAAGGTTCACAACATAACATACAACAACATCACTAACATAACGGTGGCACACACATAACTACCATAATGTCTTACATATGGTACATATATAGGATAGATCACGATCATACATTTACTGAGTGTAACACATCACTTTACCACATTCTGCACCCAAAGTGCAAGCACCATACGATAGGGTTCATACACTCACCGTATGACCCTAATTCACAACATGAAGCATTACATATTACACACATCATACATACGATGAACATAGTACATCACAACATAACATCCATTGCTACATAACAAGGTGGTACACACATTTCTTCAAAACATGGTAAAAACATCATGATACAACTCATTTCTTTTAACATCAAACTAGTCATACAACACATTGATACACCCACATATCACAATATGCCACAATGCTCCAACACTACGTCATCCACATTAGAATTCTTTTCACACATCTCAAACAACAATTCACACGTGAACTCTTCATAGAATCCACAAGAAGGAGAGAGAATACTCCCATCCCCAACATATCAACATGATCACAAACACGCACAAGGTGACATTCACGTCACGTGCGTTCACAATATCACAATTACGACAATAATCACATCACATTTAAAGCACATTACTCTTCCAATATCTACCACCATCACATGACATCATCATCATCATCATGCGGTATCATCATGTAACACTACCACCACCATGTAACATCATCATATAACACCAATCCGGCCCATAGGTTCGAGAGCATGAACCTACGCTCACGATACCAAGTGTAACGACCCAAAATCACACACACGAACAACACGGTAAAAGACGGGATAATTTTTTTTGAACTTTCTTGACATGCATAACATGACGTGACATGTCGTCACCGAGGATCAACTAAACTGCTTGTGAGCGACATTACGGGGATGACCACAAGGTCGGCATGGAATCATTCACACCCAAAAGGACAATACACTTTTTTTTTGACATGACAACATAGAGGTCCATCCACATAACACACTAATGATTAGGGCCATCCATAGTGAGATATTCTTGAGGATTATTTATTTTAAAAATACATCTTGCAATTCTTAGTTTACGTTTTCAAGGATGCTCAAGGTATGATTCATATAATTCATCTTACCAAGCTAAGTTTATTCTTTTTACACTGAGCAATCATCTTTAATCTTCTCTATTACGACATTCATTTGCTTAATTCGTTTGTTTAGAGAAAGGGGTAATTTAATTTCACAAGGCCATCTATAACACTTACGCTACTAGAACTTGTTCATGCCCATATGACAACAGGGGTTCACGTTCAACAACTTAAGAGAAAATTATGAGGTACCTTGGATAAAGTTAAAGGAAGAAGGTCAATTGAGTTCATCCTTGAGACATCATTAGTTCTTACTGAGGTTTAATTGGAGTTTGAGGTTTTATACGTAATTATTAAATATTTTACTTAGGCTTCACTGGATGATTTTACAAAAGAAAACAATTTACCTTTCAAATGGTTGAGAAACCAGTTACATGGCTTCAAAAATGATTCCTCCTATTTATTAAATCTTATTATCTTACAACAACTCACAATTGTTTCACCTTAGGATCATTTTAAGAATTCACCAAAGAAAGGATAATGTTCGCTAGTGTAGCTAGGGATATCAAGTTATAAAATTTTTACTTCACAAGGGATGGTTTCATTTTGATCACTCATGGACTTATTTGATTTCAAGTAGATCACCTCTACCCTTATTTGTTGAATATAAAATTATTATTTTTGTTTAGCTCCTTTAAGGGTTAACTTGACCCATTTTACTTTACTTATAAAATATTACCACTAAGTCTTAGAAAGATTTAACTTGACAATTTATTCTCAAGATCTAAGTTTCACAATACTCATATCAATGTAAAGATTGAATACCATTTCTTACAAAGGTAAGTTACAAGTTTACCTACGGAAGGACAAGACAACATCATCATGAAATTTGCAAGAATATCCCAAGGCAAGAGGTCTTCTAAACTCCTTTGCAAGCACTATTACAAAGTTTACCTCACATTGGACATTTTTACAAGGAACCTCATAAATTGCCTTGATGAAAACTTTACAACTCTTTCCTTTAATCTACTCGCATAATCCATCTGCACAAATACTAGCTAGAATCGGTTCGCGAGAGGCCCAGGCATGTTAAGGCTACACATTGCAATGATAAGCTAACATTTAACAATATCAAGAAAGGAATGTTCTAAATTCAGAAATGGATTAAAACACAACTCACAACTCCAAGATTAATCACATGAGAGAGAAATCTAAACCATCCAACAAGGAGAAAGTCAAAATACCAGTAAGAACAAAATTACATAAATCAAGGCAAGACCTTATGGGTTAGGAACAAGAAAGTCAAGAGTGTTGATATCTCCTTCATGTAATCCTATGGGTTACGTGATTGGAATCCAAAATTTACTCCATCCAACTAAAGGGGTCCAAGAGAAGACAAAGCGTACTAATTATGATCGTAGGCGCGAAGCAAAACGACGTTATCCAATTCTTCCAGGGGGGCTTCATAGTAATATGGGTTCGACGCCCTTAAAAGAACACAACTATAGTTTCGGTTTTAACCAAGGAGTTTACCACTACCTTCTTATAGGATTTCTTAAACGTAGTACTAGTTAACCCAAACAAATCCACTTTTCCAAAAGCGTACAAAAGAGACACAGAAAGGGCCATTATTCTACCAACAAACCCTATCCTAATCGTCAACTTCTCTACATAATATAAGGGAAAGCTAAACCCAAAAGTAGTTAATAATTTTTATATATTTCCGACAATGCCAATAAGTACTTTAAAATAAAAATAAAAATTGATTTCCTTAACAAAGCCACGAAAAGGGACTTTTAGTAACCAAGTTCGAAGAATAAGATATTCGAGTTCGAAAACAAAGGGATTCGATACACGGTGGGTAATACACCAACGATGCCCCAGACTCAAAAGACCTTACCACGAGTACAAGCACAAAATAAGAACCAACGCACATATCCATCAGGAAGGTTACGCAGTGCAGTCAGGCCTAGAAGTTCTATGAACTCCTTGCCAAAGGTATAGAAGATGGAAATTTTACCCGATCCATGTGGGCTTATCGAGGAAAAGTCTAGCAAATATCAAACAGGTAAATATAACAGCCACCTATGATATTATCACTGTAATCAGCTGTCATCTAACAGGAAACGAGTTCACGAATCCAATACCATGGATTCACCTACAACTTTTGTTTCAGTCCAGCTATTAATAGCTTGCTCGCGACCCTTAATAAAAATTGTAGAGATTTCATTCAATTAAACTTACAATGTTTCCCCCTTACTTTAATCACACAAGAGTTTGAACCAGGAAGAAGGTAAAGTAATTCTCTCAACACGTCGAGGCCAAAATTAGAAGTCAGGTTATTCATCCTCTAGAACTAGGTACAAAAGTCGACCATGTACAGTTCTATAGCAAAACCCTAATGCCATTTTCTAATCAAACAAAAAGTAAGGAATGCCCACAGGCTTAAACAAGTTTTAGAACACAATGTCACTATTAATGTACCTTTTAGCAAAACAGGAGAGCCCTAAATAGGAAATACGTATTTATTCAACCAAAAGAGGTATGTAGGCTTAACCTTCCATTTAGTAACCTTCAATTATAATTACCATCACAGAATTTTTTTAAAAGAAAGTCATATAAGCAAACAAAACTCAATAATGTTTCCTTCCCTACGAACTAGACTGCATCACTCAATATTGCAGTAACCCATTTAGACAAATATGAAATAGAGTAAGCTATAAGAGAGGAAAGAACATTCCAAGCAAAATCAGCGAAATTGGAACGAGATTTAAAGGAACAACCACACAATCAGGCAGTGATATAAACAACCACGAAAACATCTAGTCTAGGCGTCATTCAAGAGGAAAGAATATTCATTTCAAGATACTGAAAGAAGGTAGAAAACTATTACAAGGAGTAGATTTAACATGCCTGTTTATAGTTCTTCCCACCAACAAGCACGTCGACTGGGGCTCGGCGGCGGCGTGAACACAACTGCGCTGACTTCTCTTCCTCGCCCCTGTTAAAGGTCCAAACTCTACATTAACGGCCATGCTTGGCATAGGAGAGGGGTGATTGAAACATGCCTTCTTGAAATCCTCGGGAGCAACTCCGAGAAGATAGAAGCACTCTGCTATGAAGAGCATCACAATCACCATAGAAACCCACACAACCATCGTCATGACTGCCATATCCAATGAAGATCTGTATCTGTTTCTATAACTATAGACCCCCACCTTTTTCCTTTTCCCACAAACCCAACTATATTCTCCACCAAATCCTCACGCAGCCAGCCAACTATTGGCGTGAGCAGGTCACCACAAGAAGAACCAGGGCATACGTTTAATAAGCAAAAGTAGCAGTGAATTTCCAGCCACAGAAAATCTCAACTACCATATTGATAACAAATGCTGCAACCCTGTACCAATACCAAAGAGAAAAGCAAAGAACCACTTGACAGACACAAAGTATCCAACGTATAACTTTCCTCTTTGAGCCTGGTTTAAAATGCCATCTCAACATGCATCTGATTGTTCCTGATGTGGACCTCCTAACCTTGGTGCTTTCATATTAGGAGCAGCCCTAGTCTGAGACGAAGCAAAAGAAGATGGCTTTAATAACCAAAAAGAAAATCTCTTGGAACAAATTTCATATCCAAAAAATAGTCCCCAGACTTAGCATCCTCAATTAAGGCTGACCAGTCACTAGATTGCTTCAATGCAGCTGCTTTGAATTACAATAATAATAGAAACCCAATTTTAGAATGGGTATTACAAATTAATAGTAACCACAAGAACCCAAAATACAGGTTACATTTATTCATCCAAAACAGCAGAACACAAACATTTCCAACAAAACATTAATCCATCGTCAAGTAGCCACACACAACAATAATATCTTCAAACGGATATACAATACCCAGAACTATTTCACCCAATACTGTAGATCGACCCAGGTTATAATGCAAAAGATTATTCATGCAAATACTAGGTGAAATAAGCTGTTAGGAGATAGATATGGTTATTCATGCGGTGAATAACAGCTACAAAGCCAACCCCAAGATTTGAAGCTCGGACACAAGACATGATGATTACCTCACGCTCCTGGCTCTGAAAGGCATCTACTGTAATGATACATAAACCTTTTTCTTCAGCAGATTTGAGGACAGCATCAAACTCTCGGTGCAAACATTACAGCGGTAGCTTGTAAGGTGTGATAATTCCAACAACACCCTTATGCCTGCCAACTTAGTGACTCACTGAAGAAGTTCATAAAATTGCAAAGCAAATAGTGCTTCATGAATATTCTGATATGAAACAGATCCACGCCAATGAGATTCTCTTCCATGAGTTAAATCGTAAAACAAGTAAGGTCTCAGTAGAGAATCTTTGCAATAAATTTCATCGGGTCTCCTGGTAACACTCACACTGTCACTTAATCGATTTGAGATACAACCTCAGTGCATGTTCTGGCTCTGAAAAAAAATATCCTGCTACCTTCATCTCCCAAGACATTTTCTCCAACATTGCATAGATCTCCTGTGCCTGTGGGTGTGATCTGTCACCTTATTGTTTGGTGCTGAAGTTGGCTTTGAGCATTGTGAAGAGCATTCTTCCAGGCAGTCACATCATTCCACTTGCTTAGAGGCGGTGGTTCTAAACCATAGCATGACATGTCCATAGCATGAGGAGCCTTGCCAGCACGTATTCGCTCATACTCCTTTGCCACCATATACAACATTATATGAGCTTGTATATATATAAGTCTCCTCACACCATACTTTACGCAGACATCCAATACAAGGCAAGTCCCATTTATTTTACTTCATCAATCCGTCCCGCTTGAAGCATTTCTTCGGTGGCCTGTTCGTGATCGGTGAGTTCTTGTTGGTCTTTCTTGAACTCGAGTGCCTGCATTAATAGTAACAATTTCATCTCATCTTCTTCTTCACTATGAGAAGGTTGTTTGCCATAGAAAACGGTATTCGTAGAAGAAGCAGGAGCAGAAGAAGAAGGGGAAGCGGAATTGTTGGGCTATTGAGCTGTTGTGAGCAAGACGGCGAGGGCCTCCTATAACTGTAGCTAAGAGGCATAATTGAGGTCATGTATGCATCGCATTCAATCAATGACAGAGATAACAACATAGTTTGACTGCCTGTTACCCTAGCTCGTAGCTTCATCTACACCCACGTCAAACCAGACTCACGCAACAACCAAGGCAGAGAAAACGTGCCAGGAGGAAGAAAAAAACATGCCGAACACCTAACTATACGCATTGAATGAGGATCCAAAAGAGATCCAGGTGAGGAAAAATGGGACTCCACCGACTCCCATCTCCCTCACGCAAGGACAGAGCATAAATTTCCACCCACTGCCAGCTACCATAGCATAAAAAAATTTATTTTATCTTATTTTTGGAGCCCCACGCTGTGGGACAGACCCACACTGGAGTAAACAATGAACGGGCATTACATTCTCCTCCCCTTAAGAAAGCATCGTCCTCGATGCGACATTACACAGAAGAAAGGAAATGATTTGCAACCAAGGACAGGTAGAGGAGACATTACACCCTATGGTTTAAAATTTAGCTGATTAAAGCACGACCACAGGGTAGCCTTAGGAACATTTGGTAGAAATTTTAACTTTAAATGTTCGTGAAGATTTGCAGTTCTTTCTTGTTTGTTATTTTCATTATTCTCTTTCATTAACATTATCCTTAGTTTAATTCCTTTTAAAATTTCATCATTGAAGAGTTTTGGTTTATTCTTTATTGTGGGTGCCCAACATGAAGCTGCTAACACAACACCCTATCGGGTTCACAAGACCCTCTGATTCACAAGCACACAAGTATATACTTCAAGATTGTATTACACCACAAAAAGGTTACTAAAATACGAAATGGATTAGGCACATCCACATAACATAGTACTCATCACACATCAATGACTGACATACAAAATACTCAAACAAAAGAGTACTACAATCCACTAGACATTTCCTCAATTTGCATCAATGAAAAATTCACATAACACCAACCATGCTACAGGTACATAGTGTTCACAAGGGAATCAACGACATATCCACAACATCACAACACATATCCATCTGACATGAGTAACACATACATCAAGAGACCACTACTAAAACATCACAATAACTCAACATATATCCCGAGACATCGACCATACAGACAAATATCATAAGCCTCCCTCAGCTCTTATGCCTCCCTCAAGTCTCTTATGCCTCCTCAAACTCTTATGCCTCCTAAGAATTAATCTGATTCGATTTCATTTGAATGTTTAGATCCTTCTATGTTTTCAAAATTGAAAATGCTTTACATGCTTCAGAGCTCATTAAAAGGAGAGAGCCGAGCCATTTAACATTTAGTTTCAGGGAAGAATTTCTTTGCTAGTTATCATTGTATAAATTTTTCATGTATCTGCAGCAAGGTTTTAGAATAATTGAATCTCCATTCAGTTATTATTGTACAATTTTTTGCGTTCACAGTGGAGATTTAATACCAATGTTATCATCTCATATTGAATTCGTGTTGCTGAATTCCTTTCCAATTGATAATCTCTCGTGTTCATTATTTTTAGGATGTCATTTGCATGTTAAGCACCTTTTCAAACCATTAGAAGCTAAATCTATGTAAAGCTTGGTCTGGAGATGGGAGACTAATCTGAAAGTTGAGAATAAAAAGCTACGGGGAGGAACTTGTAATTTAAATCATTTTGAGTTAAGATTTAGATATATGAATGTGATAAGGTCGGATCTCCAGTACTAATATTATCTAATGTTATTTCTGTGTTTTTCTTTTTATAGTTTAAGAATTGAAGTCGAGGGAAGGTTGACATATGCCCTTGTAATTGACAGGTTGGTGAACCATTGTGAGGTCTATAAATGGATGGATCTTTAGCCATATGATCATGTCCAAT
This sequence comes from Taxus wallichiana var. yunnanensis, assembly GCA_018340775.1. Classification (NCBI taxonomy): domain Eukaryota; kingdom Viridiplantae; phylum Streptophyta; class Pinopsida; order Cupressales; family Taxaceae; genus Taxus; species Taxus wallichiana. Next base: position 118,343,770 of record CM031241.1, on the reverse strand, counting down.
GAATTATCACTCTAATTATAACATTCTTAGTGAACCCATTTCCTGGAAAAACCACATTCTTCTTCAAATAAGGTTGTTTAATTGGAGGAATCATAGGTGTGAAAGGGAAGACTAAAGTCGAAAATCTATGGTGCTTGTAGCTAAACATTGTACATTCTTTCCTCTGCAGAAGCTAGCAAATCGCTACATGTTGTAAGAAAGTCTGATAATGGTAGGTTTGTATGGTAAAAGTCAGAATAATACTTGGATAATAGATATACATGCTTTCGAATCAATCAAATGGCACCTATGGCATTGTAGGCATGAAATGGATAGTACAACACTTTGAATATATTAAAAATATTGTGAATAATATATATAATAAAACTATTATTTAGGGGTGATGAGGGTGTGGTGGATTGTAGCTGGGCATTCCAATCTCATAACCCGTAAGATGGGCCCACTCAAACACATTTTGGCAATGCATCAAGATGTCTCTCTAAGAACTAAAAATGAGTGCATGCATAGAGTAAAAAAATTATTTAAATTGTTAAATAGTTTTATTTAGATCATTTAATATGAATTCTAAGCATTCATTTATAATATATTATTTAATATTTAAAAATAATTTTATTTTTTTAGAAATGAGAATTGATAATAAAATTATATTTGTGTGGTTTTTAAATGTAGACAATCTACATAAAGAATTATTTAAATGAATGTTAAATTGGTTGTTAATAGTAATTTTTCTACATTTTTTTAAAAGATAATTTCACAATTAATTATTGTGGCAATCAAATTGTAGCTTCCACCTACAAGTTTTATGTGGTAAAAACATTGTAGAAAATAATTGTCAAAATTTCCACAAATATAACGTTGATGAGAGTTACAAAATTTTTAATTGTGGAATTCCTACAAAGATTCAATCTATAGAAAAACAACATTTTGGTGAAATTTGTGGAATACTAACAAACACAAAATTTGTAGAAATGTTACAAAATCACAAAATGTGGACAATGTACAATTAAAAATTGGAGATTAGCTATAAATTTTATTAATTGTGGACCATCCACATTATTATGAATTGTTGAAAATCTACAATAATATATCCAAATGTGGATTTTCTACACTTCTAATGCCACAATTTTATTTTTTGGAATACTATATAACCACAAAAATATTGTTGAAAAATTGTGGTAAAAGATCTAATATGTTGTAGTGAAAGACTAAATGAAACTTTTAACCAATCTTAATAAATTCTCAACCTCATCATTAAAAGCGGCTTGATAAGAAATGAGACCCAAGTGAATTCTTTTGACTGTTTCCCTAATCCTTGCCTTGGTTCATTATGATCTTTCTTGAGTAATGTTAACTTTTTTATCCTTAAACAAAGAAGATTATTCATCTGAACCTAACAAGGTACTTTCCCTCAATCAGGTGGTGCTTGTCACTTGTGCAATAGAGGTGTGGAACAAGTTTCAGTGGCTTGAGTAAGATTAATTAACCTTGTAAAAAGTGGAAAATGTTCTTAAATAAACTAATTAAGCAAGTTTTTGACATATTGTAGAAAGACTCTCCTTCAGAAAACTTGGTCTTAAGCTAATTAGTCAATTGTATAAAAGAAATAAGTTCACCTTGGTAAAAGAATGGTGCGTGAATCTTCTAGATCGTAAAGTCAAGTATGAAAGACGTTTTTTTATAAATATATAACCTTAAAAGATTTTACACCGTGGGATGGCCTTAACTATAACTGTGTAATGTGTTTGGAGTTTTACGTTGTGCCCTGTTGAAGGGAAAATTTGATTGTTCATGTTGGGTGTCGTATGTCTCCTTGTCGCCTATGTGGTCAACGTTGTGTCAAGCTTATTGAGAGTCGGCCGTAGCCCCTTTTGGTCACCTTTGTTGACGTGTAAACTCCAAGTAAGTCAAAAAAAAAAATTATCCAAGTTTTTCAGTGTTGTATTTGAGTGTGTTTTAAGTGGGCGTTACATTTTCCACGTTTTTTTTACAAATGGTAGATCTCTCAGACCTCGTTGGGGGCGGATCTAGGAAGAACAATCGATCTAGAAATCACAATAGTGCAGACGATCAACAGAATGGTAATAATTTGGAGGAGAAAACAACATGCTCTAAACCGGTTAGTACCTCTAACAAAGTTGGAGGAGGAGATTAAAGGATATAAATAAATTTTAATATATGTTCTGAAAACTTACTTTCTCGAATTTGTTGAAAGTTCCAATAACATCTAAATTTACAAACCAATCAAATGGAAGATAAATAAATTTTTACAATTATTTTGTTAAGAATTATAGAATTTTTTAATATAAAAATATATATTTGTTAATGAAAAATAATAACAACATCATATTAATTGAAAAATACAAATAATAATAAGTATTTAAGTAAGTGTGAAACCTAAAATATACTTGCCTTCAAAAATATTAATAACTCATAATAAGTGAAATATATAATTGCCTCACTCCACCGTATTTCAAAGGGGTTGAAATAGTTCGAAAATATTAAACAGAAGTAGAACATGATTCTATACCGAGAGATGCTCATTTGACAATCAATAACTCAAAGGCGGTAGTAGGGTGTTTATTTCGGTAAAAACAAAAATACACTTGAAATATACTTCCTCTGACTTGGACAAAAGAAGGTGACTAGTAATGCCAAAGCGATATATTTGATGCCACAAAACACACAACAACGGTAGCCAAAAGCGAGGAGACGGTAACAGACATTGGCATACGTCGATTATCCCTTCTCAAAAACATCCCCTCCAATATTCCGTACCCATTCATTACTATGAAGCCCGATAACATCAGTTGAAGAAACATACCCTCCAGAGCTGGATACCCTTTCTTCAATACCTGTGCTATTCCATTCAACAATGCTATCAGGTTGATGACCACCAAAGTTGCTGGAGGAATAAACATTGTCGACGCCACCCCAAATTCATAGATTTCTGCCTCGTATCTTTTGGCTGCTTCACTGTCTGACACTTTGCTCGTCACCTCGAAACCCACTTCAGAAATGCCCATCAACTTGGAGAGAACTTGAATCAATCCAAACGGATACGACGACGTGCCTTTTATCATCCACATCCTGTGCTCGTTCCACCAGCTCTTTACTGAACCTCCTGCCCCAATAAACTCTATCACACTGTGTGCATATGCAGATACGGACAAATACACAAAGAGGAGGAACCATGGATTTGAAATCTGGGAAAAGAAAAAAATTAACTATTAGATGGTATCTGTCTATGATTAGGATGCTATTTAGTCAGATCTTAAATGGGTTGAAAGAAAAGATACCTGAGGAAATAATGATCTTCCGTTGAGTGTAAATAATGCTGGAACCAAACCGTAACAGAGTATGTGCAAGCAGGATGGAGCACATAAACAGTATAACCCGTAACACATTCTATGTGCGATACTAACACGGTGAATTCCATACACAAATGGGCAAAACCTGCTCACGAAAATCTCGAATAGACCTGCTGTCCATCTCTTATGCTGAATGAGTGTATCGTTCAAGTTAACAGGCGCGTGACCTTGAAAAGAATTTCGCTTTGGAGCACAGTAAACGGATTTCCAACCTCTGCACTGTATCGTAAATCCTGTCAACACATCCTCCACCGCACACCCGTAAATCATTCCAACCTGCAACATTAAAACATAAGTCTTTGAATATATTCATATTCCAGGGTTACCAAAGATGTGGAATACGGAAATTTTAAATTTGCATTTACCTTTTTCCCCCAAAGGGAGTTCTTCTCGTAGGTGCACTGGGCAAGTATTTTTGCCTTATTTAACATCTCCGATGGGCTTGATTTCTCCTTATTAAATTCACAGAAAGCTTTGAGGGTTTAAGGGAGCTCTTCGTTGGTTCGCTGCCACATAAAACATCTCTTCGGTGAACGCAGCCTGTACCCCCGTATGGTTTTTGGTAATGCTATGAAATCTTTGGGGAAATTGCACAAACCCGAGCTGGTGATCACTCTGAGGATCCATGAAAAACACATAGCTTCACGCAGGGCTTCACAGTTGTTGGTGTACATGTCACAGTCAAGAGTAAGAATGAATGGAGCATTGCTCACTACAGCTGAGACTCTAATCTGAAAACATGGTTTCATGAATATTAGTATGATAAAAGAGACTGTAATTAGTTTATGTGAAAATCTGTGTGCAGAGTTTCATCATGAGGATGTGAAATAAAAAAATCAGCCATGATGAATCAGACATGATTATTAATGAAATGTGATCCAAGCATAGTTATTATTACCAGAACGTTAAGAGCTCCGGCCTTAAAATTGTGCTGGTGTTCAGGTCGCTTTTCACGGGCCACGTATACAAGACTGGGCAAATCATGCCCCTCCACGTCACTGTCCTTACCCTTCTCTAACAAAATCTACATACAGTTGTAGCGAAGCTAGTAAAAATCACTACAACTCACCAGCATTGAAATATATAGAATTTATTGTGAAAATCGGAAACGTCGTTTTTATTATGGGCGACCTCAAGAATACTGTGATGATCTCGTGAAGAAATTCCAGAGCTCCATTCTTTGAAGCCTTGGTGATCTTTCCACTTGTCTTGTGGGACAGTACCCCTTTCCACAGTGCTATTTATGGAATATTTCATGTCCTCGTACATATTCTAACCATCAACAAAACATGAAAAGGACCAAATACTCAATTTAAAAAAAAGGCAATATGAATTTACTTCATAGGATATCCTTCGACGTATAATGGTAGATAACCTAACCTTAAGATTTTCGCATTCCACTGCGTAGCTCAAATTCTTATGTGGGTAATCATCGCGATCATTGAAATATGCATCTGGGCATCTCTGTTTGATGGAATACTTGTGGCAGAAGGGAACCCAAAACTTTGCGAAGCGTGAAGCTTCGAACAGGGCATAAAAGGTGAGTATAGATCCTCCATCATCTGATACATAGCAGGAAAGTTTCTCTACGGGATAATCATGAGCCAGAGTGGACAATACAGTGTTTACAGTATTGAGAGGAGGTTCTTTAGTCGGATCTGCTGTGCATATAAATATATCCACAGGCGGTAGCTCTTTTTCAAACCTGTCCATATTCAAACAAGTTACTTCACATCCTCCACCAAAAGCCTATAAAATTGACTTGTACGTTCTAGAAAATTTAGTTGAAATAACAAGGAGTTAACACTTCAAAATTAGTCAAATGGAAATTTTAAAAACCTAAATATTCGAGTTAAGGAATATCAACCACTGAAATTTACACCTGAATCATGTCCTATAAATCGTGCGTTACTTATCAGAAAGTTTTTTTGGAAAAGTTTCCCGACATCAGCTGCCACAATGCACTGGTCTAATATCCAACAGAAGGCAAAGCCTAGCTCGCACCAAACAACAACATAAAAGAAATAAACAAAATACTTATATAACTTGCATAAACAGATGAATATTCGAACCAGCACAACTGCATGTATAATCTCCATTAATAAAAGCTTCATCATACTCGAGCTTCAGCTCTTTACAATTGTGTGTGCGGTTGTGTGCTTTCAATGCACATCCTTCCTTGCTTGTGCAGATTTCACACCTTTGTGTGTGCATTCAAAGCAATTATAATTGTTGTTATTTAAATAGAATAACTCACCCACTAACAACTCTTCATTTGAGCATTCTAAATCTAAACTCATGCTTTAAAATAGTTGCATGCTATGCATGATTTAAAGCAATTTATTTGAATTAAATCTAATGATAAAAACAAGATAAAGCTAACTTAACTAAAGCAAACTAAAACAAGACTAAAGCTAAAATTAGCTTTCCTAAAAAAGCTACGGTTGGAATTAAATATGCATCACATGCATATTTCCAACACTCCCCTTAATTTCAAACTATAGCTTTCACTCTTCTAGAGTTGTGTTTGATTTTTCAAATCTGCCATGTGCAGGATCACATACTCCCAAACAATCTCTCAAATATTCAAAAACTTCTTTTACTTTAAAGCCTTTGTAAAATGTCTGAAAGCTGATCTTCGGATCTGCAAAATTCAAGATGAATTTCCTTGTTGTTTGACTCACGATGAAATGATACCTCGTATCAATATGCTTGCTCCTCTTATGAAAAACATGATTTTTGGACAATGCTATGGCTGAGTTGTTGTCACAAAAAAATGTGTGTAGCTTCCTCTTGTTTCTGTTGTAAATCTATCAACACTCTTCTCATCCAAACAGCTTGACATGCTGCTCCATTTGCTACTTACATACTACATACTACGGCTGAAGATAACGTGACAATGGGTTGTTTCTTTGATGCCCATGAAACCACTCCTGTTCCAAAGTGAAAAGTATAGCCGGATGTGCTTTTCCGATCATCTATACTTCCAAGCATTGTCACTATCGTATAACCAATGAGTTTGAACTCATCTGAACTTGAATAAAGAATTCCATAATTTCTTGTTCCACGTACATACCTCAAAATTCTTTTCCGGCTTGCCAATGTGAATCTTTTGGAGATTCCATGAACCTTGATATGAGGCTCACACCATACATGATATCGGGGCTTGTGGCATCAAATACATAAGACTTCCAACCAACTTTTTAAACAATGTTGGATCCACAAATGATCCTTCATCCTCTTTGGTCAACTTCAAACCACATGGTGGTTGGTGTTGGTCTTTGGCTTACAATTCAACATGTTAAACCTTTTCAAAACGTCACTTGCATACTTTTCTTGTGAGATAAAAACTTCACCTTCCGATTGTTGAACTTGATACCCAAAAATAATGCATAAGACCAAGATCTGTCATCTCAAACTCCTTCTTCATGGCTGATTTGAATGACTCTATAGATAGATTTCATTAATGATCAAATCTTCTACATATAAACAAACAACTAAAATTTTACCTTGTTCATTTATCTTGGTGTATAAGGTAGGCTCACTGCTGCTCCTCTTGAAACCATTCTCAATCAAATAAGAATCTATTTTCTTTATACCAAGCTCTAGGTGTTTGCTTGAGACCATAGAGTGCTTTCTTCAATCTGTATACTTTTCCTTCATGACCTTGATCTCATAACCTTCTACGGATGATTTACATAAACTTCCTCTTCAAGGAATCCATTTAAGAATGTTGATTTAACATCCATCGATAAATAAGCCATTTGTTTTGAGCTGCGATTGCTAAAACCATTCTTCTTTGTATCCAAACGTGCTCTTTGGTGCAAATGTTTCATTGTAGTCAACTCCATATTGCTGCGTAAAACCTCTTGCAACCAACCTTGCTTTGTACTTCTATACTTTTCCATCAACATTGTATTTTGTCTAGTAGACCCACTTGACTCCTATCACGTCCTTTCCTTTTGGAAGATCCATTAGCTCCCACGTCGATTCTTCTCTATAGCATCAATCTCATCATCCATGGCTTTTTCCCAAACTTCATTCTTTATAGCCTCTTCGTAATATACTTTGGATCTGCAACTTGAGAAAATAATGCAAACACTGAAAATGAATTAGTTGTATCAACATTATAAATCTCACTTAGACTTCTTGTTTTCCATTGCGTAGGAGCATTTGATGCATGAGGACTACTTTTGGTGATGGAGTAGCCGGTGTTCCTGTGGTGTCTCTTGCATGGCTGAAGATGGCTGAAATCTTGGTGACCTCATTGTAGATGCACGGTGTAGCTTGTGCTCTGACTTGTGGTGCATGTCCAATATTTGTAGATCTGACGGTAAAAGAGCTTGTTGCTCTAAAGTTTCATCTGTGTCATATCATCATGTGGAATAGATGTTGCTATACTCTTTATTTTCTCTATACTTCCATCCCATGCTTCATTATCAATAAACCTGTACATCCTTGTTGATCACAACCTTTCAAAGGTGATTGGATTGTACAACTTGTATGCTTTTGTATTCTCGAATACCCAACAAAAATACACTTTTCTCCTTTGTTATCTAACTTCTTCCTTATCTCATCAGGTACATGTGCATACGCTACACAACCAAAACTCGAAATGTGAAACACTTGTGTTTCCTATTAGTCCATGCTTGTTGAGGAACCATGTTCCTAACAAGTTTCGTTGAACACTGTTCAAAATATAAACGAAGTTCTTCAGCACTTGATACTCATTTGGAAGATGTTTTGCCTTCAACATGCTTCTCGCCATCTCCATGATGGTTCTATTTTTCCTCTCTGCCACACCGTTACATGTTGTGGTGTATACAGTAGTAAGTTGCTTGTGTATACCATGATATCTACAAAAATTCATAAACTCATTAGAAACATACTCACCTCCTCTGTCCGTTCTGAGAACTTTGATGTAGTATCCACTTTGCTTCTCCACTAATGCCTTGAACTGCTGAAATGTATCAAAGGCATTTGATTTATTTCTCAGGAAATAAACCCATGTCTTCCTTGTGTAATCATCAATGAATGTCATAAAATAAATACAACCTCCAATAGAAGTTGTCTGCATAGGTCCACATAAATCTGAATGTACAATCTCAAGTGGTGCACTTGCTCTTGTTGTTTTGCCAACTGGGAATGAATCTCTGTGTTGCTTTCCCAAAATACAACCTTCACATACCCTTTCAGGTTTATGAATCAATGGCAAACCTTTAACCATATTTTTTCTATGTAATAAATTCAAACCTCCAAAATTCAAATGTCCATACCTTAGATGCCAAAGCCATGTTTCATCCTTCATAACTGAATGAAAAGTTGATTGTGTTCCTTCAGCGTAGGACTCAACTATATTTACGTAGGAATCAACACAGGAATTGCTTACTGTAGCAGACTTGATTTTCATTGGCGCAGGACTCATCTGTTTGAGTGCAGGACTCAACAAAAGACTAATTTGGCTTAATGCATGACTTTGCTGCAAACAGATCTGATTTCTTCTTCTTTCAGGTTTCAAAATCAATGGAAACATCCTATTGCTGCTCATCTTCACTTTTGCAATCAAGCCGGGTGCTAGGAGCTTTGTCCACAATCACGCACTCATTGTCTTTCCATATAGACTCGGTATCCTTTACGTACAGTTGTCAATACTCATAAGGTTATGTTTGAAACTGCTGACATAGTAAACATCTTGCATACTTGTTTGCTCCCCCATCTTGTTAGAATACTAACCGTGCCTTTTCCTTTCACAGACACAATATTGTTATTTCCAAGAGTTACATCACTCTTAAGCTGAATCATCCAAACTAGAAAACAAATCTAGATTACTGTCACGTGTGATTACTGCAACTCTGAATCTAAATACCATACATCACATGGACTCTCTTTTGACAAATTAAATTCAATAGGGGATAAAGAAGGTATTGCTTGGCAATCCTTGTGCATGTAATAAACATAGGTTTAGAAATAGAACTTCCAACCTGATTTTGATTTTGTCTCTCCCGATCATATTGCTTTTTTTCTTGCAATCATAAGCATAGTGCCCATACTTCTTTGCAATAATGACACTTTGAACATGAGACTTATCTTGTCTCGACCATAACTCATTCTTGATTTTGTCCTCTTCCACTTGAGTTTGATAAACCACTGCCACGTCCTCTAGATGGACTTCTTCCTCTGCCTCTTGGGTGGAAACTTCCTCTTCTTTTGACATGATTACTGTTTTACGAGATGCAAAAGCCTTTGATCTACACTTGCATGTGATCTAGTCATTATGTGACCCAAAAACACACACACACACACGAACAATACAATGAAATACAAGATAACTTTTTTTTGTCTTGTTTGACACATAACATATGCGCAACATGTCGTCACCGAGGATAAAACTAACACTTGTGAACAACTTGATACAAGGATGGCCATAAAGGCGACACGGAAACGTTCACACCTATCAAGGACAATACATTTTTTTTTCTTTTTGACAAGACAACATAGAAGTCAATCACAGAACACACTTACATTTAGGGCCAACCACGAGGAGATATTCTTGGGGTTATTTATTTTAAAATGACATCTTGCGATTCTTAGCTTACGTTTTCAAGGAGGCTCAAGATATGATTCGTATGATTCAACTTTCAAGCCATGTTTATTCTTTTGACATTGAGTAATTATCTTTAAATCTTCTCTATTATGACATTTATTTGCTTAATTCATTTATCAAGAAAAAGGAGTAATTAAATTCCACAAGGCTATCTGCTCACCACTAACGCTACTAAGATTCATTCTTGCCCACAAGACAACATGGTTTTTGTAACGACCCAAAATATCACACACAAACAACACAGATTAAATACAAGATAATTTATTGTTTTTGACTTGCTTGACACATAACATGACGCAACATGTCGTCACCAAGGATACAACTAACACTGTGAACAACTTGATCTGAGGATGGCCATAAAGGCGGCATGGAAACGTTCACACCTATCAAGGACAATTTATTTTTCTTTTGACAAGACAACATGGAAGTCCAACCACATGACACACTCACCGCTAGGGCAAGCCCAAGTAAGAAATGATTAGTGGTTATTTATTTTGATAAGACACCCTTTAACTCATAAGTTTTGGAAGGATTGATATATGATTATCTTACCATTTGAGTTATGTTCTTATACTTTGCATGTAGTTCACTTAAAGTCTTCTCCTTTATAACAATTATTTGTTTTATATATTTATTTGATAAAGATGGTAATTTAATTCCACAGGGCCATCTACTCACACTTACGTTACTAGAACTCGTTCATGCCCTTATGACAACATCGGTTCACGTTCAACAAACTTAAGAGAAAATTACAAGGTACCCTGGATAAAGTTAAATGAAGAGGGTCAAATGCGTTCACCCTTAAGGCGTCATTAGTTCTTACTGAGGTGTAATTGAAGCTTGAGGTTTTATACGTGATTATTAGCGCTCTTACTTAGGCTTCACCGAAAGGGCTTATCAAGAGGAAGCTACTCACTTATAAATAGTCTTAGAGATAAATTGAGTGGTTTCAAAATTTTCTTCTCTTACTTGTTAAATCTTATTATAAACTAACCATTGTTTTCCTTTAAGCTTGTTTTAGCGTTCACCAAAAGTAGTATTTTTGTTTACTAGTTCGAGTTAGGGATAACACTTTATATAAAATCACTTTGCAAGGATAGTCTCACTCTTGATTACTTAAGGTATTGTTTGTTTTCAAGGGATCTAAACCACAATAGATTTATTTGAATAAAACTTTTAGGTAACTTCTGTAAGGAAAACCACCCCATTAAAACTTACATATAACCCATCAATACAAAGTCTTAGAAAGATTTAAATTAACACTTAATTCTCAAGATCAAAGTTTTACAATGTTTATGCCAGTGAAAGGATTGAATAATATTTTTCACTAAGAAGAGTTACTAGCCAAATTACAAAAAGGACAAAACTACTACTTCACGTAATTCTCGAACAACCCAAGGCAAGAGGTCTTATAAATTCTCTTTACAATCACTATTACACAATTTACCTCACATTGGACATTTTTACAAGGAACTTCATAAATTACAAGATGAAACTTTTACACTCTTTTCCTCTAATCTACTCGCATCCCATTTGCACAAATATTAACTAGAGTCGGTTCGCAAGAAGCCGAGCATGTTAAGACTACCCATTACAATGATAAGCTAACATTTTATAATATCATGAAAGTAAAATTCTAAACTCAAGAATGGATCAAATCACAAACCACTAATCAACATGTTTCACAAGATGAAGAGATTTATACCAGCCAACAAGGAGGAATCCCAATATTCAAGTGAGAGAGATATTCCAAAGATAATCAAGGTGAGACCTTATTGGTGAAGACAACAAGGCTGAGAGTATTGAGATTTTAGTCATGTAATCCTATGGATTACGTGATTGAAATCTAACACCCAAACATCATTCTATTATTATTAACCAAAAGGATAAAGATCAGTCAAATGACTTAACATATTCAAAATTGCTTGTTAACAAGACTGCATTAACGCACATCCATGTTTTAAGAAGAATATAGGCCCCAACCATATATGAACACAAATCAGTCAAAGATTAAAGTTAACTTCACTCGGCTGAATAAACCAACATACATATAATACTCACAACACTATAACTAAATCTGAAGGTTCAATATACCAAGCAATTCTCACCGAACCTAATTATTTTTCATCAAGAAGTTAAATAAATTAGATTCTATCCAACTAAAATTACATACAACAACTATAGTTGGATTACACAGGCAAGGATCAAGAAGAAGTCTTTTCACCAAAGGTTGTTATTATCTTACATCACATAATCAGTAATAAACCCGTAATCCACCCCTCGTATGATCATTGTAAGAGTTAAGGACTTAGCTCACTAAACTATGTAACTGAGTCGATTCATACCTTTTTCATTTTCATACAAGTCTAACCCAATTCAAAGAAAGATAACCATTCTATTTTCATACATGCCTCAGTCAACACTTACTCAGAAAGTCCCTACCTGAATTATTGAAGGTTTGCTAAGCTACAAAATGGATTTAATAGAAACCCATTTCATTCGATACTTGAATTTAAACAAGCAAGGGATAGTCTGTTGAAAATATAAGTGAATCGACACAAGATCCTCTACCGTGACCCAACTCGAGTCACCAATCACAAGGTTAACAGTCAGCGAAGGGGAAAATACAAAGCAAAATACTCTTCCTACGAACTATGCCTTCTCTTCCATCTCTAAAACAACATATGAATAGCTTGGGTATACCCATCTATCTCACGACAGTCTACTCGACCTATCCTCATAGTCGCTCCAAAGAAAACATCTGCTACTACAGAGTTCGATTCACAAGGAAGATAATTTACATAGAATGTCTATAACATCATACACTTTACCAAGAAAGAGAAAACTCTACAATTTTAATTTCTGCCTTTCACTATTACATCCATTTAGAATAAAAGCATTATCAGGCAGTCATAAAGCAACCTAGCCAAAAAAAAAAAAAAAAAACTGGAATTAGAATTGTAATCGGTTTGAGATAGCTTTTCATAAATTACCATTATTGATCAGACAATTGCAGTAACTAATAACATAAACAAAGGTTAAGTTTTACTGTTTACCTAGTTCATTCATTTTGTCCATTGTGAAATAATTTTATGCTACAAAATACCATTTTCGAAGCCAGAGAGAAATTAATTGAGGAGCAAGGAAAAAGCAGAAGCCCATTCTAAATGCCATAACAGATAAAAGAAAATAGAAGGACATTCAATTCATGACATAATAAAAGGGTAGCAGAAGATTGCAAGGGCAGGTTTAACATGCCTGGTTTAAAATGCCATCTCCATATGCATATGATTGTTTCAATGCCGCTGCTTGCCCTTAACCCAAAGTGCTCTGCGAGCTCAAGCTAGCGCCACATTCACGCGGTGAAAAACAGCTACAACCCAACCCCATGATTTGAAGCTCGGACACAAGACATAATGATTACATCACGCTCCTGGCTCTGGAAGGCATCTACCGTGATGATAAATAACCTTTTCCTTCATTAGGTTGAGGATAGCATCAAACACTCGGTGCAAACGTTTCAGCTGCAGCCTGTAAGGCGTGATTAATCCGACAAAAACTTTTTTGCCTGCCAAGTCAGGACTCGTTGAAGAAGCTCATATTATTGCAAAGCAAAAAGTGCTTCATAAATACTCTGATATGAAACAGATCCGCCCCTATGAGATTCTCTTCCATGAGTTACATCGTACAACAAGTAAGATCTCAATAAAGACTCTTTGTAAATAAATTTCATCAGTCTGCTAGTGCATGGTAACATTCACTCTCCTCTTGTATTTTCTATATTTCTCGAGTCAATTCTCAAACACCTTTCTTATCTATTTATTCATGATTCACCTTTCCTCGAGCCACCCCTTCAACTTCCTAAGACCTTTCAAGAGACAGAATGTTCAAAAGAATGTCAAAAGACAAGAACTATCTTTTGCACTTCTTCATCGAGCTAGGAGCATGTTTGAGGAATTAGAGCTCAATAGAGACTCATCAGCTTCTCTAACACTGACCCAAGTTTGAATTTAGAAGCGTGAACAACATTTGCTTCCCATTATTGAGATATACCTGTCTTTAGTGTCTACCCGACTGTGATTCAAACTTCAAGAAGATAATGTTGCCATTCTGCAAGATTCCAGAGCTTTAACATCTTCCTTAAGCTGTTATAGACTCAACTTTTACCTGGTTTCTTGAATAACTGATACAGACCTCTGCTACTGGTTTTTTTTTTTTGTGTTTTGAAAAGGCTTTGAGCACATCGAGGACCTCCTTCATGTTTGATTATGCATAATGATGGAAGAGTGGCCTTACTCAAACAGTTCCATTCTTGTTTGATTAACCAATTTGTTGAAAACCTCAAAACATAAACTCTGCACAAAAAAAAGACAACTCATACTGCTTGCTCAACCACTGAGAAAAGTATTCAACATCCTTTCCACTGAACTTTGAAAGTTTAGTTCCTTTTGTGATTGAAAAATCTGGTATAGAACTTTGAAAGATTACTCAAGACCCTAAAACTACCTTCAAGATTTGATCGAGCTTCTTCCATGTTAAATTCACCACCTGGACAAAAGTGACTTTCCAAAATGAAAAGGCAAGACAACTCAACTAAAACTTTATCTCGTCCTTCTACTACAGGTGCAAGATTTTGCAACAACCGATCACGATCGTGGTCGGTCGCGTGCAGCATCCAGCAAGTTCCTGGGATCACCAAAAGCTCCCTGGGATCACCTGGCGGCTTTCGCACTTAACTAACTCTAAACTTCACGAGTAGGGAGGAATAAGGCGAACCTGACCATTGAAAGCATTTAACAAAAAATTTCATTGGCCCCATTAAAACGACCCGTCAAGCCAGGAAAAATCGTTGCAAAAACAACCTGTGCGGCCATGGCAAGGTGAGGAACAACAACTGAAGAGCTCCCAAACACCTGCGACTCCATTGGACTGGGGTTTCCACGCCATTGCATCTCAAATCCCAACAAAACAATCCTCCTTGTTCACGCGGCCAGAACAGGTCAAAGGGAGCAGGTAGCACAGGGCGCAAGAAATTTGCAAATCAAAGGAATTAAAGGAGGTGGGGCGGCTGGCAGAGGTAAGGCCAGTGGGGATGGCCACGTACCAGGTCTAGAAGGTAGGAAGGGGGGTGAGGGACAGTAGGTCCTTAGGCACAAACAGATGGAATTTTGACTTTAAAACCACGTCCCCTCCAACCTGCGCCACACACCTATATTTTGCTTCTTAATGCATCATGGACCAAGCACATGGCCATTAAACAACTATTTCACAAGGGCGAGTCAACATCCACCATGCAAACAACTAACTCGTACACCCAGATTATCATTTAGACCAATGCCGATTGGGTGCATGCCACACAAAAATTGCATAATGCGAACTGAAGCCACACACTCGAATCTAAGGATTCGATTTACTAGTGTAAAAATACATATATCATTCTACACCCATGTCTTCTGGGTATTTTATTTTTAAAATATAATCCCATGTAAATGAAGTACGCAACAACAGATACTTAAAAAAGAGTGTATATAATCCAAATTTACCAGAGTCACCAGAACATCTCCAACAGTAACTCAGTAACAAGTTTATTCATTGGGCTAAAGCAAGTCGAAAAACCTCAGTCTTTTAATTTCTGCGCAACTAACAAAGTGGGTTCTATCCCAACTCATAACAAAAGCAAACCCAAGTGATAATAAACCAAACGTCCGAACTCATCAACCCTTGTCGATGGGTTAAAGTCCTTGGCTCGACAACGAATAGGAGCAGGATGGAAATGGCTTCAAGGAAAGTTACTAGCCCAATCAACCTTCGAAAAGGGTTTACCGCCAAATGGGGCATTACATTCTCCTCCCCTTAAGAAAGCATCGTCCTCAATGCGACATAACACAGAGGGAAAAAAATGGCACGTAACCAACAACATGTAAAGGAGAAAGTACACTTTATGGTTTAAAATTTTAGTTAATTAAAGCAAGGTCACAAGGTAGCCTTAGGATCGACTGGTAAAATTTTAACTTTCAAGGTTCTGTGAAGATTGGCAGTTCCCTCTTGTTTATTATTTCATTAGTTCCTTTCCATTAACATTATTCCTATTTTAATTTCTTTTAAAATTTCATCATTGAAGAGTTTTGGTTTATTCCTTATTGTGGGTGCCCAACATGAATTGCTAATACAACACCCTATCGGGTTTAAAAGACACTATAAAATTCACAAGCACACAAGTATATACTTCAAGATTGAATTACACCACAAAGGTTACACAAATACGGAATAGAATAGGCACACTCCACATAACATAGTACTAGCTCAATCACACATCGAAATGATTGACATATTAAATACTCAAACAAAAGAGTACTACAACGGGACATTTCCTCAATTTGCATCAATGAAAAAATTCACATGCAAACATGCTAAGGTAGGAAAGGGAATCAATGACATAACCAACAACATCACAACAGGATATACACATGAGTAAAACATACATCAAAAGACCACTAATATGGAATCAAAATTCACAAGCACACAAGTATATACTTTAAGATTATATTACACCACAAAAGGTTACACAAATACGGAATAGAATAGGCACACTCACATAACATAGTACTTGTCACACATCTATGACTGACATATTAAATACTCAAACAAAATTACTACTACAAATTTTACATTTCCTCAATTTCATCAGATGGAAAAATTCACATAACACCAAACCATGCTACGGGTACATACAACACCCTAGGGAATCAATGACATATCCACAACATCACAACACATATACATATCGACATGACATGTAGTACACACATACATCAAATACGGAATAGAATAGGCACACTCCACATAACATAGTACTCGTCACACATCTATGACTGACATATTAAATACTCAAACAAAAGAGTACTACAATTTCCAGACATTTCCTCAATTTGCATCAATGAAAAATTCACATAACACCAAACCATGCTACAGGTACATAGTGTCCACAAGGGAATCAATGACATATCCACAACATCACAACACATATCCATCTGACATGAGTAACACATACATCAAAAGACCACTACCAAAACATCACAATAACTCAACATATATCCTGAAACATCAACCATACAGACAAATATCATAAGCCTCCCTCAAACTCTTATGCCTCCCTCAAGCTCTTATGCCTCCCTCAAACTCTTATGCCTCCCTCAAGTCTCTTATGCCTCCCTCAAACTCTTATGCCTCCCTCAAGTCTCTTATGCCTCCCTCAAACTCTTATGCCTCCCTCAAGGAGGCCGGTTGACCCTATGGTCCAAGACACATAGAGTTCGAACACTCCTAACCCAAGTGACATAATAACGCGTGGTTCAACAACCCGCTAGTTATATGTACTCCTTGGGGCGTACCCCCATACAACGAAGCGGGTCCATAGGTCCAACCAATCCATGGTGCATCCTATGACCCTATTCCACACATCACGACAATAGAACCAGCACAACAATCCAATCCAAAGTGCCAAGTGGCAAAGTACAAGCCTTGGGCAAGGCGGTAAGAATTCCAAATTTAAAAGAAGACCCCAAATCAAGCTAAATAAATGGCCAAATAGCCATAGTTAGTATCAAAATCCACATGTTAGTGCCACAAACCAAGGAAATGCCCAAAATTGTAACGCATTTCAATCAAGAAAAGCTGTTGGTCCTCACAAAATAAAGTAAAAAGCTCAATTTACGAATAAAATCAACTTATAATAATGTCACATTATGATAACTGTGTGGCCTTATCTGGCCACCAAGGGGTACTCAACGAGTTGCTAGCACTCGGAACATCGAGCCTCAGCTCGTAAAATACATATCAATAATACAACTGTCATCATCTCAATCAGAATCATCTCGCCACAACTTCAACAAGGCCCAACATAGTCAAAGTCACATTGGTTAAATCCATACGACAACCATATCGGGAGAGAGAAAAGAGTGCAAGTCACCATCTACTGAGCCTGAGGTGTCCGCGAAACACAATATGTATGACACCCGTTGAACAAGTGTCACACATACCAAACAAACGAAAGTGGGTTTTCAGCCTATGTAAGGCTCCACTTCCTATCTCGTACTCGGCTCGAGTGACTGGTCAACGGTACACATTTTCTCACTCCATACATACACAGTCTACCGATTTCCCTCAGGTTCGGTTAGTGTAAGGCTCACAACATAACATATAACTACATCACTAACACCATGGTGGTACACACATAGCTACCATAACGTCTCACGTATGGTATGTATACGGGGTAGATCACAATCATACATTCACAGGGCGCAATACATCACTTTACCACATTCTGCACCCAAAGTGCAATCACAATACGATAGGGTTCATACACTCACCGTATGACCCTAAATCACGACATGAATCATTACATATCACACAACTCATATATACGATGAACATAATAACATCACAACATAACATTAATTGCTTCATAACAAGGTGATACACACATTTCTTTAGAACATGGTAAAACATCATGATACATCTTAATTCACTTTACATAAATCCTGGTCATACAACACATTGATACACCTACATAGCACAATATGTCACAAAGCTCCAACACTATGTCATCCACTTTATAATTCTTTTCACACATCACAAGCAGTAATTCACACGTGAACTCTTCATAGAATCCACAAGAAGGAGAGAGAATACTCCCATCCCCAAACATATCAACATGATCACAAACACGCACAATGTGACATACACATCATGTGCGTTCACAAAAACACAATTACGACATGGATCACATCACGTTTAAAGCACATTACTCTTCCAATATCTACCACCATCATGCAACATCATCATCATCATGCAGTATCATCATGTAACACCACCACCACCATGTAACATCATCATATAACACCAATCCGGCCCATAGGTTCGAGAGCATGAACCTATGCTCTGATACCAAGTGTAACGACCCAAATAATCACACACGAACAACACCGTAAAAAGAGGAGATTTTTTTTTTTGACTTGCTTGACACATAACATGACGCAACATGTCGTCACCAAGGATACAACTAAACTCGTGAACAACTGATACAAGGATGGCCATAAAGGCACAAAGACATGGAAACGTTCACACCTATCAAGGACAATTTATTTTTTTTATTTTGATAAGACAACATGGAAGTCCAACCACATGACACACTCTCACATTTAGGGCAAGCCACAAGTAAGAAATGATTAGTGGTTATTTATTTTGATAAGACACCCTTTAAATCATGTAACAGATAAATTCAATATATGATTCGCATAAAACATCTTACCAACTGAGTTATGTTCCTATACACAGTAGTTCACTTAAAGTCTTCTCCTTTATAACAATTATTTGTTTTATATATTTATTTTATAAAGATGGTAATTTAATTTAGGGCCATCTACTCACACTTACGTTACTAGAACTCGTTCATGCCCTTATGACAACATCGATTCAGGTTATTTACTTAAGAGAAAATTACAAGGTACCCTGGATAAAGTTAAAGGAAGAAGGTCAAATGAGTTCACCCTTAAGACGTCATTAGTTCTTACTGAGGTTTAATTGAAGCTTGAGGTTTTATACGTGATTATTAGCGCTCTTACTTAGGCTTCACCGAAAGGGCTTATCAAGAGGAAGCTACTTACTTTTAAATAGTCTTAGAGATAAATTGAGTGGTTTCAAAATTTTCTTCTCTTACTTGTTAAATCTTATTAGAAACTAACCATTGTTTTCCTTTAAGCTTGTTTTAAGCGTTCACAAAAAAAAGAGTAGTGTTTACTAGTTCGATTAGGGATAACACTTTATATAAAATCACTTTGCAAGGATAGTCTCACTCTTGATTACTTAAGGTATTGTTTGTTTTCAAGTGGATCTAAACCACAACGTATTTATTTGAATAAAACTTTTAGGTAACTTCTGTAAGGAAAACCACCCCATTAAAACTTACATATAACCCATCAATACAAAGTCTTAGAAAGATTTAAATTAACACTTAATTCTCAAGATCAAAGTTTTACAATGTTTATGCCGGTGAAAGTTTGAATAACATTTTTCACTAAGAAAGTTACAGTTTAGCCAAATTACAAAAAGGAAATAACTACTACTTCACGTAATTTCCGAACAACCCAAGGCAAGAGGTCATATAAACTCTCTTTACAATCACTATGCTACAAATTTACAATCACATTGGACATTTTTACAAGGAATTTCATAAATTGCACCAGATGAAACCTTTACACTCTTTTCCTCTAATCTACTCGCATAATCCATCTCGCACAAATATTAACTAGAGTAATCATTTCACGAGAACCGAG
This sequence comes from Taxus wallichiana var. yunnanensis, assembly GCA_018340775.1. Classification (NCBI taxonomy): domain Eukaryota; kingdom Viridiplantae; phylum Streptophyta; class Pinopsida; order Cupressales; family Taxaceae; genus Taxus; species Taxus wallichiana. Next base: position 118,323,464 of record CM031241.1, on the reverse strand, counting down.
CATGTTAAGACTACCCATTGCAACAGTAAGCTAACATTTTATAATATCATGAAAGTAAAATTCTAAACTCAAGAATGGATCAAATCACAAACCACTAATCAATATGTTTCACAAGATGACGAGATTTATACCAGCCAACAAGGAGGAATCCCAATATTCAAGTGAGAGAGATATTCCAAAGATAATCAAGGTGAGACCTTATTGGTGAAGACAACAAGGCTGAGAGTATTGAGATTTCAGTCAAGTAATCCTATGGATTACGTGATTGAAATCTAACACCCAAACATCATTCTATTATTATTAACCAAAAAGATAAAGATCGGTCAAATGACTTAACATATTCAAAATTACTTGTTAACAAGACTGCATTAACGCACATCCATGTTTTAGGAAGAATATAGGCCCCAACCATATATAAACACAAATCAGTCAAAGATTAAAGTTAACTTCACTCGGCTGAATAAACCAACATACATATAATACTCACAACACTATAACTAAATCTGAAGGTTCAATATACCAAGCAATTCTCACCGAACCTAATTATTTTTCATCAAGAAGTTAAATAAATTAGATTCTATCCAACTAAAATTACATACAACAACTATGGTTGGATTACACAGGCAAGGATCAAGAAGAAGTCTTTTCACCAAAGGTTGTTATTATCTTACATCACATAATCAGCAATAAACCCGTAATCCACCCCTCGTATGATCATTGTAAGAGTTAAGGACTTAGCTCACTAAACTATGTAACTGAGTCGATTCATACTTTTCATTTTCATACAAGTCTAACCCAATTCGAAGAAAGATAACCATTCTATTTTCACACATGCCTCAGTCAACACTTACTCAGAAAGTCCCTACCTGAATTATTGAAGGTTTGCTAAGCTACAAAATGGATTTAATAGAAACCCATTTCATTCGATACTTGAATTTAAACAAGCAAGGGATAGTCTGTTGAAAATATAAGTGAATCGACACAAGATCCTCTACCGTGACCCAACTCGAGTCACCAATCACAAGGTTAACTTGATCGGCGAAGGGGAAAATACAAAGCAAAATACTCTTCCTACGAACTATGCCTTCTCTTCCGTCTCTAAAACAACATATGAATAGCTTGGGTATACCCATCTATCTCACGACAGTCTACTCGACCTATCCTCATAGTCGCTCCAAAGAAAACATCTGCTACTACAGAGTTCGATTCACAAGGAAGATAATTTACATAGAATGTCTATAACATCATACACTTTACCAAGAAAGAGAAAACTCTACAATTTTAATTTCTGCCTTTCACTATTACATCCATTTAGAATAAAAGCATTATCAGGCAGTCATAAAGCAACCTAGCCAATTTTTTTAAAAAAAAAACTGGAATTAGAATTGTAATCGGTTTGAGATAGCTTTTCATAAATTACCATTATTGATCAGACAATTGCAGTAACTAATAACATAAACAAAGGTTAAGTTTTACTGTTTACCTAGTTCATTCATTTTGTCCATTGTGAAATAATTTTATGCTACAAAATACCATTTTCGAAGCCAGAGAGCAATTAATTGAGGAGCAAGGAAAAAGCAGAAGCCCATTCTAAATGCCATAATAGATAAAAGAAAATAGAAGGACATTCAATTCATGACATAATAAAAGGGTAGCAGAAGATTGCAAGGGCAGGTTTAACATGCCTGGTTTAAAATGCCATCTCCATATGCATATGATTGTTTCAATGCCGCTGCTTGCCCTTAACCCAAAGTGCTCTGCGAGCTCGAGCTAGCGCCACATTCACGCGGTGAAAAACAGCTACAACCCAACCCCATGATTTGAAGCTCGGACACAAGACATAATGATTACATCACGCTCCTGGCTCTGGAAGGCATCTACCGTAATGATAAATAACCTTTTCCTCCATCAGGTTGAGGATAGCATCAAACACTCGGTGCAAACGTTTCAGCTGCAGCCTGTAAGGCGTGATTAATCCGACAGAAACCTTTTTGCCTGCCAAGTCAGGACTCGTTGAAGAAGCTCATATTATTGCAAAGCAAAAAGTGCTTCATAAATACTGATATGAAATAAATATGAGATTCTCTTCCATGAGTTACAACAACAAGTAAGATCTCAATAAAGACTCTAATATGAAAAAATCCATCCCTATGTAAGATTCTCTTCCATGAGTTACTTTTTCATCGCACTCATTCACTCTCAACTCTTGTAAGATCTCAATCAAAGACTCTATTTATTTGATTCCAAATAAATTTCACTCTTCAAAAGTCAAGCCACCCCTTCAACTTGGTAACACCTTCTCTTGAAAACTCAAGAAGGTCAGTTCACCTTTCCTAGCAAGTTCAAGAGACAGGAATGTCAAAAGACAAGAACTATCTTTTGCACTTCTTCATCGAGCTAGGAGCATGTTTGAGGAATTAGAGCTCAATAGAGACTCATCAGCTTCTCTAACACTGACCCAAGTTTGAATTTAGAAGCGTGAACAACATTTACTTCCCATTATTGAGATATACCTGTCTTTAGTGTCTACCCGACTGTGATTCAAACTTCATGAAGATAATGTTGCCATTATGCAAGATTCCAGAGCTTTAACATCTTCTTTAAGCTGTTATAGACTCAACTTTTACCTAGTTTCTTGAATAACTGATACAGACCTCTGTTACTGGTTTTTTTTTGTGTTTTGAAAAGGCTTTGAGCACATTGAGGACCTCCTTCATGTTTGATTATGCATAATGATGGAAGAGTAGCCTTACTCAAATAGTTCCATTCTTGTTTGATTAACCAATTTGTTGAAAACCTCAAAACATAAACTCTGCACAAAAAAAAGACAACTCATACTGCTTGCTCAACCACTGAGAAAAGTATTCAACATCCTTACCACTGAACTTCGAAAGTTTAGTTCCTTTTGTGATTTCAAAAATCCGGTGCAGCTTTGAAAGATTACTCAAAACCCTAAAACTACCTTCAAGATTTGATCGAGCTTCTTCCATGTTAAATTCACCACCTGGACAGAAGCGACTTTCCAAAATGAAAAGGCAAGACAACTCAACTAAAACTTTATCTCGTTCTTCTACTACAGCTGCAAGATTTTGCAACAACTGATCACGACTGTGGTCGCGTGCAATCATAATAGCAGTAGGATCAACACCAACGGCTCCCTGGGATCACCCGGTGGCAGGTGTCGCACTTAACTCACTATGAATTCACGAGCGGGGAGGAAGGACTTCAGTAGCTGGCATATAGCAACCACTTGAAAGCATTTAACAACAAAACATTCTACGCCCCATCTAAACACAACCCGTTAGTAGGAAAATCGTTGCAAAAATCCACACTGCGGCCATGGCAATAGGGGAGGAACAAAGAACTGAAGAGCTCCCAAACACCTGACTCCATTGGAGTGGGGTTTCCACGCCATTGCATCTCAAATCCCAACAAAACAATCCTCCTTGTTCATGTGGCGCCGTAACAGTCAAAGGGAGCAGGTAGCACAGGGTGCAAGAAATTTGCAAATCAAAGGAATTAAAGGAGGTGGGGCGGCTGGCAGAGGTAAGGCCAGTGGGGGATGGCCACGTACCAGTCTAGAAGGAAGGAAGGGGGGTGAGGGATAGTAGGTCCTTAGGCACAAACAGATGGAATTTTGACTTTAAAACCACGTCCCCTCCAACCTGCGCCACACACCTATATTTTGCTTCTTAATGCATCATGGACCAAGCACATGGCCATTAAACAACTATTTCACAAGGGCGAGTCAACATCCACCACGCAAACAACTAACTCGTACACCCAGATTATCATTTAGACCAATGTCGATTGGGTGCATGCCACACAAAAGTTGCATAATGCGAACTGAAGCCACACACTCGAATCTAAGGATTCGATTTACTAGTGTAAAAATACATATATCGTTCTACACCCATGTCTTCTGGGTATTTTATTTTTAAAATATAATCCCATGTAAATGAAGTACGCAACAACAGATACTTAAAAAAGAGTGTATATAATCCAAATTTACCAGAGTCACCAGAACATCTCCAACGAAGAACTCAATAACAAGTTTATTCATTGGGCTAAAGCAAGTCGAAAAACCTCAGTCTTTTAATTCTCTGCAACTAACAGTGGGTTCTATCCCAACTCATAACAAAACTGAACCCCAAGCGATAATAAACCAAACGTCCGAACTCATCAACCCTTGTCGATGGGTTAAAGTCCTTGGCTCGACAACGAATAGGAGCAGGATGGAAATGGCTTCAAGGAAAGTTACTAGCCCAATCAACCTTCGAAAAGGGTTTACCGCCAAATAACCATAATTAACAACAACTTTACTTAGGCTTCGCTAAAAGTATCAACAAGGAGTAAAAAAAAAATTACTTTCCAAATGGCTAAGATATAGATTGTGTGGTTTCAAAATTGTTTTCTCCTGTTTATTAAATATTATTATCTTCGAGAACTAACCATAGATTTTCTTTAAGTTCGTTTAAGAATTCCACAATGAGAAGGGATAGTGTTCATTAGTATAGCTAGGGGTATCAAGTTATATAATGTTACTTGGAATGATAGTCCCGCCCTTGATTACTTAAAGAATTTCTTGCTATCAATTGGTGACCCCTACGTTACTTTATTTGAATACGACTTTTAATTTAACTTCCATAAGTATTAAACAATCCATGTTAGTTTACTTATGACACTTTATTACTAAGTCATGGCAAGGTTTAACTCAGAATTTATTCTCAAGGAAAAGTTGAAGCAACACTCATTTACGAGAACAAAACAAAATTATATCATTTCTTAAAATACCGATACTCCACAAGTCACTCAACCACAATAACAAAATTTTCATATAATTTCAATGATGGGCACACAATACAATGTGGTTTCCAAAGTTCGGATGACAAGTCCACAATACATTATACTAAGACATTAATCCTCTTTTAAACTTTCCATTGGACGTTATCAATAGTTGAACAACATAAAAAGGTTTCGAGCAAAGGATCTTCTCAACTGAGGTTGATGACAAAAGTCTACAAATCTATTCCTCATCTACACGCAAAATCCATCTGCAGAAAATTTTCTACAAGAGTCAGTTCACGAGAACTGAGCAAGATAAGGCTACACAAAACCACCATAACGATTATCTAACAATATCACGAAAAGGAAGCACTTTATTACAAGAATTGGTTCAAACCTCTAAACACTATTAACACATCAAGTTATAATAAAGTCTTCATCATGCCAATCGAAGAAGGAGAAGACCTTGTACTTCGCTTAGGAGTAAAAAGCAACGAAATTATAGAAATCATAAGAGGATGGCCCTTGGCCCTATAAGGAGAAAACAAACAATCTAGCAAAAAAAGAATTCCCATCAAGTAAGTAATTAAACAAAAATTACAAGATTGAGATTTGATATAAATAGACCAACCATCTAGAAATTTATCAAAGGTACCAATGCATAGGCTAAAATAATATATTTCTAAAAATACAAAAGTTGATCGGCCTAAAAAAAGGGAAACACGGGTTCCATAATTTAACACAAAAAGTCATGTATAAATGAGTTTCTAACCGGAAATCAATTAGAGTATACACACAACATAAGTTTCAAGCGAAGGAATAGTATACTAGTTTTGACCATTAACTACAAAGAGATCTACCAATCATCCAGAAGGGTCAAAGTCTCACAAAGCTAAGTAGCAAACACGCGAGAGAAGAAGGGGGTTCTCTGGTCCAACAAGAGTATACAATAATGTCATCAACAAATTTTTATAACACTAAAGATTTGCAAACCTCCACTACAATACTAATGTTTGGTTAATTTAAAATAAATTGCCCACATCCCAAAAACAACCATATTTTACGTGACCCTTGGTAACACAATGACCGTTGCACAAAGATACAAACATAACTTCTAAGTGACATTATCAAAACAAAACCTTCGCTATGAATCCATAAGACTATCAAATGAAAGCTGAGTTTTTTCGAAGGTTAATCACATTTAATGAAATTTCCATCACAAACTATTACGGTAATTACGTGCATAAAAACCGACCAATATTAATTAATAGCGTTAACATTACAAGGGAGAAAATAATGCAAGTTAGGAAAAATAGAAGAGCGCCATCAGCAATAATTCTGAGAGGGGGATTAGACCAAACTATTCTAGTGTCAACGAGGTACAGGATTCGCACAATGAAACCTCCAGCTTAGTTGATCCGAAAAGCTAGTTATGGTTCAAGTTGATAGGGATGGTCAAGGTACTTCTTGAGGATGGCCTTAAAAGTCTAAACACGTGAGACGGAAGACACAATGCACACAACCTTTTCATTCGACCAGTTTTAATACCAAAACTCAAAGCTGGCTAGCCCAAGCATTGATCACACTAATCCTACAACCTTCCTTTCCCGATGCCGAAAGGTTATCCAAGGAACTTATGAAGGGGCTAACAAAAAACGTCAAAAGACAACTTGGGTGCTAGAGAGGAGCTTCATAGTTATCGTAACTTACTTCCATAATATCAAACATACTAGTTGATCAACATAATAACTTGCAACTCAATCACAGAGGAGAATAATACATAAACAACAGGATGAAGGTTTATCATTCAAGTAAGAGAAACATAACATTTAGAGGAGAGGGCACATGCATCCTTTCGACCCACATACTATCAACGATAAAAGCTAAAACAAGAAGAAACAAGCAAAAAGGGAAATCTCCCATCATGACATCCAACTGACAAATCAATGCAAGGAAAAGTGGTTCGATTTCGCAATAATTGTAAATATAATAGTAGTAGAAGGTGTAGAAATATCTTTCTGTTTCTCAAAGCTTCAACAGTCGTATAGACTCTCAGCAGGGTCAGCATAAGAACTGTAGTTACTGGAATCCGGGTGCATCAGTTCTAAGCGGTCCACATTCATGATCCACGAGACCATGCAATAGAAGAGGATTTTGTCAAACAGTTCACGAGCATTGCTTTGGTCTTTTAACCTGCATAAACAACCACCCCAACTACAAATGCAACATTTTTTTTTTTAGCTGGCAACCTCGAAGCACAATGTTTGATGGCCCAAGTGGAATTCTTCCGCCATCAATTTCCATGTTTGCAATGAAACCATATATGTTTCTATTTGGTTGTTCACAACGAATAAGGCCGAATGAGGTTCCCTTCGTGCCTCTTAGCCGCAGATTTCTTCCGGCATATCTTGTTTTTAGATTTGATTCTCCATCAAGGTTAATTCTCGTACATACGCAATTCCACTTGGATAATTGTTTCCAACAAAACAATATCACACGAGATACTTTCATTTATAGGTATCTTGAAGACTTCACCTACCATTACATTCTTTCATTTCTTTGAGCTGAATTGGACACCCTGTAGCACTTGTACCTCCCTATTATTCTCTTTCTTATCGAACGATGTCGATGCAAATCCTCATACCCGTCTTTGATAGATGCCACACACAAAATGAATAGCAAAGGGAAAAGTGATACTGATTCTCCCAAAGATCTTGCCAACTAAGGCAACTGATTCAAGATAGTAATCACGGGGAAATAAATGTAAGCAAGTCAATGGCCCGAACAAACAAATTCTTGGAAAAAAAAAAAGTAATGATGGTGTATTTGCTTGTCTCGAATCGTTTCCACTAAATTCATATTTTTCATTTATCGATTTGGGGTCATTGATATATATGAGTCTATCATTTTGATTCTCATCATCATTGCTGGGACGCTCCGCCTCTAAAACTCTCGAACCATCCCACTTTGATAAATCTGTGCATGGCATGTCTAGCATTCTCGTATTCTTTGAGTCAAGGATTATCCTGGGTGTGTTTGAAAACTCAAATGCGCCACCACGATTACGAATCTCTCGAGGAATTACCTTGAGGAGAAGTCGATGATACATGCGTTGCTTTAAATTAGAACCCGCCATTAGCAGAGACATCCTCAAAATATGTCCATTTTCCCAGCTTCAATCCTAAATTACTATCTCCCTCGCTGCCTAAAGTAACTGCAGCTGTGAGTGAAGCACTGGTTTTGTCCATTTTATCTAACTCCTTCCCCACAAAACTCCTCTCGTGACTCTAAGCTGTTCTTTGGGTCTAACCCATTTAGCTCGCATTAGGCTAGATTTCGAAGACTTCGGCTCTCTGGCTCAGTTGTCCTAGAGTCCATTTGGCTTCTCAAGTCAAGGAAGCCAGACTCCATAGACTCCACCTTGATTTTGCAGAGATCCGGTTCAGCCTTGGTAGAAAAATCCACAGAAACAGAGCTTTTTGAAGATGAGCCATAGCCAAAGGTGGATCCAGAGCCACAGCCAGGAGAGTACACAGATCCATTCTGAATTGAACTATTGTCAATCTTTGCATGCCCGACGGTAGCAACGGTGTCATTCTCCCATTGAGCCTTGGCTCCCCTATTAGGGAATAGCATCAGATTATCCCAGTCCCAAGGGGACGAGGAAGTTTTCATGTCCCAGTCCATGAGTACAATGTTCCCTCTTCCATGAGTTACATCGTAAAACAAGTAAGGTCTCAGAAGAGAATCATAGCAATAAACTTCATCCGGTCTCCTGGTAACACTCTCACTGTCACATAGTCGATTTTGATACAAATATCTTGAAGGAGGATCCTGAATTTGAGGATGCATTCGATACAGAACAGATAACAACATAGCTGGACAGCCTGCTACACTAGCTTGTAGCTTCATCTAACCACCATGTCAACTGACTGCGCCCAACACCCACCCATACGCATTGAAAGAACAATAAAAGGGATACCAGGTCCTTCCACCCACCGCCAGCTAACAACCTAGTCGACTCCATAGCTAGGTAGGAAAAGGAATGGCATGAAAAAGTAGATAGAAAGGTAATTAATACCCAGCAAGTGGTTAAATCAAAGTCGTCATTTGCAAAACCACATAATGGTCTGAGCACAATTTGGTGAGACAAGAAAGAAAGGAAAGGCGGTGGCTGATTCAAGTAAAATGCATTTCCAAGAAGGCCAAAAGGTCATTAAATAAACAATAAAAGTGGTGCATGCGGCCAGCAGATGGGTTACGTGGTTAGGCACGAACAAACGTGTCCAAAATGGGTGAATGCATCCAAAATTTTATCATAAAAAAATAAATAAATAAGTTATAGAACAAGACACGAGAGAAGGCTTGGTGGCCGATATGGTAGGAATAGCAATTCACCTTTAAATGGACAAATAAACAAGTACGCAAGCAAGCCTGGTCGACCGAGGAGGAAACTAGTGGTAGAAGTTTCAAAAATGAACACAGGACAATGACCGACCACGGCGTCACAACAGGAGACCCTCTACTTTGCGCAAACCGGTGCTCGGTCCGCGAAGTGACCAACCAAACAATAAAATCGTTCACCGATAATTAACCATAATGTTGATAACAATCGACAATAAGATAATGAAGTTATCGTCGATCGATAATTAAATTAGTAATATTATTATTATTTCTATTACTATTATTATTATAACTTAACAATAATTATTAATCAAATTAAGAAGGACCGACAAACAAGCATGGTAAAAGAGAACATGATTTTCCTTTAACAAGGAAATTGTAACAGGCATTGCAAGGGCCAGTAACGACAACAACAACACGACACCAGCAAACACGATGAAGAGGGAGATGATTGAGTATTCCCTGTGACTAAGGCGAAGCCCACCAATGATCGACGAAGGCACAATGATGCTCCATGCTTAGCACTCGATCGCCGCAGGATGAACAGGTGTAACGTAGAATAGGGCATTACATTCTCCTCCCCTTAAGAAAGCATCGTCCTCGATGCGATATAACACAGCGGAAAAGAAATGGTTCGCAACCAAGAACAGGTAAAGGAGAAGGTACACCCTATGGTTTAATATTTTAGTTGATTAATGTACGGTCACAAGGTAGCCTTAGGAACATTTGGTAGAAATTTTAACTTTCAAGGTTCTGTGAAGATTGGTAGTTCCCTCTTGTTTGTTATTTCATTAGTCTCCTTCCATTATCATTATTTCTAGTTTTAGTTTCTTTTAAAAAATCATCATTGAAGAGTTTTGATTTATTTCTTACTGTGGGTGCCCAACATGAACTGCTAACACAACACCCTATCAGGTTCACAAGACACTACAGATTCACAAGCACACAAGTATATACTTCAAGATTGTATTACACCACAAACAGGTTACTCAAATACGGAATGGAATAGGCACAGTCTGCATAACATAGTACTCGTCACACATCAATGATTGACATACAAAATACTCAAACAAAAGAGTACTACAATCCACCAGACATTTCCTCAATTCCACGTATGAGGTTTTTCCATGACTCATAAAAACTACATGTACATAGGGTCCACAAGGGCATCAATGCCATAACCACAACATCACAACACATATCCACACACATAACACATACATCAAGGACCACTTCCAAACATCACCATAACTCAACATATATCCTGAAACATCAACCATACAGACAAATATCATAAGCCTCCCTCAAACTCTTATGCCTCCCTCAAGTCTCTTATGCCTCCCTCAAACTCTTATGCCTCCCTCAAACTCTTATGCACGTCTCTTATGCCTCCCTCAAGTCTCTTATGCCTCCCTCAAACTCTTATGCCTCCCTGAGGTGGTTGACCCTATGGCCTAAGACACATAGAGTTTGAACACTCCTAACCCAAGTGACATAATAACGCGTGGTTCAACAACCGGCTAGTTATCAGTACTCCTTGGGCGCACTCTATACAACGAAGCGGGTCCATAGGTCCAACCATTTCATGGTGCATCCCATGACCCTATTCCACACATCATGACAATAGAACCAGCATAACAATCCAATCAAAGTGCCAAGTGGCAAAGTACAAGCCTTGGGCAAGGCGGTAAAAATTCCAAATTTAAAAGAAGACCCAAATTCAAGCAAAATAAATGGCCAAATAGCCATAGTTAGTATCAAAATCCCTATGTTAGTGCCACAAACCAAGGAAATGCCCAAAATTGTAAAGCATGGCAATCAAGAAAAGCTACTGGTCCTTACAAAATAAAGTAAAAAGCTCAATTTATGAATAAAATCAACTTATAATAATGTCACATTACGATAAGCTGGGTGGCCTTATCTAGCCACCAAAGGGGTACTCAACGAGTTCTTAGCTTCTCAAACATCGAGCCTCAGCTCGTAAATACATATCAATAATACAATTATCATCACCTCCATCCGAATCATCCCGCCACCACTTCGACAAGGCTAAACATAGTCATAGTTGCACTTAGGTTGCATACATACAACCACATAGGGAGAGAGGAAGGATTCACATGTTATCTACTAAACCGAGTTTCACCTCGAGTTATTGACCCATGGTACACCATTCCTCACTCACAACATACACTTCTACCGATTACCCTCGTGGTTGGTTAGCGTAAGGTTCACAACATAACATACAAAAACATCACTAACATAACGGTGGTACATATACAAGGCAGATCACAATCATATATTCACCGAGTGTAACACATCACTTTACCACTTTCTACACCCAAAGTGCAATCACCATACGATAGGTTCATACACTCACCGTATGTCCCAAAATCACAACATGAAGCATTACATATTTGCACAGTCATACATACGATGAGCATAGTACATCTCAACATAACATCCATTGCTGCATAACAAGGTGGTACACACATTTCATCAAAACAAGATAAAAACATCATGATCCAACTCATTTCTTTTAACATCAATCTAGTCATACAACACATTGATACACCTACGTATACCACAATATGTCACAATGCTCCAACACTATGTCATCCACATTACAATTCTTTTCACACATCACAAACAATAATTCACACATGAATTCTTCATAGAATCCACAAGAAGGAGAGAGAATACTCCCATCCCCAACATCAACATGATGACAAATACGCACCGAGTGACATACACATCACGTGCATTCACAATATCACAATTACGACAATAATCACATCACGCCAAGCACATTACTCTTCCAATATCTACCACCATCATGCAACATCATCATCATCATGCAAAGTATCATCATGTAACACCACCGCCACCATGTAACATCATCATACAACACCAATCCGCCCATAGGTTCGAGAGCATGAACCTATGCTCGATACCAAGTGTAACGACCAAAAACACAAACACACGAACAATACAGTTGAAATATAGGATAACTTTTTTTTTGACTTGTTTGACACATAACATGACACACAACATGTCATCACCAAGGATACAACTAACACTATGAACAACTTGATACAAGGATGGCCATAAAGGCAGCACGGAAACATTCACACCTATCAAGGACAATACATTTTTTTTTCTTTTGACAAGACAACATATAAGTCCAATCACGTAACACACTTACGCTTAGGGCCAACCACAAGGAGATATTCTTGGGGTTATTTATTTTAAAAAGACATCTTGCAATTCTTAGCTTACATTTTCAAGGAGGGTCAAGATATGATTCGTATGATTCAACTTGCCAAGCAAAATTTATTCCTTTGACACCGAGTAATTATCTTTAAATCTTCTCTATTATGACATTTATTTGCTTAATTCATTTATCAAGAAAAAGGAGTAATTAAATTCCACAAGGCCATCTTCTCACCACTAACGCTACTAAGATTCATTCTTGCCCACAAGACAACATGGTTTTAAGTTCAACACACTTAAGAGAAGAGATACAAGGTGCCTTGAAAAAGGGTTAGAGGGAGAAGGTCGAGATGAAACATTTTAGGACCTCATTAGTTATGCCAGATTAAATTGAAGCTAGGGCTCTAACCGAAATAACAACAACTTTACTTAGGCTTCGCTAAAAGTATCAACAAGGAGTAAAAAAATTTACTTTCCAAATGGCCGAGAGATAGATTGTGTGGTTTCAAAATTGTTTTCTCCCGTTTATTAAATCTTATTATCTTCCGTAACTAACCATAGATTTCCTTTAAGTTCGTTTAAGAATTCCACCATGAAAGGGATAGTGTTCATTAGTGTAGCTAGGGTATCAAGTTATATAATGTTACTTGCAATGATAGTCCTGCCCTTGATTACTTAAAGAATTTCTTCTATCAAGTTGGTGACCCCTACGTTACTTTTTTTTTTAATACAACTTTTAATTTAACTTCCGAAGTATTAAAAATCCCATGTTAGTTTACTTATGAACTTTATTACTAAGTCATGGCAAGGTTTAACTCAGAATTTATTCTCAAGGCAAAGTTGAAGCAACACTCATTTACGAGAACAAAACAAGATTATATCATTTCTTTAAATACCGATACTCCACAAGTCACTCAACCACAATAACCAAATTTTCTTATAATTTCAATGATGGGCACACAATACAGGGTTTCCAAAGTTCGATGACAAGTCCACAATACATTATACTAAGACATTAATCCTCTTTTAAACTTTCCACTAGACGTTATTAATAGTTAAACAACATAAAAAAGGTTTCGAGCAAAGGATCTTCTCAACCGAGGTTGATGACAAAATTCTACAAATCTATCCTCATCTACACGCAAAATCCATCTCAGAAAATTTTCTACAAGAGTTAGTTCACAAGAACCGAGCAAGATAAGGCTACACAAAACCACCATAACTATTATCTAACAATATCACGAAAAGGAAGCACTTTATTACAAGAATTGGTTCAAACCTCTAAACACTATTAACACATCAAGTTATAATAAAGTCTTCATCATGCCAATCGAAGAAGGAGAAGACCTTGTACTTCAGTTAGGAGTAATAGCAACGAAAGTATAGCAATCGTAAGAGAATGGCCCTTGGCCCTATAAGGAGAAAACAAACAATCTAGCAAAAAACAGAATTCCCATCAAGTAAGTAATTAAACAAAAATTACAAGATTGAGATTTGATATAAATAGACCAACCATCTAGAAATTTATCAAAGGTACCAACGCATAGGCTAAAATAATATATTTCTAAAAATACAAAAGTTGATCGCCCAAAAAAGGGGAAACACGGGTTCCAAAATTTAACACAAAAAGTCATGTATAAATGAGTTTGAAACCGGAAATCAATTAGAGTATACACACAACATAAGTTTCAAGCGAAGGCATAGTATACTAGTTTTGACCATTAACTACAAAGAGATCTACCAATCATCGAGGAAGGGTCAAAGTCTTAGGCAAAGCAGGCAAAGAAACACGCGAGAGAATAAGGGGGTTCGTCCAACAAGAGTATACAATAATGTCATCAACAATTTTTATAACACTAAAGATTTGCAAACCTCCACTACAATACTAATGTTTGGTTAATTTAAAATAAATTTCCCACATCCCAAAACAATCATATTTTACAAAGAACCCTTGGTAACACAAATGACCATCGCACAAAGATACAAACATAACTTCTAAGTGACATTATCAAAACAAATCCTTCCCTATGAATCCATAAGACTATCAAATGAAAGATGAGTTTTTTCCCGAAGGTTAATCACATTTAATGAAATTTCCATCACAAACTATTACGGTAATTACGTGCATAAAAACCGACCAATATTAATTAATAGCGTTAACATTACAAGGGAGAAAATAATGCATGTTAGGAAAAATAGAAGAGTGCCATCAGCAATAATTCTGAGAGGGGGATTAGACCAAACTATTCTAGTGTCAACGAGGTATAGGATTCGCACAATGAAACCTCGAGCTTAGTTGATCCGAAAAGCTAGTTATGGTTCAAGTTGATAGGGATGGTCAAGGTACTTCTTGAGGATGGCCTTAAAAGTATAAACATGTGAGATGGAAGACACAATGCACACAAACTTTTCGCTCGAATTGGCTTTAATACCAAAACTCAAAGTCAAGCAGCCAAGCATTGATCATACTAATCCTACAACCTTCCTTTCCCGATGCCGAAAGGTTATCCAAGGAACTTGCAAAGGGGCTAACAAAAAACGTCAAAAGACAACTTGTGTGCTAGAGAGGAGCTTCATAGTTATCGTAACTTACTTCCATAATATCGAAAATACTAGTTGATCAACATAATAACTTGCAACTCAATCGCAGAGGAGAATTAATACATAAACAAACAGACGAAGGTCTATCATTCGAGTAAGAGAAACATAACATTCAGAGGAGAGGGCACACACATCCTTTCGACCCACATACTATCAACGATAAAAGCTAAAACAAGAAGAAACAAGCAGAAAAGGGAAATCTCCCATCATGACATCCAACTGACAAATCAATGCAAGGAAAAGTGGTTCGATTTCGCAATAATTGTAAATATAATAGCAGTAGAAAGGTGTAGAAATATCTTGCCTGTTTCTCCAGCTTCAACAGGTCGTACAGACTCGAACGGGTCAGCATAAGAACTGTAGGTACTGGAATTCGGGTGCATCAGTTCTAAGCGGTCCACATTCACGATCCGCGAGACCATGCAATAGAAGAGGATTTTTGTCAAATAGTTCACGAGCATTGCTTTGGTCTCTTGACCTGCATAAACAACCACCCCAACTACCCATGCAACATTTTTTTAGTGGGCAACCTCGAAGCACAATGTTTGATGGCCTAAGTGGAATTCTTCGCCATCAATTTCCATGTTTGCAATGAAACCATATATGTTTCGTTTGGTTGTTCACAATGAATAAGGCCCGAAGGAGGTTCCCTTTCGTGCCTCTTAGCCGCAGATTTCTTGTCGGCATATCTTGTTTTCAGATTTGATTCTCCATCAAGGTTAATTGTCTATACATACGCAATTCCACTTGGATAACTAGTTTCCAACATAACAATATCACACAGGATAGTTTCATTTGCAGGTATCTTCAGTACTTCACCTACCATTACATTCTTCCATTTCTTTGAGCTGAATTTGACACCCTATAGCACTTGTACCTCCCTATTATTCTCTTTCTTATTAGAATGATGTCGACGCCAATCCTCATACCCGTCTTTGATAGTCACACACAAAACGAATAAAAAGGGAAAAGGTCCCAAAGCTAATCATTTGAAAGAATCACCGTGAAATAAATGTAAGCAAGTCGATGGAATCTGAACAAACAAATTCTTAGGCAAAAACAAGTAATGATGGTGTATTTGCTTGTCCAAATCTTGTTTCCAATAAATTCATATTTTCATTTGTCGATTTGGGGTCATTGATATATATGAGTCTATCATTTTGATTCTTATCATCTGTTGCAGGACGTTCCACCTCTAAAACTCTCGAACCATCCCGCTTTGATGAATCTGTTGGCTGTCCGGCATTCTGTATTCTCTGAGCTAAAGGATTGTCTGGTGTGTTTAAAAACTCAAATGCGCCACCATGATTATGAATCTTTGAGGAATTACCTTGAGGAGCATTCGACCGATACATGCGTTGCTTTAATTGGAACCCCGCCGCTAGAAGAGACATCCTCAAAATATGTCCATTTGCCTACTTCAATCCTAAATGACTATCGCCCTCGCCGCTCGAAGTAATCGCAGATTTGGTGAGTGAAGCACTGGTTTTGTCCATTTTATCTAACTCCTTCCCCACAAAACTCCTCTGTGACTCTAACTGCTCTTTGGGGTCAAACCCATTTAGCTCTACATTAGGCTAGATTTCAAAAAGACTTCGAGGATCTCTCGGCTCGCTTGTCCTAGAGTCCATTTGGCTTCTCAAGTCAAGGAAGCCAGAATCCATAGACTCCACCTTGATTTTGTAGAGATCCGGTTCAGCCTTGGTAGAAAAATCCACTGAAACAGAGCTTTTTGAAGATGAGCCGTAGCCAAAGGTGGATCCAGAGCCATCGCCAGGAGAGTACACAGATCCATTCTGAATTAAACTATTGTCAATCTCTGCATGCCCAACGGCAGCAACGGTGTCATTCTCCCATTGAGCCTTGGCTCCCCTATTAGGGAATAGCATCAGATTATCCCAGTCCCAAGGGGACGAGGAAGTTTTCATGTCCCAGTCCATGAGTACAATGTTCCATCTTCCATGAGTTACATCGTAAAACAAGTAAGGTCTCAAGAGAATCATAGCAATAAACTTCATCCGGTCTCCTAAGTAACACTCTCACCTGTCACATAGTAGATTTTGATACAATTATCTTGAAGGAGGATCCGAATTTGAGGATGCATTCGATATGTAATGAGATAACAACATAGCCGGGACAAGGTTACACTAGCTTGTAGCTTCATCTAACCACCATGTCAACCAGATCGTGCCCAACACCCACCCATACGCATGGAAAGAACAATAAAAGGGATACTGGTCCTTCCACCCACCGCCGCCTAACAACCTAGTCAACTCCATAGCTAGGCGGGAAAAGGAATGACGTGAAAAAGTAGATAGAAAGGCAATTAATACCAGCAAGTGGTTAAATCAAAGTCGTCATTTGCAGAACCACATAATGGTCTGAGCACAATTTGGTGAGACAAGAAAGAAAGGAAAGGCGGTGGTCAGATTCAAGTAAAATGCATTTCCAAGAAGGCCAAAAGGTCATTAAATAAACAATAAAAGTGGTGCATGTGGCCAGCAGATGGGTTACGTGGTTAGGCACGAACAAACGTGTCCAAAATGGGTGAATGCATCCAAAATTTTATCATAAAAAAATAAATAAATAAGTTATAGAACAAGACACGAGAGAAGGCTTGGTCGGCCGATATGGTAGGAATAGCAATTCACCTTTAAATGGACAAATAAACAAGTACGCAAGCAAGCCTGGTCGACCGAGGAGGAAACTAGTGGTAGAAGTTTCAAAAATGAACACAGGACAATGACCACCACAAAGCGCCACAACAAGAGACCCTCTACTTTGAGCAAACCAATGCTCGGTCCGTGAAGCGACCAACCAAACAATAAAATCGTTCACCGATAATTAACCATAATGTTGATAACAATCGACAATAAGATAATGAAGTTATCGTCGATCGATAATTAAATTAGTAATATTATTATTATTTCTATTACTATTATTATTATAACTTAACAATAATTATTAATCAAATTAAGAAGGACCGACAAACAAGCACGGTAAAAGAGAACATGATTTTCCTTTAACAAGGAAATTGTAACAGGTGTTGTAAGGGCCAGTAACGACAACAACAACATGACACCAGCAAACACGATGAAGAGGGAGATGATTGAGTATTCCCTGTGACTAAGGCGAAGCCCACCAATGATCGACGAAGGCACAATGACGCTCCATGCTTAGCACTCGATCGCCGCAAGATGAACAGGTGTAACATAGAATAGGGAATTACATTTATCCTCTGCTCATGATTGATTAGTGATTCATGCAACTCATCAATAG
This sequence comes from Taxus wallichiana var. yunnanensis, assembly GCA_018340775.1. Classification (NCBI taxonomy): domain Eukaryota; kingdom Viridiplantae; phylum Streptophyta; class Pinopsida; order Cupressales; family Taxaceae; genus Taxus; species Taxus wallichiana. Next base: position 118,305,185 of record CM031241.1, on the reverse strand, counting down.
AAAACCGACTCGAGATCCTTAGTTTCTTCAATAGCAACAACTAAAGGATCAAATTTCGTAGGCAAACTTCTAAGCAATTTTTCAATAATCCTTCTATCCTCAAGAGTCTCACCATGAGATTTGATTTGATTGACTAAGCCAACTACATAAGTAAAAAATGATTCTACACAATCTGAATCTTTCATTGCTAAATTCTCAAAATCTCTACGAAGTAACTGTAGCTTGGCGGTTTTTACTTTCTCCTTACCTTGATATGCAACTTGTAAAGTATCCCATGTAGTCCTTGCTTGACTAGTTGCTGCCACTCTTGACGAATGCTTTCATGCATTGTCGATGAATATAGAAAAGAGCTTTTCCGTCCTTCTTTTGTAACTCCTTCAAAGTATCTTTCTCGCTTGAGAAAGTGCAATATATGTTGCTGCATTTGAGGGCTCTGTGTACCCATCTTCAACGATCTCCCACACGCCTTGAGATCTAAAAATAGCGCCTTCATGTTCAATGACCTAGTATTCGTAATTCTTTCCATTAAATTGCGGTGTTCGATACCGGATGATGTAGAAGCCATAGCTTGCTACCAATTTAATAAGTTGCTGGAACAACCTTGCTCGATACCAATTTGTAGAAAATCTGCAGTCTTATACAACAAACAACATAAAAGAAATAAACAAAATACTTATATAACTTGCATAAACAAATGAATATTCGAACCAGCACTGCTGCATAATCTCCATTAATAAAAGCTTCATCATACTCGTAGCTTCAGCTCTTTACAATTGTGCGTGCAGCTGTGTGCTTTCAATGCACATCCTTCCTTGCTTCGTGTAGATTTCACACCTTTGTGTGTGCATTCAAAGCAATTACAATTGCTGTTATTTAAATAGAATAACTCACCCACTAACAGCTCTTCAACCGAGCATTCTAAATCTAAACTCATGCTTTAAAAAACAGATTGCATGCTATGCATGATTTAAAATAGATTTATTTGAATTAAATCTAATGATAAAAATATGATAAAGCTAACTTAACTAAAGCAAACTAAAACAAAACTAAAGCTAAAATTAACTTTCCTAAAAAAGCTACGGTTGAAATTAAATATGCATCACATGCATATTTCCAACAATATCAACCACCTGAAATTTACACTAAATCATGTCCTATAAATCGTAACCTTACTTATCGAGAAAGTTTTTGGAAAAGTTTCCGATAGACCGGGCCGCCACCAATGCCTCGGTCTAATATCCAACAGAAGGCAAAGCCTAGCTCTCGCACCAAATACCACTATCCATGTTAAATAACATTTTTTTGGAATATGGGTAATCCGATAGCATATAAGACCCAAAATTGCAACAAAATATATGCAAGCATAAGCTTTGTTTATCTTTGCACAGTGTTTTTCTACCTGTGGTGTGTAGAGCAGAGTCAGTGGACACCATCTTGTTTTTCTTCTCGTCTATGAAGAATGGAGTAGAATGAGTCGTGAGCGCAAATATTTATGATTAGGCAGATAAAACGCCGATGAAGACCGAGTGGAGCTCACACATTTAAAATTAATAATTTAGGAGTTAAAGTAGTTCGTGCATTTGAAAATGAAACAATCGAACTTAAAAAAAATAGATTTTAGGCGATGAAGGAAATATTTATCTCAATCTTAAAACTATAATGTTAACACAACCTAAAGAGGTACAATGAATCCTTTAGATGATTGCCCCGCCTTTACCATAAAAAGTTGAGTGTCGGTTTCAATTTATCTTTACATGAGACATTTCATCATGGAACACCCAAACAACACTCGAAAAACAAATCATATTAAATGTGATTTTATTAGTCAGCAATTAAAAATTATATTATTAACAGCAACTCAAAATCAAAATGTTATGTAATAAAAAAATTAACAATTATATTACTACACATCAATATAATATATATATGCAAGTTTCAGCGTGAGTACTAGTAAAGAAATATCACTTGAAAGTAACTAATAATGTGACATATTGCTCCTCATTTTCTTACTTTGAGAATTTTCTAAACAAGTTTGGATATGTAGAGTCTCTGGTCTATAATAGAAAAATGGATTTAAAAACTATTGTCTCACATCCAGAGTTGTTCTTTTCTTATAAATAAATAAATTGGTAACCGCAACATGTATCTACTCTTCTCCCTCGCTAGTTATTCTGAAATTTTGACTCAAAGGACTGCTCTATTATTGCACATATTCGCATTCAGCTCTAAATTATTTCACGGGCATACAAGTCAAATAGATGAAAAAAATATTGTGCATGACATATGATAAATTGTTTTATCAAATTTGACATCATATGACCGCTTTGTATTTTACTACATTTTATAGCAATAGTTACCATAATCATTTTTATAATAGGTGTTTATGTAGATATGGGTCTCCTTCTATGTCATCAAGAATATATGGCTGAGCATAATGTAATTAGTAGGATATGTGTATATTGACGTCATTATTTAGTTAAATAATTATGATTGGAGAATTCCAATTCTTTATGATATATAATTACTATAATGTGATTAGTAGCATATATGTACATTGAGGTCATTATTCAGCTCAACAATTATGATTGGGGAATTCTAATTCTTTATGATATAGCTGATTATATTAATATGATTAGTAGAATAAATGTATATTGAGGTCATTATTCAGCTTAAATAATTATGATTGGAAAATTTCAATTATTTATTAGATAGTTGATGATGATGTGATTAGTAGCATATATGTATATTGAGGTCATTATTTAATTAAACGATTATGATTGGGGAATCCGATTCTTAATTATGATATAGATGATTATAATGCGATTAGTACCATATATGTATATTAAGGTCATTATTATAAAGTGATTGGTATCATATATGTATATTTTGAGGTCATTATGTAATTAAACAATTATGATTGGGGAATTTCAATTCTTTATGATATAGCTAATTATTAATCATAAATTATAATGTGATTAGTAGCATATATGTATATTGAGTTCATTATAAAGTTAAACAATTATTATTGGGGAATTCCAATTCTTTATGATATAGCTGATTATAATGTGATTAGTACCAAATATGTATATTAAGATCATTATTTAGTTGAACAATTATGATTGAGGAATTCCAATTCTTCGTGATATAAATGATTCTAATGTGATTAGTAGATATACATATATAGTTGATTAGTAGTGCTAGTATCCAAATTGACTCTCCCGCGATGGCTCAAAGAAAGCCTTCACGAAACTTGCAGGATGCTTAGAGATAGAAAAATCATGATATGAGTCGTTTTGTAGCCGTGGGGGTTTAATTGAGTCTTCGTCACTCAAAGGCGTTGGAGAAATGGATAGCACCTCACTAAGGGTTTGATCTACCCTCACTACTTTAGGTCGTGCCTTCAAACAAAGTGAGAGGACTTGTTCTATAACCCATGTTGGTGAAGGATATGAAGAGATCATTCTTTGCACAATCTTAATGAGAACCTTGAGAAAATATGATCAATACAACACAATCTAACTCTTGTGAGTTGTCACACTAGAGAGTGGAAATGTTTCCTAGGAAAGATTCAGTTACTAAAGACATTAATTGAAACCTGATTGTCTTTACATATTTTGGCAATGAAATTTGCTAAATCTTTGTGGATACACAAGACAAACAGGGTATTTCATGTAGGAGTTATCATTTCAGAAGTTTTGGTGGGAAGTTAAGAAAGATAAAGTTGATTATACTATATATTTGAGAGCCTTTACAAATATTGGAACACTCACAAACAAAATGCTTCAAAATAGCCAAAATATTCCTTCAACCAAAAGGTGTGTATCAATGGAGGCCCAGAGATGCATGATTTCATACACTCTTCGAGAATTAAACACAAAGGCTCATGTTAAAGACTCAATTAGACACTGGAAATCCCTAATTAGTCACGCCTAAGATACATTCATAGGCTAATAAACAATATTTATCAACATAATGAAAGTAATTTGATTTTAAATAGTTTATTTGCATCACAAGATTAAAGATCTTCCTACAATGAAATTGCAAATGCTGCAATACTAACACATGGATGGGATCTTGTGTGATTCAGAGGGATTTCAACATAAGATTGCAACAGGAACAAGAAAAACTATTTGAAAACATTTTGAAATAAGAGCAAACACAATTATGCTCATAATCAACACAAATTCATTTCAAGGTTCATTAGATTCATCACAGGAGAGTTTCTTTAACAATCTCAGAGCTTGTCAATGGTTGTACACTTGCAACCATCTTGACGTGATTAAATCTAAAACATAGGAAAATAAATAGGTTCCTTAGAAGGTCTCTCGGGAAATGGTTTCTCTCAAACTTTCTAAAAAAAGTTAACCCCCCTATGTAAGAGTATTCTCATTGCATTTAAACAATTTCACTTGCTCAAGACTCATCTCAAATTTCCCCAGTATAAATCTTCAAGATAATATTCCTCTTTACAACATACTAGTTAATCATGTTTATTCCCTTGAAAATATATTACTTTTTGTTTCGTGTGGATAAATCATGAACTAATCACATTTCTCAGTTCCTCAACTACAAATGGGATATCATGTCATAATTTTTGACAGTGTTTTTAATCATTATTTTATTTTGTCATGCATGAAATCCCCTTTTTAATAATTCTCAGGTGGCTCCATATGGCAAGTTCCCAAATAGGCATGGGTCCTACACGTGGAAAAGATCCTAGTTTGAGGCATGCATGGGGGTCTTTTGCATTTTATGTCACTCGAAGAAATTTCTAAAATACCTTCGGTGACCTACACTTCCGTATTTGATGTAGACTCAACACATGGCTTTATATGGGCACTTCATGGGGGTCGCGCTACACTTTTATACCTTACTCCCTTTTTAAAAAACAAGGCTAAAAGTTCCAAAGTCATCCGTGACCCGCCTCCCACTTTTAACTTAAAAAAGGCCATGTGTCCATCTTTGGGGTGAAAGTAAGAAATTTTCTTCACCACATAATATTGTTGAATAGCCAATTAGAAATTATTGGGGTCATGCAGGACAAATTTGGCATTTTTACAATGTGAGAAAAATGACAAGTTCACCAAATAGACCCACCCGCCGCATCCAATCAGAAAATACCACGTATCCATGGATGTTGGGACAGATTTACAGAGGAGAGACAATCATGGAAGACGCCCAACAAAAATTTTTTTCCCTGCAGAGAAGACTCGCAAATAATACCAAGGTTCAATGTGATCCATGACCCAAGAAAATGACTGACAACGACATCCTGGTGAAGGAAAATAATTTCACACATCCATAGAAGGAGACAAAAATACTTCTAACTAAAGGGCTGAGAAATTTTGAACAAACAGGGTGAGATTAAATTAAGCACCAACAAGTAGAATATATGTATATTGTGGTCATTATTTAGTTAAAAATGATTCGGGAAATTCCAGTTCATCAATGTCACTTTGGAAACGACCATAATCATATTTATTACTCATGTGTTGTCAAGTATCTGTGGATTTGGATGTTTTAGATTACTATACAACACCTTTTACATCATCATCCTCATTGGTCACTACAATCTTTTCACGATGTCCAAAACCAGTGGAGTAATAAAAGCGATAGCCCTACCCAAAACCATGGACCCTTAGTAATATCTCGTTGATAATTAGTGGCAAAATAAAAAAGGATGATAAAAAACCCTTAGCACAATGTTGAATCTCATATGCATTGAACCATGCGGAATGAATCCATTTGTGTAAATGTTGTGTCTCGAGGCCATAATCCATTAATCAATCTACAAATAATAGCATAAGCTTTCATGGTAGAAACATAAATGGCAACCTTTGACAAAGAAAGTGTAACCAGAGGAATGTCCTCTACTTTTTCCACAATGTAAGGTAACGGAAGCATCCCCAACCCCGAGGATCATTTCCTTGATTTCCAAAGTAGTAGGCGCCGCAAGGAAAGATTTTCTAGTGGAGAAAAATTATTTTTTTCTCACCATCGACAACAAAGTGGATTTGTGCGGGTGCGGGGGAAGAGAATCCGGAAGGAGCCATGACACGACTGACGCATGCGAAGACCCTCACATGGAAACCCTAGCCCATCCCTTGTCACTTATTCGGAAACTAATGATGAGGTTAAAGTTTTTACAATAATAGACACATCGAATTTATAATTAAAAAATAATTCTTGACAACTATGAGGAAAAATTCATCTTTTAATTCTTGTTGCAAAAGTCTACATTTCTTTATATTACAAGTAGAAAATGTGATTTTTCCATAATTAAATATTAATAATATAGATATGCCACAATTTAAAAATTGAAAAATCTGAAATTGTGGATTATCTACATTGTATTTGAATAAACATTTCATTTCATTTTAATAATTCTTATTTTTCTCGTAGAAACAAAATTTGTGAATAATATTATGAATAAATAAGCCTATTTCTAGTTATGTAGATTTTTCACAATTCATCTATTTTATGCTTTGTGAATAATCCATGATAAAATTTTAAAGGTGTAGACTTTTTACAAAAAGAAAATGAACATTACAAACAGTAAGAATTAGATTCATGAATATTTTTTGATTGATGTTATCAAATCATTAAGTTAATTTTATCTATAATGCATATATTTTAAACTCTATGGACAATATATAATCAAAGTTGTAGGGAGTTTAATATGGAGATATTTTTCTAAAATAAAAATTTAAAAATGTGAATGTCAAACAAGTTTAAATGTCACATTTATGAAATTGTTGAATTTATACAATATATTTTATAGAATATATTCATTTAATGTTGATAATCCACATAGTTTCTACTAAACATTTTTTTTGTAGAAAACATCTGTGGATAAATAGCCCTACTTGTAGTACTTAACTAAAACATATTTATAATTAATTAGTAATTTATTTGAAACATAAGATCAAATAAATAACACATAATTAATTATATATAATATTTTTTTATTAAAGGTAAAGGTTTTTGATTGGTCCTACCTAGGATTATAAGAAGATTGGAAAGCCCAGTTAGAAAAATAACAATCGAAAGAAAAAAATGAGATACCTTCCCAACAACAAAAGAGTCAAGTAGGTAGAAACATAAGTTCTTAGGAATAGATTTTTTCTTGTTGTGCATTATTTTCCGTCCTTCTAAGTCCTCCTAAACATGAAGAATAACCTCAATTTCTAATATCGGTAGATAGTTACTTTTTACCGTAGGAAGAAGAGGACAGATGTTTTCCTTGGCCAATTTACACCCTATTGGATCAACAATTTTGTTTGTTTGATCTTTAGTATTTTTTTTGTTGCCTCCAAAAGTAGGAATTTTAAAAAGAGGAGTTTCCAGGACTGATTCAGCCACATCGTATGAATTTTCAATTGAATCTAATTCTTCCTCGGTGTTAAATACATAATGTTCGGGAGGGTGTTTTTCCACCACCATTTCTCTCATTTTTAGGATTTTCCCTCCTATAATAAGCATCAATATTTCCCAATGTGAAACACCTTCTACATCTAAAAGGTAAAACTTCGTAGTTTAATGGATGAGACCAATTTCTATTTTGCACTTTAAGTTCAATGTTTGTGGGAAGGTTTTTTGAGGTATCCATTTCAAAAGCGATCCTCGCATAGGTTGTATGTGTGAAGTTATTGTTTTGTGGAGTAATATGAAGAATATTTTCCAAAACATTGCTAATGGAGATCAGGAAATCTCAACTCCAAATTGTAGAAGTAACTTAGGAATCCTAATCCAAACAGGTTTTCAAGAGAAGGATTCAATGAGTGGGTTGAAAAAAGGAAACTAGGGATTTTAAACTAGTTATCGTGATTGGAAAACATAGCGTTTTCCTACTATGGTCTCTTTATCAGCTAATGAAGAAAAAATTCCAATCAAAATTCCTTTTGCATGTGGGTTAAGATCTAACCTTCCGGTAAGGAGCAGGATCCAATATTTTGAAATCCATTGATGTAGGGTAGGTAGAATGGGCTACATACCACTGAAGTTTTAGATAAATGTGTGCTCCTGATAGTAGCATTTAGAATTGATGACTTCTTCTCCAAAAGTGATACAGGGGTTAATGTCGGAGGGGGCCATGGGGGACCTCCTACTCTGCAATATGTCTCGAAAGAGCACCCAACAGCCTCACATCCCGAGCCAACATTAAGAACACCCGAACGTGAATCTTATAATATTATTTATTATATATAATATTATTATATTATAATATTGTTAATTTCATTTTCACTTTTAAAATCAAATAAAATAGAAAATTTTCTAATTTTCTAATTAATATTTTTTGATAATAATTTAATATAAGATATAATATGAAAATACCAACAAATTGAATTGCCTTTCTCTTTCCTTCATCACATCTCAAAACCCCCTTCTAACATACAAATCAATTGGATAGTTTAAAAACACAAGTAAAAGTCTTAACAAAAACAATTATATAATTAAAATTTATTAATAATTTTATGAATGCTTAAAAACAACTCTTAATACATCTAATGCACAAACCCTAGATTGATTCGACATATTTATTTTGATTTTATCTAAATAAAATTTCAAATGGACTCTTTGTTATCCAATTAACTCTCCTAGTTATATGGATAACTTATATTTTCATTTTGACACTCGATGTTTAACATTTTAGGTTGCGCACACTCTAGATATTTCTTTAAAACACCTTGGTATAGTTGTAATTCCTCTGTGTGCCCTTATACACATTCCTGCTTCTTCCTTTGCATTTTTCTATCTCATTTCCCATTTCCCTTTGCGCCTTCCTCCTGCGTGCCCTCTTTCTTTCCTATCCTATCACACACTCCTTTTCATGCACCCCTACTAACCGACCTTTGAAAATGGCTAAGACTTTAGAATTCCTCTTGCACGCTTGCATACACTAAGCTCCCTTGTGTGACACTTTTATTCTTCCACCGCATTCCCTTCCTCATTTGAATGCTCGCACTTGATTCCATACTTGTCTTTTGCAAGTATGCCAGCCTTCTTTCCTACAATGCACATTACTCGCGCACCTTCCCTCTGTTCTCCCCTCCGTGTGGCTACCGTTTGTAGTCTCACACTTTTTATTTTGCATATTTTGCTTTATACTATACCTATCATTGTACCACATAATCTTTCAAACTTGAGTGTGCAACACGCAACCTATAAAAGCATGGTAATAGGGCACCAAATCTAGACAACCAACCAAGACATGAAACAAGGTAGAAAAGAAAAAAATCCACAAACGTTGGTGACTCCTTCAAATCAATCCGTATGCACCACATGTCTTACGTGCCCAGATGGCTCTGACATCTTTTGAAATCCGCATCTTTTTCTATAGAGCTCCAATCGGTGAGCACCTAGACTTGTCAAAGAGCTGTTGACACAAGATACACGTTGGACTATTCAAATTCAAATTTAGGTGGGATTTGGTAGGCAGAAAATAGGGAAACATCTTTATGATCATCAATGCACACATCTAATCGACCTCAACCACCAAATTTTAATTTGATCTTTTTTTTCTTCTTCTACACACAAAAAAACATGGGGAAGTGCATCTAACATCCCGGTAGGTGGATTTGGAAGAATTTATCAATGGTTATTTTTGGTTGAAGATTTAAATCCAGTTTCCCTCTCTTTCTCCTTCTCTTCTCTCCATCTTCTTCTATAAATAGGGGAGTTATGATTTGTAAAAAGGATCCTCTTTATTGTAATGACACCACGCCAAAATGATGGCCGAATTCCCATGGGTCTCAGACCTTGGATTGGTCTCTGCTATGTATTATCACTTCCTTCCGTGAATGTAAATTTGTGCATTCCTTAAGAAATAAAATCATGTTTTGTGGAACTATTGTCTTCCCTCTCTCATGTTCATTACATATCACCTCTCTGTTTGCATTTTATGTCATGTTGTGTGTACCCATGTGGTTGGAGTCCCCTTATTCATGTGTTAAATGTGCTAGAAGGCCGAGACCATGTGTTGATCTGTTTCACGTGTCGCTCACTCTCTTCTCTCTGTGCCATATTTTTTTCCTTCACCGCTCATGGAGAGAGATCGACCCTTTATTTTGGCATTATCACCTTAGCTTAGGATATCCCCTTTCTACACATCCTTCTATCCCTGGTCCCTTAGCATCTTTAGTCTAGGATTTACTTTCATCATTACGAGTGGCAGTAACATTATAGGTAGGTAAAGGAACCATCCTTCTTGAGAGATCCATCCCAAGTGTAAAAGGTCCCAAAAATTTGGGATGGTTCCATTGTTGTCACAAATGACTCGATTCTTCTAGATCAGAGACATGAGTGCAAGTTTTACAACCAAAAATTTCTGGTATGCCCGGTGGGACAAGTAATGAAGAGATATACATCTTCATCTCAACAAGTTCAATGTTTTATTGTTGAGATTTAGCTTGTGGTGGCATCCTTCAATACATCTAATGACTCAACCGGTTCAACGCACCCATTATCTCTTTCACGAGACTACTCCCCTTCCTTCTTCTATTCAATTTTCCTTCTTCCATCATTCCACATCCCTCTATTGAAGTTGTGCAATCATGACTTTTTCCCTTCATAGAATTCTCATTTGCAAAGAAAAACTATTTCCTCCATCCCCCACAGTTTAAACATCCTCCTCCAAATCAGTTTCATAAGCCCCATTATCCTGAAAATGCATACAACCCACTTTTTTCTAACCAAAATGTTTATGAAGAATAGGTTTATGCAGATGATGGTGGAAAATCCTTGGTGAAGCTGATTTTGAGAGGCAGTGTAAAAGATGGAGATGGACATGATGTAGCTCAAAGTCAAGTGCTCCATAAAGGCATCTATAGTTGGCTACAAGGTCCGTTTTCCATTGGTAGACCATGTACCAAAGTTAGTTTAACATGCAATAGAAGCTGCACTTTATTATTGAGATGCTGCCTGTGTTACAAAATGGTGGAGGAAATCGAGGCTTTGAAATCTAGTGCACGAAAACCCTATCAAGGAAGAAACCTTGTATTACCATCTTATAGTTCTCCCACTCCTTCGTGCCAACCTACATCATCTCAACCCTCTATGTGTGTTACCATCTTTTACATGCATCCCCTATTGATAATTCCCCACCTCCATCCTCTCACCTTCATTTATATTCCATCACCCCTCCCGTGTATGCTTCCACTCCTCAAGACGTGCACCTTCCATCATTTCTACATCCATCCTTCAACCTTATTTTGAGTCCCCTTTACCTAGTTATACCATAAAAAAAACCCCTTACCTATGCACCTTTCCCAACCAACATTATCATGTTCGACGACTACATAACAATTGAAGAATGGCATGACTCATGTGACTCCGACTAGGAAGAGGAAATCATACGAGTGCCTATTCAGAAGAAATGTAGTTAGTATTAGAGGGTGTGCTCCCGAAGGAGACTGAGTTTCTTATAGAGAAGGAATCATGTGCATCCCATCTTTGTGTGACCCAACCTGCAATCTCTCCCTTTAGAGAAAATTATGCAAGAAAATCCCATATGTGTGATTGAGCTTTAAAGAAATGGGAAAATTCACAGGATCAAACTGTTCCCAATCAGATATCTTGCTAGTTTAGAGCCAAAGATAAGAGTTTTTTTCAGTCATGTTCACTCCAAAACATGAGGTTGAGATTCAACACGCCAAAGGTAAGCAATAGTGCCCCGAATTCAAGCACATAACAACTTCAAGAAGTATATATTTCTTTTTTGATACTTTGATGAGGGTGAAACACCAACAACAAGTTGGTTTTTCACTCTTGTTTGACCATCACGTCCAATTCCAAATAAGTTACATCATCACAAATTGTGAGAAAGGGAAACTACTTCTCCCTTCATGTTGTGAGGTTTCCTTCAACGCCGTTTTCCTCTGGTTAGAGTAGGATAGTTTAGGTTTAGTTTCATAAAATAGTACACGCGAACACTCTGCTTGTTCCCTTTGGGACATGTATGATTTTCATTTTTGTACATAGTGTTGTGCTTCCATTTTTGCACACTTCCTCTAGAGTTTCCTTTCTGTTCCACTCGTGTGTCCCTTTAGTGGCTTCCTAGGATGGCAGTTTAATTTTGGAAAAGGTAGTTCCAACAACTAGTGCAAATTTTAATCTCATCACTCTAATTGATAATATCTTCATATGAGAGAAGGAGTTCAGTTCAGAGCTCGAGACAGAGCTTCAAGTGAGTTTAGAAATGTTCTTCAAAATTTATAGATCAGATCATGAAGATTAGTGCTTGAATCCATGCCCAATGGACTTCTAAAGCTAGTGATCTCTTCATTTAGTAGGCAGATGACCTCAAAAGTTGCCAAAATTGTTATCGATATTAATCTCCTAGTTATATGGATAAATTATATTTTCATTCAAACTCGATGTTTCACATTTCAACTTATGCGCACTCAAGATTGTTCTTTTAAACAACATGGAAAAATTGTAGTTCCTCTGCGCACCCTTACGCACCTTCCTTCTTTTCCCTCTACATTTTCCTATCTCCTTTCCCACTTCCCTTTGTGCCTTCCTCCTCCCCACACTCACGTTATTTCCTATCTTGTCGTGCACTCCTTACGAACCCCTTCACACTTTCCCGCCAAAATTGCTAAGTCCCTCAAGCATTCCTCTTGTGTGCTTGTATGCACTAAGCTCCCTCGTGCCACGCTCTTTCTTCGCCACCATGTGCCCTTCCTCGATTGAATTCTTGCACCCTTCTTCCATACTTTCCTTCTATAAGTATTCCTTCTTTCCTACCATTTGCATTACACATGTGCCTTCCCTCTGTTTCCTCTCCATGCACCTACCTTTTTAGTATTGTTCCTTTTCCTTCCAAACCTTACGCCTTCTTCTACACCTTTCATTGTGCCATGTCATTTTTAAAACTTGAGAGTGCAACACATAATCTATCAAAGTGTGCCAACAGGGTGCCAAATATGGACAACCAACTAATGCATGATATTTTGCAAAAAAGATAAAACAAATCAACATTTGGTTGACTCCTTCACTCAACCTCGCGTGTGCCACGTGTCCTACGTGCCTAGATGGCTTTGAAATCTTCCGATAGCCATATATTTGTCTACAGAGCTCCGATTGGCGTGTGCCTAGACTTGTCGAGAGAGTCATTGACACAAGCTACATGTTGAACTATTCAAATTCAAATTTAGGTGGGATTTGGTAGGTGGAAAACATGGAAACATCTTTCTCGATCATCAATGCACACATATAATTGACCTCAACCACCAGATTTCAATCAGATCTTACTTTCTTCCTTCTTATACATGCCAAAAAGACATGGGGAAGCATATCTAATAGCCTTGTAGGTGGATTTGTAGGCATTTATCACTGGTTGTTGGTGGTTAAAGATTTGAATATGAGTTTCCCTCTCTTTCTCCTTCTCTTCTCTCCTTCTTCTTCTATAAATAACATAGTTCTCGCTTTATATAAAGGATCCTCTTTCTTTGTAATGACACCATGCAAAAATGGTGGCCGAATTCCCATGGGTCCCAGACCATGGCTTTGTCTCTACAATGTATTCTCTCCTCCTACCATGAATGTAAATGATTGTGCATCCCTTAAGTAATAAAATCATGTTTTGTGGAACTCTTATCTTCTCTCTTATTTTCATTGGATCTCACCTCTCTATTTGAATTTTCTAGCATGTTGTGTGTACTCTTGTGCTCTCAGCCCCATGTTCATGTGTTGTGCATGCTGGAAGGTCGAGCCCATGAGTTGATTTGGGGTATGTGCTATCCTCCCTCTTCTCTCGTTCCTTCTTTTTTTCCTTCACCGCTTGTGGAGAGAGATTGACCCTTTCTTTTTGGTGTTATCGCCTTCCTTAGCTTAGGATTTCCCTTTCTTCCCATCCTTCTATCCCTTGTCTCTTTGTATGTTTAGTCTAGGATTTTCTTACAACATTAGGAGTATCAATAGTGTTAGATGTAGGTAGAGGAATTGGCCTTCTCGGAGATCTGTCTCAAGTGCATAATGTCCCACAACTTGGGGATAGTCCCATTATTGTCACAAATGAATCGGTTCTTCTAGATCCGAGATGCGGGTGAACGTTGGGAGAAATAATTACTATACAAAATGTAATAACATGTGTGTATGAAATAGAATAGAATTCCTTCCCCTATGTTGTGTGTGTTGATGGAGATATCCTCACCTTTATGCATGGAAATATGTGGATGCAAGTGATGCAATAAATGAAACTATAGATGGAGTGCTAGTAGTAAGTGATGATAGGACCTTCATTATGGTCTCATAAATTTATATTTATAGGGTTATCTTGCTCTAATTTCATAATAAATCCTGACATGGCAGACTAGGAAAAAGATAACGATGAAAATGGCTAGAAAGAGCTCATAAAGAGTTAGGAAGATGAAACAAGGATCGGAGCACCCCAAGGTGGCCCAGTACAAGACTAGAGCCCCGATGTAGGATAAAATGACAAGAGAGTGATAAAATAGTTGGGTATGTATATGCAATTACGCAGGAATGATGAAATAAAATGTGAAAATAAGATGGTCAAGAGGTGGGATTAATTATTACTTTCTTTACTTGAAAACCTTCTAAATAGTAGGATGATACTGGGATAAATAATACCTAAAGTGCATGATTTTTCGACTACATTGTTCCCCCACTTTATGTTTTTGAGTGCAACACTTGGTAACATAAATTAGATATAGATGTGTACTTAATATCGATGTAGAGTGTAGTAGAGACGTGTCAACTGGGGCTAGACTCAAGCGTGGAATGAAAAAAATAAATAGTGGAGGAGCATGGAATCAAAGATGAAAAATGTGAATTAAAAGTGATGAGAGTGAATCTAGCGAGAAATGCATGAGTATTTGTTGTGGTGTGTGGTGTACTTGGATGGTTAGTAAACCCAAGAATCTTCGCACCGTGTTGTTATTGTTTTCATCATTTCCATTGTCGTCATTGTTGTTTCCCATAACTTTACTTGTTTGTTTCTCATACGACAGACCTGCAAGGAGATAATGATAAATTAGTCAAATATGTATGTATGTAAAAATGTTGTGAAAAATATGTATGTGTATATAAATGTGTAAAATAAACAAATGTAAAATATGTGAAAAGAAAATTGTAAATGAAACATGCACTTGATCCAAAGTTGAGAGAAAGGGTGTAGAAGGATATGCTATACTAATGTGATTTTTTGGGTAATCTCATGCCACCATGGTGTTATCTCTCATAAGTGTACCTTTTTTAGGGTTGGCATATCTTCTAACTTTTCTTCTCCCTCAAATCTATAGATAGAATTGAGACACCTCATGGGCTATGGGTATCCCTATTTTGAGGTGAAGCTCTAGGATTACAGGTGGTCGGTTCCTTCCTTGGAGTATCCCTAAAACCAAAACTGTGAGGTTTTAGGGTTAACAAGATGGATAAAAATGTAATAAATGGGTTGATAAACCAAAAATATTTAGGTATTTAACAGAGATACATGAAAAATAAATTGTGAATAAATTGGAAAACACACGATCTAATGGGTTTTAGCTAATCACGAGGAAAACAACTTATTTGTTGAGGGACTACTCACAACAACAAGGTAGATAATTACACACTAAAAATAGCAAAAACACCTATTTACATCATGGTAAAATGGAGTAAATACTCTTCAAAAAAATTTACGGAATAAAATTCAAAAGAATAAAATGTTAACATACACACCACTGTAAAAATTTGAAAGGCAATCAATTGATTCACATATAAGGGAAATTCTGGTACAATGGCATCAATACTCCAAAATTCCTCCTCTTTTCCTTGCTAGTGCACATAATAAATAGAAAAAATAATCCATGCAACCCCCTAAAAATAGAATGCAGTCTAACTTCCACTTGTACGATAATTTTAGGCTTTTACAATGAATAAATACTAAGGTTTAAAATTTCCCTCGCTTTTTCTTATAGTTATGCATGATGATTTTTTCCTCTTCCCGATGTAACATATGTCTCCTTTTACAAGGAATAATAATTTCCCTTATTTCTACATTGGATAGAATAATCATTCATGTTTTAGACATTGGTGGCTATGATGAAAAGGGCCATATGTCTAAACTCCTTCGTGGGTTCTTTTAATAAATCAATTGCTAATGATTTTTGCTAAGGTTTTAAGACCTTATTAATTTGCAACAAATACAAAAAGTTGAAATATCTTTCTGATGATAGTTGATAATTTCAATCCCCTAGCCCATGAGGGAAGACCCATTATGATTTCGGTGGAAATATTTTAATTATGGTTGTTGTTGAGGTGTAATCACAACACCCCGAATGTTTGCAAATTGATAGGTTGAAATTATCAGTGTGATTGCATAACATGGAGATTTTCCCAAAGTGTGGGACTTTATGATTAGGAAATCTCTCTCTGGATGAAGGTCGGTTCATATTCCTCTATTTTTTATGTATACATTCAAATTGTAGAGGATCTACTCTAAAATCTACTCTAACTTGCCAAGGAGATGGGGTTAATAAGATTACAATAAATTAAACCTAAATTAACATAAATGATGCACCAAAGGGATGTTGAACACTTTCTTTTCTTGGAGATGGAAACCAAAACCAAATAATGGAAGACAAGGACACACCATAGATCAATCCACTACCGAGAATCCACTAACCACTAAACAAAAACCATTAAAAATATAATACATCCACAATACACAAATAACCAAGATTGTAATTAGATATCCTAAGATGTAATGAACATAAAAAAGGGTTGAAATCATCCAAAAAATTATTTTATTTCTCCACAAATTGATACAAGCATTACAATGGTTAAGAGGCACAAAATTTGATTACAACTTGAATGGGAGGTTTGAACTCCACAAATTCACTTACAGAAAAGAGAAGAAGGGGGGGTGCAAAGTAAAATTACCCAACATTAGAAAAATGCCCCTCCTTACAATATATAGGAAGAATGAGAAAATAAAGAGAGAGGAATTTAAAATCCTGCTCCAACCACCCTAAAATGCATTGAATTCACCTACAACTATGATGGGTTCTACTACAAAACCAATGCCTCCATGTATTATGTCTTGTTGAGAAAGAAATGAAGCCCATACTTCATCATTGTGGTAGGTGAGAAAATTGGCACACCCTCAAAAATTGTGGACTGTATTTATCCATTTTGAATAACTATGGAAGTTTTTTAGAGGACTTGGTGAGCTTTCCAAAAAGTCTTTGCTTGTGTAAATCTGAGATCCTAGTAAAAAGTTATGGCTATGTGAAGGTTGGGGGGTCATTGTGTAATAAATGTGAACTACTGATCTTCCTTTTTAGGATTTTGAAATGCATGCAACCTCCAAAATCCCTAAATTTGGAATTTAAGAAATTTTGACTTTGGAGGTTTTTTATTATTCATCTTCCTGCGTGGCTGAAAACTCCCAAACCTAAAAGTCTTAAATTTCGTACTTTCAAAATTTTTGGAACTTTCCATTTCGAGTTTTGTTACTCTTCATTTGCTTGGGCACACAGAAAATCCAAAACTCCAAAACTTGAAAGTTAGAAATTTAAGAATTTCAAAACTTTCCATTTCAAACTATTTCTCCTTTCAAACTTTTTTTTTCGGAATTTTTCCCCTTTTTAGACTTTTTCACCTTTTGGAATTTTTCTTTTAGAATTTTCCTTGAAATGTCGAATACTCGAAGTCCGAAATGCCAAATGCCTAAATTCTAAACACTTCGGCCTTGGCCCCATTATTTTCTCTCGAGCTCTAATATCATTTGATGCTCCTTGGCCATTAATTTTCCAACCCCACCTACAACCTAATTTTCCAATCCTAAAATGAAAGATCCCTGCAAAATGAATCCCTCCATCTTCTTAGTGTAAGGTTGTGTTTGTAGATTTTTCCTAAGGGAAAAAATGGATAAAAGTTACCACAACCGCTTCTTAAAAGATATCCTCTAGACACTGTCACCTCTTTTATCACCAGCCCGGGCTTTCCTCCATTAATCTTTGGAACAAAATGTGTCACCTAGGGTCAAGTCACCCCACCACCATGAACTAAACTCGCTAAGCCACCATCACCGCTCGAGCTTCCAATGTGGCTAGGGTTTGCAGATCCTTCAAATCCAAGCTTTGCTTTCCTTTTCCATGGCCATTGTATCCTTTTCCATGGCCATCGTTGGAAAATCCATCACTTTGTTTTGAAGAGTATTGTTTAGGGTTCTTTGTAGTCATGTTTCTTACTAATGAGTTTAATGTTTCCTTCAGATAGTCCCGCATTATCAGAACGCACCAAAAATACCAACACATGAACAACACAGTGAAATACAGGATAACTTTTTTTTTTTTGACTTTCTTTGACTCAACACGACACAACATGTCGTCACCTGGTTACAACCAACACTTGGAACCACTTGTTACGGGGAAGACCACAAGGTCAGGACAGAAGCGTTCACACTTATCAAGGACAATTTATTTTTCTTTTGACAAGACAACATGAAAGTCCAATCCACATGACACACTCACGGCTAGGGCAAGCCACAGTAAGAAATGGTTAGGGTTTATTTATTTTGGTAAGATACCCTTTAGCTCATGACTCAAGTTTTTTAAGGAAATCAATATATGGTTTGCATAAATTCATCTCACCAACTCGAGTTAATTTCTTATACACTCGAAGAGTAGTTCACTTAAAGTCTTCTCCTACTTACTAAATCTTAATATCTTCCGTAAACTAACCATTGTTTTCCTTTAAGCTTGTTTAAGAGTTCGCCCAAAGGGATAGTGTTCGCTAGTTTAGCTAGGGGTATGGATTAATAAAAGTTTACCTCACAAAGGATGTTTTCATTTTGATCACTCATGGAATTATTTGATTTCAAATAGATCACCTTTACATTTATTTGTTGAATATAAAATGATTATTTTGTTTAGCTTCTTTAAGGGTTAACCGACTCATTTTTCTTTACTTATAAAATATTGTCGCTAAGTCTTAGAAAGATTTAACTTAATAATTTATTCTCAAGATCAAAGTTTTACAATACTCATATCAATGTAAAGATTGAATGCCATTTCTCACAAGGATAATTTCAAGCTTAACTACACAAGAACAAGACACTTTATTTCACCATTACCAAACAATACAAGGCAAGAGGTCATATCAACTCTTTACAAGCAATGTTACACAATTTACAACACATTGGACATTTTTTTACAAGGAACTTCATAATGGTACAGATGAAACTTTTACACTCTTTTCTTCTAGTCTACTCGCATAATCCATCTGCACATTTGTTAAAGCACATGTCGCTTCATCGCAAGAACCGAGCACGATAAAGCTATAACATTAAGACAATATGTTGTTATCTAACTGTTTCAAGGAAGAAAAGCACTGTGAAGAAGAAAACAATAATCCAAGAGTCTGAACAAGAGCAATTAAAGAGCTGTCCAAAAACATAAAATGCCTAAATAAAAGGGATGGCACTAACTCTATTCAATTATCATTTTCACATAGGAGCAGTTAATAAACATCATAGTGAATTACACCCATATCACAATAATGACCGTCATTTAAACAAGATAACATTTCGAAACAAAAACAATTACAGGAAGAGAATTAATTTCAAACGTGATCTATCCCTATTTGTTTAAGTTAGTTCACCAAGCCAAGGATTCACTATGCCACTGGAAGATCCCAAACAATCAATCAACATGAGAATATCTAAACCAACATGACTTATTAATATTAAGATGATGTGCCTATAACCGTTAATTTTGTGTCAGTACAGAATAAATAAATTGGACAGAAAAGGGATGAAACGCACAAATGACCTCGTATGGGTTACATCCTATCCTAACAATCCTTCTATTAAATTTTCTTCTAATCAAGAGAATGTCTTAAGAAAAAGGACAAACTTTGACAAGACCAAACATAACCATTATAAATCTTACAGGAGGGTTACTCAATCATTCACAAGAACACAACACAGGATACATAGCTTCCAAAGGATCTATCGTCAACAACAAGTCAACTTTAACCTTTTTGGTCAACACAACCATTCTACTACAATGACAAAGCAAGGAGGTCATATCACAACGATCAGACAAAAACCAAACCAACCAATGAGTTTCCAAACACACCAAACTCTAAGTCACGGGAGAATGAAATTTAAGCATCTTTACTGAGCAAAATGTAGAGTAATTACTTATGCATAAAACCAACATCCCAATTTTAAGATTTGAAAACTTCCTCACTAATGATCAAGTAGCTCTCGTATCCTCCAACATGTGTGAAACAAAATCAAGGTAAGAAAGAGTATTTCCTCTAACATTTTAAGCTATCCAAAAGAAATGTGAGTATCGTCCAAAAGAAAACATTCCAAAGGTTCACTACATTCCTCAAAACATACAACAATCACCGAGGGAGAGAAGGGGGTTCCAAAGACAACAATCTCCAAACGGTGAACATGAATTGATATCAATTATGAAAATCAAACATGACACTCGAAGAATATAAGTATTTCTTCGAGCGATTCAAAACAAAATAACAAAAGCAAGTAACCTAGTTGCAAGTAATATCAACTTGGCTCAAATCGATAACCACCAAGCTAAGCACACACCAAGCCAACCGGGAAGGGTTACTAGAAACTAAAAGAAAAGGATAGAGACAGAAAAGCATCATTCACCTATACACAATGCACTTCGCAGACTCAATCCCTAATTCGCAAATACTCGACATAACCCAGAACTAAGATCTCGAACCGAAACAAGAATAAGAACAAGACAGGAACTATAAGGTTGAGTCCAACAACAATGTTTGATAAAACATCCAAATCGTGAGACCAACATAAGGAACTAGGGGGTGTTCATTACAGGACCCCCACCTCTTTTGTTTTATTAGACTTAAGAACAAAGTTCACCCAACTAACATTTATTAAAACCCAGAAACAATATAGAGGCTTCAACCAGCGCAATCATTTCTAACGCCAAAAAAAAGAATACAAATGAGCAAGGGAACTGGAAACCAAACAGTATACCATCACACGAGACAATAATATGAAGAGTAGAGTTATTTAGTGATTCAATTAAATAACAGCATAAGAATTAATGGTATAGAGAATATCGTGCCTGATTAAGCTCCCGCAGTCGATGACAAGATGAACGGGACCTGCAACAGCAACCGAAGCCTAAATCCATTTTCTTCAAGCTCGTTGTGCGCCCAAACATCGAACATCTTCATGTTGGCACAGGAAGGGGTTCACAGCCAGGGTGGGTGGTCTAAAATACTTGCCATCATTCTCCCAACACCGCTCCAAGATCAGCCCTAGAACTTCTGTAGGTCCCATTCTGGCAATGAACTTAATCCTTCGTCATTCATCCAAACACCTCCACCATCTCCATATGCATCTGATTGCTTCTAATTTGGACCTCCTAACCTTGGTGCTCTCATATTAGGAGCAGCCCTAGTTTGAGACAAAGCAAAAGAAGATGGCTTTATAACCAAAAACAATCTCTTGGTACAGACTCCATATCCATAAAACAGTCCCTAGACTTAGCATCCTCAATTAAGGCTGACTAGTCACTAGATTGCTTCAATACAGCTGCTTTGCGAGCTCGTGCCAGTGCCACATTCATGCGGCGAATATCATCTACAAAGCCAACCCCATGATTTGAAGCTTGGACACAAAATATACTAATTACATCACACTCCTGGCTCTGGTAGGCATCTACCGTGATGATCGATAAACCTTTTTCTTCATCAGATTTGGGGGCAGCGTCAAAATCTCGGTGCAAACATTGCAGCTGCAGCTTGAATGGCGTGATTATTCCAACAGAAAACTTTATGCTGCCAAATTGAGCTTGGTGACACGCTCAAGAAGCTCATATAATAGCAGAGTAAATTGTGTTTCATGAATATTTCTGATATGAAACAGGCCCGCCTCTATGAGGTCCTCTTCCATGAGTTACATCGAAGAACAAGCAAGGTCTCGGTAGGGAGTCTTTGTAAAGAAATTTCATCAAGTCTGCTGGGAGCATTCCCACTGTCACACAGTCGATTTGGGGATACACACTCAGTGTATGTTCTGGATCTGAGAAATATTCTGCTACCTTCATCTCCCAAGACATTTTCTCCAACATTGCATAGATCTCCTGCCCGTGGGTGTGATCTGTCCCTTACACAAAAGCATGCACCATTTTATTGCCTGCCAATATAGTGACTCGTTGAAGATGCTCATATAATTGCAAAGCAAAATGTGCTTCATGAATATTCTGATATGATACAGATCCACACGTGAGAGATTCTCTTCCATGCATAAAGATAAGACAAGTAAATTCTCAACAGAGAATCTCTCGTAATAGATTTCATCGGGTCTCCTGGTAACACTCTCACTGTCACTTAATCGATTTTGAAGAAAATATCTTAAAGGAGAGTCCCGAATTTGAGGATGCATTCAAAACTGAACAGAAAACAACAAGTTGGACAACCCTTTGGTCGAGCGCTCAAAAGGCCTCTCGCCTCACTATGACCCGATCGCTTGCCTAGATAGGAGTTTTTGCAGGCTATGCCATGGATCCCTGACCCGAACACACCATACCGCACCCAATGAACGTGGAGGTAACACGCCTATCGATCGCCAAGCAACAAAGAACCCTGTGTCGGATTCCATTTCCCTCGATATTGTTTGGTGCTTTCGAAACTTCCATTAAATTCCTCGTTGGGAAAAAAATAGGCGTAATGCAGTGGAGACAGAGGCTCTTCACCGACCAAACATACTAGCAAAGGATTCGGATGCTTTTACCTAAAACACAGTCTAACTCTCCCACCAAACCCACGCGCAACAACCAAGGCAAGAAAAACGTGCCAGGAAAGAAGAAAAAATGCACAGGAAGAATAGACGCACCCAACCCCCACCTGCACGCAGCCAGAAACACGGCAAGAGCAGGTCTGAAACGATTTCAACCAATGCGGCTCCCAGACCGGCACAAGTCAGACCAAAAGCATGAAAATATGTATTCATTAAGAGCATTAATGGATGGTAGCAGGCCACCAAACACCATACCTTTGCCAGCACCAAACAAGGATCCTTTTACAGCAAGGAACAAGCCAACGTCCAATTAGCAATTAGTTTCCTTTAATGACAGCCACGTGACCGTGTCGGGACGCAATAGAGATGTAAGGGGCGGGGTAGGTGGTAGTTGAAAGGATTAAGTTGAGTATTGAAAGTATTCCTACCCAACCACACACGCAACCTCCCTACCCAAGCAAACGATGGACACCAAAGAAGACGGGGCATTACAATTATCTATGAGTTGGATTTGTGTGGTAAATTTTACCCCATCACCTGATTTATGCCTTGAAAATATGATTTTGTAAATGAAGACCCTCTTCTCAATATGGCTATGGATGAATTGTTGTATAATATTGTGAGCTCGATTGGGCATTTGGGTCATTTTTAGCTCGTCATTTGGTGTACTTTCACAATTATTGTGAGCTAAGTGTGGATGTTATTTTCATTCCTTTACAACTACTTTAGTTGAAACTCATGTTCATCTTGAAATTATATTGTCGAATGACATGGATATACTTGTAGCTTAATCTTATATGTTTTTTCCTTTTCCAAAACTACATGGATGTAAGAAATTTCATCATGTTGATTTGTAATGACAAGCTTCGAGTTATGATTTGTTGTCATTTGTATAAATTGCTCACTTCTGAAATATTGTGCAAAAATGGATTCATTCTATGATAGGATGCCTTGGATAACTATCATATATTTTTTCTACCTTTTCAAGATGAACTTGTTCTGATTTATATTGAGTGAGCCTTCCTCTGTAAGAAGTAATTCTCTTAAATCTGTCATTCCTTTCCTTTCTTAGTGCATTCTCGGGGTAGGTTTTACCCCTTCATTTCTTTACAAATGATGGCAATTGTGTACTTCTTTAAATGATGTTATGCTTTCACTGTACCTTCACATCTTATTTTTGATGACTAGAATATTTATATCTCGTATGGCTGCAAATGATCATTTTATTATGTACTTAACTAGAAGTAAATATGAAATTGTTGAAGCTCTCATTTGCTAATCAAACATTATTAAATTATGAATGATATTTTTTCTCACTACTTGTACCTGCACATCTGTAAAATAGTTAGAAAACATGATGGAGGCTTAAAGCCTCTCTTTTATCTTTATTCTTCATTGATTTTCTTTTTTGTATTGATTCTGAAATAGTACTAGAATACCCCGAATGATAATGAGATGTACTTTCTAATTCTTTCTTCACATCCTTTTATATATCTTATATATGCTTATGTAGAAGATTCATTTTCATGAAGCTATAAAAACATAAATAAATATTAAAATTTGGAGCTCTAATAAAAAAATTGTATGTCCACAAGTACTTTATTGCTAGGAGCTAAAGATGATGCAACTGTGGATGATGAAGATGAAGATGGTGCACTGAAGATGGCGGATATTGAGAGAAAACAACCTAGTCAGGAAATGATGGGTTTATTATTTCTTCATTTTCTTATAGTTTCATGTATATGTATCTTTTATCTTCAGATTCAAATAAATTGCATCCCACAACTTATGTGGTAAAGCTCGTATTTCTCTATGAATAAATGAAAATAAATTTTGTAATTGAGTTTCTTTTTTTTTTTTCTTTTAATGATAACTCATTAATACTTATGGAATGAACTAAGTAACTCAACACATAATTAGTAGAATTCAAACATAGAGAATTAATCAGAAATTAATGTACCGTGAATAAAAAAATGTACCTTCATTTTTACAATCAACAACCATGCTTGATTTTTATGAATTTAACCCCTCATCTCTACCTCAAAAGAGAAAATTTAATCGACATGGAATGTCCCTCTACAATCTTTAGGCATTCCATCTTCTTCATATCATGTCTTTCCTATTTTTGTCGATATCCCGCACTATTTCTGAAAGAGTTGGTACATGATCATGATAGAGATGTGATGAAAAGACATGCTAAGCAACAAATAGAAATTTTGAAACTAGTAGAGTAAAATTTCAATTCTCTTTTCTTCCTTAGTTAGGTCCATCGTAACAACCCTTTCCATCCGAAAATGAAGTTTAAAGTTAACCTTTTGCATGTGTGCCAAAATGTCAACACTGCTAAAAAGTGTAGGGAGGAGCTACTCGTGTCCACTAACTCTAACCGATTCTACTAAAATGTGTTGTAATGCCCCGCTCGGCATCAAATTTCATCATACGCCCTTGTCCTATTGTGTGTCATTGAATGCTGAATTGAGCTCCCTTTTCTATCGTTAGGTGACTTTTACCCCTGTTCATGGGTTATTTTTTTAGCACCCTTTCTTCTTATTTCATCGTCGTGCCTTCGATCTATGGAATGCTTAATGTTGTTTGTTAAAAAGAGTTCTATTCGAATATTAAAATATTTACAAGTTACTTTTAGATGTAATTATTAAAAGATACCTAGCTGTGGAACCTTTTTGTGTTAGAAAATAAAATAAAATAAATAAATAATAGAAATAAAGGGAGATTCGTCTTCCACCTAAACTAACTTCTTCCAATCTAAGCGATGATGTTTGCATGGAAAGAGGAGAGGTTTTGGTGGTAGTGCCAAATGTTGGAAGGGACTACTAAATTTTTGTAAGCAATTTGAATCACTTCACCACCATCTTTTCCTTGTCAATGAGTTGACTCACATACGCCTAGTGTTTTATGACAATTAATCGTTAAATGGTTTCACCCACCCACCGTATATTCCTCCATGTGGCCGCTCACCTTTCAAACAGATTATTATAAAATCTTCCATGTTTTGTCTTTTTACCCGCTTCTTGTCTTCTTGATTGGTTCGCGTGAGATCGAGGGGGAGGATTTTTATGGGGGTTTTTAAATGGCGTTTGGACTCCTCCCAACCACCGAACTACAAACAGTTATGGTATTTAATGTTTCTACCTTACGTGAGGGAGATGGGAGTGCGTGGAGTCCTGATTTTTCTTCACCATGATCTCATTTTTATTCTGTTATTCAATGCATATAGGTGGAGTTTTGGGCATGTTTTTCTTGGGTTACAGGCGTTGGAAGGAGGGAAACGTGTTTGAGTGTTGTTTTGTCCTTTTTTTGCAAAGTTTTGTTCATGTTTCCTGCTACACGAACCTTCTTCTTTTTTTTGTTTTCTCCTCCTCTACGTATGGGTGATTCCTTCTCCTGGCACATTTTCTCTGCCTCTTTGTTGACTGCGTGAATGTTGGGTTGGAAATAAACTGATTAGCTTTGACTCTTGTTGGTTCCCTATTGGAGATCCTCCTCTTCTTACCCTGCGCGCGTGGATGGATGTCCGCACCTGTTCCAAACTGTCATTTTGACCTGGTTGCGTGGGCAGAGAGGCCATCAAAATCCTTTTTGTCAAGGTGTTTTTCTTCATGGTTCCTCCTTGGGCGCAGTAATGGGTTTGATATGGTGGTTATAGATGAAGCTACAAGCTAGTGAAGTAGGCGTGTTACCTCCACTTTCATTGGGTGCTGCGAGGTGTGTTCTTGTCGGGGATCCACAATAGCGACCTGCAACAGGAA
Source organism: Taxus wallichiana var. yunnanensis (assembly GCA_018340775.1). Lineage (NCBI taxonomy): Eukaryota > Viridiplantae > Streptophyta > Pinopsida > Cupressales > Taxaceae > Taxus > Taxus wallichiana. The sequence goes on along the minus strand of CM031241.1, from coordinate 118,278,662 downwards.
TTAGCCAGGCGGCAGGCATGTTGCAGTATAGTAGAAGCCTTTTTGAGTGCTTCCATCAAGTAGGTTGTCCAACTATGTTGTTATCTCTCTCAAGATGTCGAATGCATCCTCCAATTCGGGATTCTCCTTTAAGATATTTTTATCAAAATAGATTAAGTGATAGTGAGAGTGTTACCAGGAGACCTGATGAAATTTATTGCAAAGATTCTCTATTGAGACCTTACTTGTTTTACGATGTAACTCATGGAAGAGAATCTCATAGAGGTGGATCTGTTTCATATCAGAATATTCATGAAGCACAAATTGCCTTGCTGTGTATTCCTAACCCCCCCTCTTTCCTGTACCAAACGTGAATCCAATCATTCCTTCCACGCGTGCCATTTTTCCTCTGGCCACATGAGTTTGGGAGGATGTTGTTGGGGATTTTGAAAGTGAGCTTGAGCTCAAGCCTCAATGGCAGGTTTGCTTCCTCGGTAGGGGTTACACCATACAAAACAAAAATTTGATTTTCCATTTTCTTCCTTTGCTTTCCTCCGGTTGTGCCGCCTTAAGGGGAGCCCGGAGTGGTGTTTTTCTAAGCTAAAAGAAGTGGATCGAGTGGGGAGTGTATGGCTTATGCGAGTCCTACCCTGGATGTGAACTACTACCTTGGTGGATGCGTTTAAAACAGGCATGATAAGACTAACCCTCTCTCTTAATGATTTATCCCTTTTAGTATTTGGGTAAATCAATCTTTGCAATTTTGTTCGAATGTTGTAGATGTGGGTTTCTTTTGGAATGTTGATGTGTTTTTGTTTTACTAAGTAAATAGCGTTTGGACTCTGGATATTATATAACATGTATTTACATATATTGACTCTTTCTTGAAAGAGATGCCCAGAAAGAGATGGGTTTCAAATGACTTTTAATCATAATTGCATGAGCTGATCTCTCTCCCCCTTTCCAGTTTATCTTAATTACTATTTGACAAGAAGAAATCTCTCCAGTGATTCTCGCTTATCGATCTTATAGAGTTGGTTTATCTTTTTGCCATGATTATTCCTGTGAACAGTGGTTTCTGTAGAAAATATTGTGGTGTGTGAATGAGATTTAGAATATTCCTTGTATTGTTTTTATTTGTAGAACATGGCTTGAAAATGGGAATTTTCTTGGAAGACTATGTTTGTCTTTTAATGTGGTTTGATAATGATATAAACCCCTTTAGAATTGGGGGCTTCTATTTTGGGGAGTCGTACTGGTTTTACTGGTCTTTCTAGATACCATCTGACTCTTTTGATTACCGTTTACCTTGGGGATTATTGAAAACCCTCACGGGCCCTCTCGTATTATTATTATTACTATGAGCTTATTTTTAGATTGGAACGCTCCTGAAGCATGTGTTAATGGGGTTATTTTTGTGATCTTTTTGAATACGGTAAGCACTCAAGACGTTAGCTTGTGTGGATAATTATATGGCTTAAGTTGAGGCACTACTTGGATTTTGAATCAGTTGAAGTAATATTGGATACATCGAACTCTCATGAATGTGTACATTCTTCAAGTTTGATTGACATGTGATGGCCCTCAGGCATATGAATTCAGGCAATGCTTGAAATATGAAATTATAAATTTATCCTATACTTTGACTTATAAGCTTGTTGAAATGCTTTTTGGTAGGAAAACAGATGAATAGGGAAGTTATGAGAACTACCCTAAAATGGATTCATGCACAACCTTAAGTAAAGGTGACAACTGCCATAATGGGACTGTACATACCATGTATGACAGTAAGGATAGAAGTTGACCTGAAATTATTTAACTTCATTATATAGAACAATAATTAATACCCATATATTGGGGTATGCAAGTGGAGGTTGAATTATATAACATGATATATTATGTTATCAGGTAACCAGTAAGGATAAATATGTTATTTCAATACTTGGTTAACGAGTGGAATATTTTCTGGCATTTACGATGATTATTATGTTAGCTAAAAATTGATACTTGCATCTCAATTGGGAGTTGAGATAATGTTGATACTTGTATTTATAGTGGCTTGGACCACGCTTACATATCTTAGCTAGTCAAATGTATCTTTGACATATTAGCAAAATATGACAATATTGTTGATCGTAACTCATTCCAATGAGTTGGACTCTTATACTAATAGAAACATATAAAGACATGGTAATAAGCAACCAAAAGGATATCTAAATAATATATGAACTCGTGGATTGGTGGAATATTTGTTAACATAAGTATATTCTTAAAATTGTGAGGTAAATATCAAAATTATACTTACATATAATCATTGATTATCTATGAAGGTTTGATGCTTGAGTAATATCGATGAATAATATAAGATTGATACTTGTATTTATTATAGAACTTAACGTCGTTGGTGCTGTTATTTAATTAAAAGATAATATTATTGGATACATATGTGGGAGAAGTAGATTGAAGGTATAAAGTGAGCGATATTATTATTACTGTAATTTAAGTATGATTAATTGCATGGTTAAGGTTGTATATCTAGTCACTTGGAATTGTGTTCTTATGTAAGCAGATCTTAAGGAAGTGAACATTAATGAGTATGAAATGTATTATCATGAGATGTGCAGTTAAGTTTTGAATGTATGTTAGAAATTATTTGATAGGGAGTATTGCAAACTTTCATTTATTTAAATGCTAGATGGCATAAATTATTAGGTGTGGTTTATATCTTATCATGCTCAGTTCTAGCGAACTGACTCTAGTATATATTTGTGCAGATGGATTATGCAAGTAGATTAAAGAAAAGAGTGTAAAAGTTTCATCAGTTCAAATTATGAAGTTCTTTGTAGAAAGTTCAATGTGTTGTAAATTTTGTAACTTTGCTTGCAAGGAGTTTAGAAGATCTCTTGTCTTGGTATGTTCGGAAAACTACGTGGTGAAGTGTTCTTTCCCTTTTGTTGTTAGACTAGTAACTTACCTTGGTGAGAAATGATATTCAATCATTACATTGGCATAAGTATTGTAAAACCTTGATTTTAAGAATAAAGTGTTAAGTCAAAACAATCTGACACCTTGTAATGATGTGATATAAGTAAAATTAAATGGAGTGGTTAACCCTTATAGAAGAAGTTAACTAAATATATATATTCGAGATAAATTAATTAATGTAGAGATGACTTACTTGAGAACAAGAGATTCTGAAGTAATCAAAGGTGAAACTATCCTTGTAAAGTAAAATTTTATAATTTGATATCCCTAGCTAAACTAGTGAACACTACCCCTTTTGGGTGAACTCTTAAACAAGATTAAGGGAAAACAATGGTTAGTTTACGGAAGATAATAAGATTTAGCAAGTACAAGAAGAAAATTTAGAAACCACAAAATTTATCTCTCAGCCTTTTGGAAAGTAATAGTTCCTTTTGTAAATCTCTTTCGGTGAAGCCTAAGTAAAATCTTTAATATTTATGGATAAAACCTCAAGCTCCAATTAAATCTTGGTAATAACTAATGATGTCTTAAGGATGAACTCAATTGTAATCTTCCCTTAAGTTTTTGCCCAAGGTGCGTGAATTTCCTCTTAATTATGTCATGAATCCATGGGTATGAATGAGATTTAGTAGCGTAAGTGTGAATAGATGGCCTTGTGAAATTAAATTATCACCTTTGTCAAATAAATAAATAAAATAAATAATTGCCATAATGAGAATACTTTAAGTGAACTACTCTACAGTGTATAAGAAAATAACTCGGTTGGTAAGATGAATTTGTGCGAATCATATCTTGAATCTCTCTGAAAACATAATTCATGAGTTATAGGGTGTTTTATCAAAATAAATAACCTTCAATCATTTTTACCGTGGCTTGCCCTATTAGCCTGTGAGAGTGTCATGTGGTTGGACTTCTATGTTGTTCTGTCAAAAAGAAAAGTGTATTATCCTTTTGGGTGTGAACGTTTCTGTGCTGACCTTGTGGTCATCCCCTTAACAAGTGGTTCCCTGAGTTGGTTGTAACCTTGTGAAGACATGTTGTGTCGTGTTATGTGTCGAAGCAAGTCAAAAAAATTATCTGTCTATTTTTTTGTGTAGTTCGTGTGTGAATTTTTGGGTCGTTACATGTGTGAAGATATATTTGTATCATCCTTGTTTTTGGGTGATCCGATGCCAATCGAACGAAGTATTGAAAAGATGAAAACCCACGTAACCCCTAAGTCTTGAATTGCTTCCCAAGTAAATTCCAAAGGACATCATGTCCTATAAAATCTGATGTGTATGGAGTTTGTAGATTGGTCTAAAGCCTCATTTTATGTAAAAAACCCACAATGCCAAGTGTAGAAATTGCATTTTATTATTTGGTATGAATAAGATATGTTAGCATTTGAAACCTTCATTATATAGAACAAATAATTGCATACCCATATATTGGGGTATGCAAGTGGAGGTTGAATTATATAACATGATATTTTATGTTAGAAGTGTCAACCAATATAAGGATAAATATGTTATCTCAATACATTTGGTTAACGAGTGGAATATTTTGGCATTTACAATGGTTATTATGTTAGCTAAAAATTGATATTTGCATCTCAATTGGGAGTTGAGATAATGTTGATACTTGTATTTATAGTTGCTTGGACCACGCTTACATATCTTAGCTAGTCAAATGTATCTTTGACATATTAGCAAAATATGACAATATTGTTGATCGTAACTCATTCCAATAAGTTGGACTCTTATACTAATAGAAACATATAAAGACATGGTAATAAGCAACCAAAAGGATACCTAAATAATATATGAACTTGTGGATTGGTGGAATCTTTGTTAACATAAGTATATTCTTAAAATTGTGAGGTAAATATCAAAATTATACTTACATATAATCATTGATTATCATGAAGGTTTGATGCTTGAGTAATATCTTTGAATAATATAAGATTGATACTTGTATTTATCATAGAAATTAACGTCATCGAAAAAGACCACAAGTTACTTAATTAAAAGATAATATTATTGGATACATATGTGGGAGAAGTAGATTGAAGGTATAAAGTGAGCGATATTGTTATTGTAATTTAAGTATGATTAATGCATGGTTAAGGTTGTATATCTTGTCACTTGGAATTGTGTTCTTATGTAAGCATCTAAAGGAAGTGAACATTAATGAGTATGAAATGTATTATCATGAGATGTGCGTTAAGTTTTGAATGTATTTTAGAAATTATTTGATAGGGAGAATTGCAAACTTTCATTTATTTAAATGCTAGATGGCATAAATTATTAGGTGTGGTTTATATCTTATCATGCTCGGTTCTAAGCGGTGTGGACTCTAGTATATATTTGTGCGAGATGGATTATGCAAGTAGATTAAAGAAAAGAGTGGTAGGGGCGGGAAAAGTTTCATCGACTCAAATCATGAAGTTCTTTGTAGAAAGTTCAATGTGTTGTAAATTTTGTAACTTTTCTTGCAAGGAGTTTATAAGATCTCTTGTCTTGGTATGTTAGGAAAACTTCGTGGTGAAGTGTTCTTTTCCTTTTGTTGTTAGACTAGTAACTTACCTTGGTGAGAAATGATATTCAATCATTACATTGGCATAAGTATTGTAAAACCTTGATTTTAAGAATAAAGTGTGTTAAGTCAAAACAATCGACACCTTGTAATGATGTGATATAAGTAAAATTAAATGGAGTGGTTAACCCTTATAGAAGTTAACTAAATATATATATTAAGGTGATAAATTAACGTAGAGATGACTTACTTGAGAACAAGATATTCCTGAAGTAATCAAAGGTGAAACTATCCTTGTAAAGTAAAATTTTATAATTTGATATCCCTAAGCTAAACTAGGAACACTACCCCCTTTTGGGTGAACTCTTAAACAAGATTAAGGGAAAACAATGGTTAGTTTTTGTTCCGGAAGATAATAAGATTTAGCAAGTACAATAAAAAATTTAGAAACCACAAAATTTATCTCTCGGCCTTTTGGAAAGTAATAATTCCTATTGTAAATCTCTTTCGGTGAAGCCTAAGTAAAATCTTTAATATTTGGATAAAACCTCAAGCTCCAATTAAATCTTGGTAATAACTAACGATGTCTCAAGGATGAATTCAATTGTAATCTTCCTTAAGTTTGTTGAGCTTAATTATGTTGAAGAATCCAATGTTGTAATAAGGGTATGAATGAGATTTAGTAGCGTAAGTGTGAATAGATGGCCTTGTGAAATTAAATTATCACCTTTATTAAATAAATAAATAAAATAAATAATTGTCATAATGAGAATACTTTAAGTGAACTACTTTACTATAGTGTATAAGAAAATAACTCAGTTGGTAAGATGAATTTGTGCGAATCATATCTTGAATCTCTCTGAAAACATAATTCATGAGTTAAGGGTGTTTTATCAAAATAAATAACCTTCAATCATTTTTCTTCCGTGGCTTGCCCTAGCATGTGAGAGTGTCATGTGGTTGGACTTCTATGTTGTTCTGTCAAAAAAGAAAAGTGTATTATCCTTTTGGGTGTGAATGTTTCGTGCTGACCTTGTGGTCATCCCCATAACAAGTGGTTCCCAGAGTTGGTTGTAACCTTGTGAAGACATGTTGTGTCGTGTTATGTGTCGAAGCAAGTCAAAAAAAAATTATCCTGCTTCTTTTCTTGTGTAGTTCGTGTGTGAATTTTTGGGTCGTTACATGTGTGAAGATATATTTGTATCATCCTTGTTTTTGGGTGATCCGATGCCAGTGAACGAAGTATTGAAAAGATGAAACCCACTTTGTAACCCCCAAGTCTTTAATTGCTTCCCGAGAAATTCCAAAGGACATCATGTCCTATAAAATCTGATGTGTATGGAGTTTGTAGATTGGTCTAAACTCCCTCATTTTATGTAAACCCATAATGCCAAGTGTAGAAATTGCATTGTACATCGAATCTAGTATGAATAAGATGTGTTAGCATTTGAAACCTTAAATGGTTTCCGCCTCTTTAGGGGTGCATGGGACATCATGTAAATCAGAACGCAACCTCAAAAGAGGACGAACCACACTCTAAACTGTAGAAATCTAACCTATAGGGGGAAAGAGAAATCATTTGGTAGAAAAAAGGCACACAAAAAGGGGATGGCTAACCACAAAAATTGTTTGTCTGAAAACACATGCATCTAATAAGACAAGTGTAAATTATGTAGACAATATAGTAACTACTAAAAAAGTTGTGTAAACACGCAAAAAAATATGTAGACCACACAAAGCGGGTTGCAAACATGGGACATCAATCACGATGTCACAACACACACAAATCCGTCATGTCCACAAATAAAAAACAAGTTTACACACAATCAAAGGGAAAAGCTTGCATACAATGGAAAACAATGGAAGACAAGTATAGAAAAAAACTAGTAGTCATCGAAACATGTAATCTTGTAAAACAAGTGTTTTACATGGAACACCCACTAACATCTAAGAGAATTAGTCAATATGTCAAAGCATGTATGATCAAGTAAATGTATAATGTAAAGTAAAAAATTAAACAACAACACTTGGATAAGATGAATTTGAATGCCCCCGGTGACCAATATATGAAGGGTAGAAGACGAGAATCTTTTCCGTGTAAATTTATTAGATTTATGATCACACTAAATAAAGGTGTGAATGTGCATGTGTCTATGATTTATATACTTACATATATGAAATCAATCTAACATGTGTAGTAAAGTGATGATAAAACACTAGAAAGAAAAAGTAAATGGCCCCCCCAAAAAGCAGTATGTTATGGATGAATGGAATGGAATTGAAGATGGAATGATACAAGGAACATGCCCCCTGAGTGTATGGAAGTGTATGCAATGAGGTTAATTTTAGTTTCCCCCCTTACTAGTCAATAATGAACCATAAATGAGAGTGTGTCATAGGGAAATGGTCAAGTAGTGTGTTGTTGTGTCTAGTGCGTTTCGATGAATGTATATGTGTAGTGGTGATGAGATGCGTTATGGGGAGAGATGTGTGTGAATCCTATAGGCAAAGCATATATCATGACTTGTTGAATAAATGAGTGATGATTTATCCCTAATCATATATCACTATAAGATAGAAAGATGAATGATGATTTAACCCTAAGTGTATATCACTATAGAATGAATAGATGGAGATGGGTGATGATTTAGCCTAAAGCGTATGCCACTACAAGATGAAAGAAGGTAATGGTGATGTAGCCTAAGGTGTATAACACTACAAGATGATAAAATAATTCATGATTTAGCCTAAAAGAGTATGTCACTAGGTTGGAAATGTCGCATGATGAAGTGTCGCATTATGGGTGTAAGGTCCATTTAATTGGTAAAACCTTAGTAGTTGAGTATGGACCAAGGAATTTAAGTACGTAATAGGGTGATGAGTGCAACACGTAGAACAATGTATTGTATATAGTAATGACTATATGATAAGTCGAATGTATAAATGTGTAGTGCAAAATAATGCAACGTATGATGTGTGTAGAAAATAGAATATGTAAGATGTAAGATGTGATGATAGGTATAGTTATATATAGAATATATAGGGATAAAATGTAAATCTAGACCCATATATAATATAATCTAGTTTCGTATGTAGAATTTATGTGGAAGTGTGTAGTAGGACAATGTAGGGGTTATGCATGAATAGCTTAATAATGTATGTGGTGTGTAGGGTAAGGTTTAGTATAATGTAGAATGTATGGATGAAATGTAAAACTAGACTCATAAGTAATGATGACTAGTATAATATATAAAATATATGCTATGAAAAGGTGTAGTGTATAATGTGAGTAAGTGCGTAGATATCATAATGAATGTAATGCGTCGATGAAAACTACTATAATGTCTAATAATTGTATAATGAATAGTGTATGACACACTATGTATTATGGAATGCAATGTATAATGCCTAAGGTGTAGTGTGTAGGGTTTAGTGTAATGGTAATCCATCAAGGTTAAGTGTGAACCAAAGCACAAATGTGTGTCATCGGGTAATGATGCTTTTGCCAGGATGCATGAATTATATGTCTATGTGAAAGGAAAATGTGATGTTAAACTATGTAACTATACTAAAACATGAGGGGTGTGATTTTTATGGTCCCTTGGAATGTATGTGATGTAGGTAACTAAGAGACACCATCAACTAGATCATCATTGTCATGATCATAACCACCTGGAGCCGCATCATAAACCCGATAAACTATGGAATGGAGAGGGCCGTATAAGGACCTGTTATGATGGAGTGTATAGACATTTGTCATGTATTCTTAATCCGTAAAATTGATCGGTAATGTTGGTATCCAAATAGATTCTCCTTGGAAACCTAAAGAACATCAAAGATTTAAAGCGAGACACCGAGAGTTAGACAAATCATATTATGAGTCGTTTTGTAGCCGAGGAGGATATGTCATGACTCTTTGTCACTCGGGAATCAGAGAAATGGATAGCACCTTCATTAAGGATTTGATCTAACCTCATTGCTTTAGGCTGTGCCTTTTGACCAGGGTGAGAGGACCCATTTTGTAACCTTTGTCGGTGAAGGCGAATTAAGATATCCTTCTTTACATAAATTTGAAAGGGGCCCTAAGAAAATATGATCAATGCACCACAATTTAACTCTCATGAGTTGTCACTTCTAAATAATGGTGATATTTTCTAAACAAGGCTAAAGGTTACTAAAGACATTATGGGATCCTGATTGCTTTTGCATATTTTGGCAATAGAATTTATACATTTGCGGACATACAGGGAAAATAGGGGTAAGTCAGGTAGAATTCATTGTTTTGAATAATTTTGGTGGGAGATTAAGCAAGATAAAATTGATTATGCCAGATCTTTGAGAACCTTCACAACATTTGGAAAACTAAATGACAGAATGCTTCAAAATAGCTAAAATATTCCTTCAACCAAAAGGTGTGCATCAATGAAGGCCCATTTTACATGTTTTCACACAATCTCCAAGAATTTAACACAAAGGATTGAGCCAAAGAGTCAATTAAGCATCAAAGACCTTTGGTTCCTCTCACCTAAGATACACTCAAAGGCTTACAGACAATCTTTATCAACAAATGACAATAAAATGATTTTAAATTGTTTATCTCATTGCAGGATGAAGGCTCATCTTGAAATGAAGTTGAAAGTTCCATTAAAACGTCATGGGTACAAGATCTGTGTGATTTGGAGAGGCTTTAACACAAGGTTGCAATAGGAATAAGAAAAACTACTTGCAGGCATTCTGAAATAAAGAAAACACAAATTGGTCCAAGATTGACATAGATTAATTCAAAATTGATTAGATTCATCAGCAGGGAAAGTTTCTTTGAATAATCTCAGATCTTGTCAATGGCTATACACTCACAACCAACTTGACGTGATTGAAATCTAAAACACAGGAAATTAACAAGTTTCTCATATTGGTCTCTCAGGAAGATGGGCTCTCTCAAATTTTCTCTTAAGAATTCAACTCTCGACCATTTTAAGAGTATTTTCATTGCATTTATACATTTCATGTAGATTGAGAAACAAGGACGGAAGCCTGTGTATTTTTATTAATCTCAATCAAGTAAAAATTACAGTGAATAGGCTGCAATATTTATAGATATTGCACAGCCAAATACATCCAGGAAAATGAGTTGCACAGGTGCAACCAAAAACCAGAATAAACAAGCTTCCAAATCACCCGGGAAGCAACAATTACATAAAAACAAATATATTGTTTAAAACAATATAACAGTGTGCATACAGACAAATATGGTTGATTAACCATATAACAATATAACCATTTATTATTTAATTAATAAAATTAATTAAATAATTCAACTATGCATAATTAATATTTAGGATAATAAAATTTATCCTAACATTCCCCCCCTTAATTGTGCATTGTCTGAAGAGATGAGGAGAGAAATGCTCTGAACAACTCGAACTTGTCACGTGCAAGTGACTTTGTGAAAATATCTGCTCGTTGTTCAGCCGTTGGACAAAATTGAAGCTGGATGTTGTGCTTCAACACATGTTCGCGTATGAAATGAACCTGAACTTCAATGTGCTTTGTTCTCTCGTGAAAAACTAGATTGCGAACAAGTTTGAGAACACCTTCATTGTCAACATACATGGTGGTCGGTTTGTCCTGTGGTATTCCAAGTCCTTCTAGTATGTGACGTAGCCAAATCACTTCACAGACAGCTTCTCCTGCAGAACGATACTCGGCTTCTATGGAAGAGCGAGAAACAAAGTGTTGTTTCTTACTTCCCCATGATATTGGTCCAGATCCCATAAAGAATACAAATCCAGAAGTGGATTTTCTATCATCAATGTTACCTGCATGATCTGAATCCGAATATCTAGTCAAGAAGAAGTTTTCATTCTTCTTGTATTCTAGACCAAGATCCACTGATCCTTTGAGATATCTCAAAATGCACTTTGCTGCTTTCCAATGACAAATTTTGGGTTCCTGCATGAACCTGGATAGATAGCTCACTGCAAAGCTGATATCTGGTCTAGTGTAGGTCAGGTAAATGAGACTCCCAATCAGCTGCCGATAGAGAGTGGCACTTACCTCAGGAGATGGATCTGAATGAGATAACTGTAATCTGTTCTCCATAGGTGTAGCAATTGGTGTGCAATCCATCATCCTAAACTTCTCGAGCGTTGTCTTGGTATATTTCATCGAGAAACAAAGATGTGATTCTCTTCTACGCCATACTTCAGTCCAAGACGGTAGTGCATAAGCCCGAGATATGTCATGTCGAATGATCGCTTAAGATATTTCTTTGTTTCATCAATCATCTTCTTTGAACTCGCCAAGTGATGACTAGATCATCGACATAAACTACAACAATCACCATCTCCCCCTTTCTTTTTGAGGTAGAGATTGGGATCGTATGGATTCTGAAGAATCCATGTTGTACGAGATGCTCATCAATCTTGATGTACCATGCCCTGGGTGCTGTTTTAGGCCATACGATATTTCTTGAGTCCGCATACCTTTTCTTCTTGACGGTACTACATATCCCTCGGGTTGAGTCATGTAGACTTCTTCTTGTAAATCTCCATTCAGGAAGGCACTTTTACGTCCATTTGGTGAACTTTCCATCCAAATCGGCGGCTAGAGCAAAGATCATCCCGATCATTTTGATCTTAGCTGTGGGAGCAAATGTCTCCTCATAGTCAATGCCTTCTTTCTGTGCGTACCCCTTTGCTACAAGTCTTTCTTTGCACTTGTCCACTGTCCCATCTGCTTTGTACTTATTTTTGAATATCCATCTGCATCCAATGGGTTTCTTCCCTGGTGGAAGATCAACAAGCTGCCAAGTGTTATTCTTCATCACTGATTGATATTCAGAATCCATTGCATCTTTCCAAGCTTTTGACTGTAGGGCTTCCTGGACAGTAGAGGGCTCGTCGATTCAATGACTCTACTCATCAAAGCAAAGTTAACTTCTTCTCTTGCTTTACTACGAGTCCGTGGTCCAGGGGTGGATGTATCCGGTGGAGCATCCAGTCTTGCATCTCGTAATGTGCTTGTACACCATTTAGGCATACGTTGACCTGTTCCCATGGGTTTTGGTTCTATCTGATCAACACCATCATCCCCATCATCACTTTCATATTCTGAGGGAACATTAGCTTCAGTTTTTACAACTGGTGAAAAATCTACATCTTGCGAGTCTAGAGGAGGAGTCTCTGCTTCCTTCTTCTCGAAAAACTCAACATCTCTGCTTGTGTAGACTTTTCTGGTCTTAGGATCCATCAGTCTGTACCCAAGAGTCTCTTCACTGTATCCAATGAAGATGAGATTTTGTGACTTCATGTCCAATTTCTTTCTGTTTTGTTTGGGTATGTGCATGTTGGCTTTGCACCCGAATACTCTGAGGTGTGCAATGGATGGTTTCCTTTTTGACCATGCTTCTTGTGGTGTAATTCCATCAAGAAGCGATTGTCAGGTGCTCTATTTAACAAATACACTGTTGTTTTTGTTGCTTCTGCCCAAAATGTCTTTGCAAGTCCGGAATCATCGATCATGCATCGCACCATTTCCATGATAGTACGATTTCTTCTCTCGACAACACCATTTTGCTGCGGTGTGTGTGGAGGAGGCATTTGTCGACGAATCCCGTGAGTTTGTAGATAGTCTCTGAACTCATCACTGGTGAATTCCCCCTCGATCTGAGCGAGAGAGTTCTGATGTGACGACCAGTTTCTTTCTCAACTGCCACTTTGAACTTTTTGAATGTTTCAAAGGCTTCACTTTTCTTGCGAAGACAAAAAATCCACATTTTCCGTGAATAGTCGTCAACACAGAGCATGAAGTACTGGAACCCTGAATGACTTGGCTGCATTGGACCGCACAGATCGGTATGAACCAGGTCAAGTTTACCATGAGCTCGAAAAGTACTCGTTTGGAATGAAACTCTGTGTTGTTTCCTCTTTAGCGGTGAGGACACTTATCGTATCCTTCGAAGAGATGGTAGCCCATGTACCATATTACACCGGTGAAGTGTTTGAGATATTTAAACCGACATGACCAAATCTCCTATGCCACAACCGAGTGAGGTGGAGTTTTTAGCCACAAGTGCTTGATCATTTTTGTGAATGAAATCAAGTTGAAACATTCGTCCCACATTTGAGGATTTTGCAATTATTTTCGAGCCTCTGGATTTATCTCGAATCAAACACATTTTCTTATCGGATTGACTATCAAAGTCAATTTTCAGGTTGTGATCTAGGAGTTGAGTGACCGAAAGAAGGTTCTTTGTCAACCCAGGGACATATAGAACATCTGATAGTCTGCAGTTGCATGAACCAAGGGGTAGAGAAATGTTTCCAATCCCCTGAACTGTATATGAAGAATCATCTCCCAACGAAACATGATTTTTCGATGGCGTGTCCCTCATTGAAATAAACCAAGTCTCTGTGGCCGGTCATGTGTCGAGTGGCTCCCGAATCAACATACCAGACATCACTAGATGATGTGGATGGTTCACTTGATCGAGCAGTGAACAAGAAGTCTTCATTGTCTGACTGATCTTGTTGCTCAGCAATATTACCTTGCTGGTGGGGTCTTCTTTTCCAGTTCCCCTTTTTCTGCCCGTGATAGTTGTTTGAATGTCCCTTGTAAGTTTGTTGTTGTTGTGGTCCAGAATTTCTTGATGAACCTTTCTTATATGTGTTAAACCAACATTCTTGCAAGTCATGTCCTCTTTTGCAAATTGGACATCGCTTCTTCTGTTGATTGTCCCCATGATACTGATTCTGATGTGGGGACTTCTGATAGGATTTAGGTTTTCCTTTACCTTTTCCTTTCCATTTTTGATGTGAAGAGAAAGTGCCTGCTCCTCTTCATCATCCTTGTTGTGCATTACTTCCTCTTGTTGTAGTAGGTTTACTAGCTTGTCAAAACTAATTGTCGTATCTGACAAGTTTAGAGTTGTGACAAAAATGCGGTAAGAAGAAGGGAGAGCTCTCAGAACAATGGGAACGAGAGATTCATCTTTGACCTCTTCTCCTAGGGCTAGAAGTGAAGCCCTCAACTCTGCAACTCTTCTTAGGAAGGCTTCAATTTTCTCATTCTGTTTGAATTTCAATGTATATGTAACCGACTCGCAAATTGAGTATGACATTCTTGTTCTTGGCCTCATATATTGTGCTCAGTTTATCCCACGCTTCTTTTGCTGATGTGGCATCTCGAATGTGGGCTTGCACATCGTCGGACACTCCAAACAAAATGATGAGTTTTGCTTTCTGATCTGCTCTATCAAATTGTCGTTGTTGTGTTGCATCCGTTGGTGATCTGGTTAGAGTACCAGTCACAACAGGCCAGATTTCTTCAAACTCAAGTTGTGTTTTTATTTTTGTCTTCCAAGTAGCATAGTTGCTTCCTCTGAGCAATTGTGAATCCGGAAGAAAAAATTTGGGGGCATTGGTGCCCATTTTGCAGAGATCACTGACAGGGTTTGGCTCTTATCACTCCAGGTATTAGGTCTCCCAATCTATATACCGTCATCCTGATATACCGAACCTTTCTATATACGCACGCTTCCGATATACCCGTCGTGCGTGAAAGAAGCTCGCCCTTTCTATATACCCGATGCAGTACGTGAAAGAGGCGTTAACGTCGTGAAAGAATTCGATATGTGGTACCAAGATAGTATCTTGATGGGGTGCAGGTGATTATTGACACCGGCTCAAAGAAATATCCTCATACGCGCGTAACTTTGCTATATACTTGGATAATTTCTCAGTCCGGATTTATGTCTTGCAATCGTTCACAGACGGATGGGATGGTTCATAGTGTGTGCATTGTGACCTTATTACTCCCGTCGATTTATAGGGGACGATGCCAGACGACGTTGTTGCAGCTATATTAGGCGTTAAGTCGGTGTAGTAGTCGCACGGCTTTACCCGTAAGCGCTTCCCAAAGGCCTTTGTATTTACCGAACACTGCGAATGAGATCTAGGATCTCGTGAGTGTTACAGAACCAATTTTACTATTTTTATTACAATTCTGCCAGTTTCTGAGCAGTTACAAAGTTTTGCAGTTGACTATGGCAACCTGCAAATTAGTACAATATGCAGTACAATTTGAATAACAGGCAAAAAATTTCAGTTTCGGGGTCCTGGTGGCCTCCTGAACCCAAAATGCTAAAAATTGCAAAAAAAATAGCTGAAAATGCAATTTTTAGATGGGTCTCCTTTTGCAAAAAATGTCTGGAATGATAAAACAGACCAGATGGGAGAAAAAAAAATTTTACCCTAAATTAGGGATTTCTCCGCTAAATTTAGTTAGTTGTAACTAAATTCAAAAAAGCCTGCTAAATTTAGCAGTTCCGCCAAAATTTCCGCCAGATGCAAAAGGAGAGTTTTTGAGTGTTTTTTGTGGGATTTGATCCTCAAACCTCTCACTCCCAAGGCGCATGCACTAACCAACTTGCCCACTTGGGGCGCTTGGACTATGAAAGGAAGGAATTTGTATTTATTGACAAGTAAATGGACTTACCTCTTGGAAAATGGATGCCACGTGGCGCATGCTGGTGAAGAGGCGTTTTTAGGGTTGTATTTGCCTAAAAAACGGATCTGAAGCTTTGTTTGCCTTTGTATGGCCGCATTTCCTTGCTCAGGCCACGTTTTTTTAGCTTTGCACGCACCGATCTTATTTGTTATTTGCTTGTACAGGCCGCATTTTTTCCCTTGGCCGCGTTTTTGCCCTTGGCCGCGTTTTTTATTGAATGTGCTTGTACAGGCCGCGTTTTCTTTGTTCTTCCTTCCCTGGCCGCGTGTTTTCCCTTGCTACGCCTTTGTTTTGCATGTACGGAGCCACACATCCGAGTTGGGTTGCAATTTTTTTTCGCTTGGCACGTCTTTTCGCTATTTATTTGCTTACAGTTTGGCCGCGGGGGACAGAAAATGGGCGCATATGCTAAAAAAAAAAATTTTCCTTATGCGAGTTCTTTGGAGGTCGAGAATGGCGCGGGCGAGGGAGAATGGCGCCTCTTTTGCTCAAAAAAACGTTTTTATCTTATGCAGGCGCGCATGGGCGCATTTGTTAAAAAAACGTTTTTATCTCCTTCCACTGTATATTTTTTGTGCAGGTCCAGCGTGGGCGCCTCCTTCTCCTTTTTTTTTATTATTCTTTGCTCTGTTTGATTCTTGATCACTGTTTGGATTTCTTCTTGTGCAGGTCACGAATGGACCAAGCTTTTAGCACTACCAGATTTGATCAGAGTTCCAAATCCAGTCTGAGGAGGTTGTTTGTTCACTGCAGGTGCATATACACACAGACCTCCAAAACAAGCCACGCAAATTCCAAATACAGTAGAGACCAAATAATGTAGAGAAAAAAACCTTTATTGGAAAAAAATAGTATTATTTCCAATACCTGTAGCTAATTTTGCACAGTCTTTGAGTGCGGTCAAAGGAAAAAAATTTGCCTTCCAAGCACCTGGAAGGAACAGGAGGATGTGGGGGAGGCAGGGATGGGGCTGGGAGTTTGCACGAGGCTGCACAGGCTCTCAAATGCTGCAAACACGTCTCCAATCTCCTCTCTCTCTGCTGCTCTCTCTTCCACACCTTCACAGGGCCAGAATTTCGCTCTGGTACCAAATGTAGATTGAGAAACAGGGACGGAAGCCTGTGTAATTTTATTAATCTCAATCAAGTAAAAAATTACAGTGAATAGGCTGCAATATTTATAGATATTGCACAGCCAAATACATCACAGGAAAATGAGTTGCACTGTCTCCCTAGTGCAATTTTGAGATGGTGCCCAAAAGCGGAGACCACCGAACAAGCGCGGGCTTACCATGTGTTCCCTTGGTGCAATTACTAAGGTTCAACCCTAAGGCGAGATCCTTAAATGAGCGCTAGCCGTCGAGCGTGTCCATCGCGTCGACAAAGCCGCACCGACCGCAAGAAAAAATGTCTAAGTTTGGGTAAGGCCACAGGAAACCTCCACGTGTCTCCCTGGCGCAACTCCAAAGGTCAAACAAAGAGGTGAATTTCAGATGAGCGCAGACCCTCCACGTGGAAAAAACTTGAGTTGAATCGGGCTATATAGTTTCAAAGTTCTCCGCCGAGCCACGTCCAATTAGAAAGGGAAATGTTTCCACAGATGCTGAGATATAAATTTGACGGGGAAAACACACATGTCAAATGGTAAAATGCAGGGAAATCACCATTTGCGCTTAGAAATGAATCTTTCTTTCAAGGCAGAGAATTTGGAAATGATATAAGGCCCAAATGTGATCCACTTGAGAGTTGTATCCAATTAGAAAGGACAACTTTTCCACAGGTATTGGGACATAGATTGACAGGGAAAACAAAACGTGACTGTGGAAAAACGAAAGGAAGGGAAAAAACCCAATTTTATGCCCAAGTTACAAATTCTTTCACATGGACAGAGGAATGGAAAAACATTTCTAGATTAAAAATGATCCTTGACCAAAGGAAGGGACTGATCATGGAAACCAAATGAAGGACAAATATTTCACGCATCAACATGGGAGATAGAAAATACCACAAAGCCCGCAAAACTCAAGAATTTCAAGGATAAACAGGCAAGATCAAATTGTGCACCAACATTGAAAGATTTAATTTTGTTTATTTATTTCATTTATTTTTTTTGTCCGCATCGATATCAACATTTGAATTACAACTTTGTGTACAATTGCTAGTTTACTTGCCTCATTCCGCCCTATTTCAAAGGTGTTGAAATAGTTCGAAACTATTAAGCAGAATTAGAACATGATTTTATACCGAGAGTTATAACAAATGTGCTCATTTGACAATCAATAACTCAAAGGTACGTGGAGAGTGTTTATTACGAAAACAAACATTACACTTAAAATATACTCCTTAAACTGGTTTGTTTGACTTGGACAAAACAAGGAGATTGGTGGCAGCAACTTCGTTTACCAAAGGCGATATAATTGATGCCGCAGAACACACAACCACGGCAACCAGAAGCGAGGAGACCGTAACAGACATTGGCATACGTCCATTATCCCTTCTCCAAAACATCCCCTCCAATATTCCGTACCCATTCATTACTATGAACCCCGATAACATCAGTTGAAGAAACATACCCTCCAGAGCTGGATACCCTTTCTTCAATACCTGTGCTATTCCATTCAACAATGCTATCAGGTTGATGACCACCAAAGTTGCTGGAGGAATAAACATTGTCGACGCCACCCCAAATTCATAGATTTCTGCCTCGTATCTTTGGCTGCTTCACTGTCTGACACTTTGCTCGTCACCTCGAAACCCACTTCAGAAATGCCCATCAACTTGGAGAGAACTTGAATCAATCCAAACGGATACGACGACGTGCCTTTTATCATCCACATCCTGTGCTCGTTCCACCAGCTCTTTACTGAACCTCCTACCCCAATAAACTCTATCACACTGTGTGCATACGCAGATACAGACAAATACACAAAGAGGAGGAACCATGGACTTGAAATCTGGGAAAAGAAAAAAATTAACTATTAGATGGTGTCTGTCTATGATTAGGATGCTAATTAGTCGGATCTTAAATGGGTTGAAAGAAAAGATACCTGAGGAAATAATGATCTACCGTTGAGTGTACATAATGCTGGAACCAAACCGTAACAGAGTATGTGCAAGCAGGAGGGAGCCCATAAACAGCAAAACCCGTAACACATTCTTTGTGCGATACTAACACGGTGAATTCCATACAGAAATGGACAAAACTTGCTCACGAAAATCTCCAATAGACCAGCTGACCATCTCTTATGTTGAATGAGTGTATCGTTCAGGTTAACAGGCGCGTGACCTTGAAAAGCATTTCGTTTTGGAACACAGTAAACGGATTTCCAACCTCTGCACAGTATCGTAAATCCTGTCAACACATCCTCCACCGCACACCCGTAAATCATTCCAACCTGCAACATTAAAACATAAGTCTTTGAATATATTCATATTCCTGGGTTACCAAATATGTAGAATACGGATATTTTAAAATTTGCATTTACCTTTTTCCCCCAAAAGGAGTTCTTCTCGTAGGTGCACTGGGCAAGTATTCTTGCCTCATTTAACATCTCGGATGGGCTTGATTTCTCCCTTACTAAATTCACAGAAAGCATTGAGGGTTTAAGGGAGCTCTGCTGTGGTTCGCTTCCGCATAAAACATCTCTTCGGTGAACGCAGCCTGTACCCACGTATGGTGGTCCTCCTGTTCCATCGAATCCTAAAAATTGTACCTGCAAATGTCGATATATACAGTGTGTTAATTACATATTGATGTTTCGAATCAACAAAGGAAACACCCAGTTGCAGATACTCACATCGAAATTCCTCTTGAGACGATTGGCATAGAGATCGTTTTTGGTAATGCTATGAAACCTTTGGGGAAATTGCACAAATCCGAGCTGGTGATCAGTCTGAGGATCCATGAAAAAAAACACATAGCTTCACGCAGGGCTTCACAGTTGTTGGCGTACATGTCACAGTCAAGAGTAAGAATGAATGGAGCATTGCTCACTACAGCTGAGACTCTAATCTGAAAACATGGTTTCAAGAATTTTAGTATGATAAAAGAGACTGTAATTAGTTTATGCGAAAATCTGTGTGCAGAGTTCCATCATCAGCATGTGAAATAAAACAATCAGCCAAGATGAATCAGACATGATTATTAATGAAATGTGATACAAGCATAATTACTATTACCAGAACGTTAAGAGCTCCGGCCTTAAAATTGTGCGGGTGTTGCGGTCGCTTTTCACGGGCCACGTATACAAGACTTGGCAAATCATGCCCCTCCACGTCACTGTCCTTACCCTTCTCAAACAAAATCTACATACAGTTATAGCGAAGATAGAAAAAATCACAACTCATCACTGGCATTGAAATATATAGAATGTATTGTGAAAAACCGAAACGTCATTTTTATTATGGGTGACCTCAACAATACTGTGATGATCTCGTGAAGAAATTCCAGAGCTCCATTCTTTGAATCCTTGGTGATCTTTCCACTTGTCTTGTGGGACAGTACCCCTTTCCACAGTGCTATTTATGGAATATTTCATGTCCTCGTACATATTCTAACGAACAACAAAAGATGATAAGGACCAAATACTGAACTTAAAAAGGCAATATGAATTTATTTCATAGGATATTCTTCGACGTAGAATGGTAGATAACCAAACCTTGAGATTTTCCCATTCCACTGCGAAGCTCAAATTCTTATGTGGGTAATCATCGCGATCATTGAAATATGCATCTGGGCATCTCTGTTTGATGGAATACTTGTGGCAGAAGGGAACCCAAAACTTTGCGAAGCGTGAAGCTTCGAACAAGGCATAAAAGGTGAGTATAGATCCTCCATCATCTGATACATAGCAGGAAAGTTTCTCTACGGGATAATCATGAGCCAGAGTGGACAATACAGTGTTTACAGTATTGAGAGGAGGTTCTTTAGTCGGATCTGCTGTGCATATAAATATATCTACTGGCGGTAGCTCTTTTTCAAACCTGTCCATATTCAAACAAGTTATTTCACATCCTCCACAAAACGCCTATAAAATTGACTTGTACGTTCTACAAAATTTATTTGCTTCAAGGGACCGAACACTTCAAAAATTAGTCAAATGGAAATTTTAAAAACCTAAATATTCGTGTTAAGGAATATCAACCACTGAAATTTTCACTGAATCATGTCCTATAAATCGTAATTACCTATCAGAAAGTTTTTTTGGAAAAGTTTCCCGACAGACTGGCCGCCACCTGAATGCCTGGTCTAATATCCAACAGAAGGCAAAGCCTAGCTCTGCACCAAATACCACTATCCAAGTTAAATAACATTCGTTTGGAATATGGGTAATCCGATACCATATAAGAACCAAAATTGCAACAAAATATATGCAAGCATAAGCTCTGTTTATCTTTGCACAGGTTTTTCTACTGTGGTGTACAGAGCAGAGTCAGTGGACACCATCTTGTTTTTCTTCTATCTATGAAGAATGGAGTAGAATGAGTCAGAGCAAAAATATTTATAATTAGGCCGGAAAACGCCGATGAAGACTGAATGGAGCTCACGCATTTAAAATTAATAAGTTTGGAGCTAAAGTTGTTCCTGCAACATCAATCCTATATATATATATATAGATATAGATACAATTTTCAGCGTGAGTACCATTAAAAAATATCACTTGAAAGGATAACGTTTTTTTTTGACTTACTTTGACACATAACACTGACTATAATAGAAAAATGGCAACATGTCGAGTTGTTCACCAAGGATACAACTCTTCTCCTCGCTAGTGAACAGGACTTGATACATTCAGGATGGCCATAAAGGCACGCACATGTATTTGTTTGGGAGTTACGTTTTCACACCTATCAAGGACGGTGAAAATAATTTTTATTTTTTTGACTTTTCTTTTTTGACAAGATCAAAGGACAATACATTTTTTTTTTTTTCTTCTTTTTGACAAGACAACATGGAAGTCCAACCACATGACACACTTACATTTAAGGCATCCCATGAGGAAATTCTTGTTAAATTTTCTTGTTTACTAAAATGTCTCTTAATTCTTAACTTACGTTCTTATAAAATTTCATGTAATGATTCACACAATTCTTTTCACAAGGGAGAACTTCTTTCTTTTCAACTATTGACTAAATAGCTTAAGGCCAAGCTTTCTAAACTAGGATCATCAATTTTATGTCCAAAGCTTTTTATTCATTTGATTTTAGAACATTTTCCATTTCTTACAAGGTTAATTAAACTTACTCAAGCCACTAACACATGTTCCACACCTCTATTGCACAGGTGAAGGCATAAGCTCGATTGAGTGGAAAGTACCGCTTAGGGTTCATAACAATAACCTTCTTGTTTAAGGATCAAATTTTGACCTTGCTTAAGAAATATCACCATGAATCAAGGCAAGGGTTAATAGAACAGGACAACAGAATTTAGCTTCAGGGTCACATTGTTTACTATCCGTCTTTTATTGAGGGTAAGAGTTTATCAAGATTGGTTAAATGTTCCATCTAGACTTTACTTAATTAAGTTTGACAAAGGAAAACATTTCAAACGATAGAGAGAGATTTAAGGTTTTATTAATCAATTTCCCTCCTACTTAATAAATCCTATCATCTTCTAAAATCTAACCATTGATTTCACCATGAGATCATTTAAGATTTCACCATAAAAGGATAATGTTTATTAGTTTGGCTCGGGAAAAAAAAAATAAGTAATCATATTTCGTTACAAAAGATAGTTTCCTCTTGATTGTTCCAGGTCTCAAAGGTTATCAAGTAGATCACATCTACATTAATATATTCATATACATAAATTTTCGTTTAACTTTTATAAGGACTATCCAGTCCACTTTATAGTGCTTACAAACTCATTTCTACTATGCCTTAGAAGGATTTACATGTCAACATTTTATCTCAAGAGAAAAGTTTAACAGTACTCGTTTGCGAAAACAAAACAAGGTTACATCAATTCTTTCCAACACGATGCACAAACCAAGGGGACATACCATCTCTATTAATCCATGACTAGGGAACAAGAGCGTAATAACATGGAACATGCCATGCTACTATTCTAAGGATTTAAAATACACTAGAATATCCCATAACCAAGCGGTAATCAAAATTTCATCTTTCACATGATAACCAAACAAGCCAAAGTTTCAACATGATTCTTACAATACAATACTCTACAATTCATCCCACTAAGGCACTGACCCTCCTTCTAAAATGTCCAAAGGCCCTTTCCGAATTTTTATAACATAATACGCATTCGTACAAAGGAACATCATAACCAAGATTGATGCAGTAATCTACAAGTTCTTCCATCATCTAACCACATAAGCCATCTGCAACAATTAATAACCTGAGTCAGTTCGCGAGAACTGAGCAAGATAAGACTATACATAGCAACAATAAGCTACTAGCTAACAATACCATGAAAGGAAACATTCTATTCCAAGAAATGGATCAAAGTTCTAACCTCTAACAACCTTTTGAGACAAGATATAATTTTCAACATACCAACTAAGAAGAAATCCATAAGTTTTAGTTATGAAAAATATCTCGAAAACCACAAAAGTTTGACAACCAAATACGCAAGACTATGAAGTTTAAATGATTAGACACAAGAGTTGAGAGTATTAGGATTTCAATCATGTAATCCCGTAGATTACGCGATTGAAATCTAAAGTGTAACCCATCAATCAACATTCTCAAGGTGAAGTCAAAAGATAAAAACCAGACACGATCTTAGTTGCCAAAAAAAAAATAGTTTTGCAATCGTTCCGTAGGGCCATAGGCCTAATAGGCTAGAAACGAACAACGAGGGTAATAACAAAGTTCCATCATGTAATCAAAAAGGTTTAAAGGATGAAAATCTTATATTCAAACCCACAACCATTATATCTTAGGTACTAAGTGACTTCATAGCTAATAAGGATGAGTGGAAAGGATGATAAGAATGTCCGGAATAGGCATTGCCTAACAGCCTACCTACTGAACATAACCAGGGCCGGAATAGTGACAAGCCTCATAAATACCCAAGTTGATTAAGCAATCTAGCATTCTAAACACATCCTTGCAATTTTCATAACACTTTAGATTTATAACCCTCCCGTTCTAGAGGAACATAGCCATGAATCTAGACTTGGTTGAAATTTTCCGACGTCAACTCACTTTCTAATATCATAAACGATGTATACAAAGAAAAAAGTCTCTCAACTCTCCTTAATTTACATATCATCACTAAGTTTATGGTAACCTATGCAGTGATTAAACACATAATATACCATTGAAGATAGATATCCTCCAATAATGAACTTCTATAACGATGTAATTACAATTATTACGTTCGATACATATACAAACTATTCCATAGCTTCTTTTCCCTTTTAAACAACAAAATATATTCACGACCTTCCATCACAATCATTCTAAATTTGTAATGAAAGGTCACTCATCAAGAAGGAAGTACAAAACAAGTTAGACTAAATTAAGGAACTTCATGTTACCTTAAGCAGTTGATGAAAACCTTAACTTTCACGAACCGTGAAAGATATTACCTTACTCCATCAAGGCATTATGTCTATACATAATTAAATCGATCACACAAGGAATCATCAACATACCATATCTTAACACCATAAAGGTCATTAATTTTATCAAATTTTACTCATAGAAAGAGTAGAATCAAATGGGGTTCTATCAATAATTTATGCCCTTTTATAACACAAGAAAAAAATCTAAGATTCCGTCCCGTTCGGAACCTGACAACTAAATTGAAAAGATAGAGTCTAAACCAAAATAATTGACCCCAAGGTTCCCAGTTTTTGTTTATAGCGCACAATAAACAAATTGCCAATTCCTAAACTCTTAACAAAAATCAAAGATGCACTTCAACTCGGGTTAGCCCATAAAAAAATGATATGCAGATGCCCGAATGGAAACATCGGTGTGTAGAGTATATTGCGGGATCACAGCAATTTAAATCACTTCAAGAGGCAGCTTTGCTCACTACGCTCTTGCCAATGTAAGTTGTAGAAAATCGACATGTTTACAGATGTCTTAGAAGAGAAGTTAATTGTTTATGACGTTATTCGAAATCCACTAGATTTATGGATTTGCAATCCTTCACTGAAGTTGCAGAAGACAAGGTAATGAATTACTTCTTAACTTAATAATTCATGAAACTGTCTTTCTCTTACTTTTTTTTTTTGAACTTCATGTGAACTGCTGAGGGAATCAAAGGGATTTCATTGGGCAAGGGTAGATCCGAATAAGAGGTTTGAGGGCGGGCACTTGGATTCAATGAGGAAATCACCAAGAGTTCTCGCTTTGGGAAGGCGCATGAAAGTTAATGGACATATCCAGATGAAATTTAACAAATTTAGATATCTAAAATTAAATGCAAACATTCCTCTACCGCCTCTGAAATTAGAGTAACTTGAGAGATTGCGTGTGTACCAAGGCCCAATATATAGTGATGTTAATCAAGACTAACACAATCCACAAAATCACAACCTAATACCATTTTCAAGAAGGGAAAAAAATGTATCATTTCAACAGCTTGTTAGATTATAGCGTATTGTTGAGATGGTTATTTTATCTTGCCTGTTTTAACGCATCCACCAGTCGTGTACATCCAAGCAGGGAATGCTACATAAGCTACACGCCCCCCCCTTTTCCTCTGCTTCACTAGTCTTTTCTTGCAAAACTTGCCTCAAGATTTGATCGAGCTTCTTCCATGTTAAATTCACCACCTGGACGGAAGCGACTTTCCAAAATGAAAAGGCAAGATAGCTCAACTAAAACTTTATCTCGTTCTTCTACTACAGCTGCAAGGTTTTGCAACAACTGATCACGACTGTGGTCGCGTGCAACCAGAACATCAGGATCAACACCAACGGTTCCTTGGGATCGCCCCTGCGGCAGCTGTCGCACTTAACTCTCTGGAGGCCACTGATTTTCTGGGATAAGTTTACTTCTCTACCCTGTAGCTGCTGCATATAGCCAATCACTTCCTCACGGCACTTTCCTAGGAGAATTTCAGTTCTACGCTCCACTGAAACTGCCTGTGCAACACGATTTTGAGAACCCACACCCACCCTCGCAACATCAGGGCGATAGACCTTCATTTCACCATCAATGAATCCACTATCCAGAACACGTTGTAGCAATTCATCTGTTGCAGCATTTGATGGAGCGCAAACAAGCATTCATGGTTTAGGGACAGACACAATAGGTAGACCACGTGAAACAGCAGATGCAAGTCAACATTTTAATAAATGGGCATGTGCGGCCACCAAGGTTTCTTTGCGTGAGTGGGTCAAAATGAGGTGTCAGGGTTATAAATTAAGGTAGATTGGTGAACAAGTAGGCATGTCGAACAATGAAGATAGTTGGTGGAGGCGCCCAACCACACACCACTTGCCAAAAGGACAAAACAACAACAACTCGTGGAACAACTTCTCCCTCACGCCAGGCAGGTCGCATAGATGGCCATAAAGGATGGCATGAAGGTAGGTGAATGCAACTATTTTCCATTAATTTTAAGCTTGCATGGAGCCAAGGGAAAAAGACTAGAGGTTGCAGTCTTTAAGGCAACACATTTGAATGGCTAACCAAGGCAACAATAATAGACATCCTCTTCAATTGCGTGAACCCAGGCTCGGTCTACGGGAGCGACCGACAACATATAAAAAAAGACTTAACGATAATAATTAATACTTAAAATTGATAACAATTGAAAATAAAATATAATCACCAATCGATAATAATAATAGTAGTATTATTATTATTATTATTATTACTTTGTAGCTTAAAATAGTTATTAATTATAATCGGAGAATTCAAGCTCAAACAATAGAGAAAAAAATTATTATTATTATTATGGATATTCCTCTTTAACCGAACACATCCTAACACACCAAAACGTCATTCCAGCCCTCTACTAGGATAATAGAACACGATATGCCTTTAAAAGGGTATTCACAAAGGACACTACGAGGTCTACACCCAGAGGCAACGACAACAAAAGAGGAGGCAAGACGGAGACAAAGGATGCTAATCCTTCTGATTGTGTGAAAAGGAAGAAGTCATCTAACGAATAATGAGAGCACTATATTCCATGGGGGACTATAAAGGTTTTTGCATATGGTGAGCTTCACCAAAGGAAGATAAGTAGCAAGTACAAGGCCTTGGAGATTCATAAATAGGAGTTTTACATCTTGAGAAGTACACGAAGTCTTAGAAGTCCCTTACTATGGTATACAAGGGTTTATTATATCATTCGTAAATAGAGAAGTCGTATAAAGACATGACAAACACACTATTGAACTTCATTGGACATGGATGGTGATGTTGGCTAAAAGAAATATATAAAACGGGATCAATGGGAGCTTAAAAGTACTTGTGATGAAGATAAAGGAGGAATAACTCAATAAGAATGCTCAAGTCGACGCACCCAACCATGAATTTGGGAGATAAATGTACCAACATGAATTTGACAAAATAAAATGTTAGTAAAGAACTTCCGAGGTGCATTTTTAAGAAAGATACCAATCCAATTAAACAAATCCAAATATCATGTAAGATTTGTGCTCTAGAAATTTATTCTGATTCAGAAAAATGCTAGTAGAAAATCTCAAAAAATGCCAAAAAATTTTGTTGAAATTGATACTTGCAAATATAACCCAACTAATTTACCCTTTTGACTATTTTTGGTCAGCGGATGCTCGCAAGTCATTAAGCCACTTTGAAATCTTAGTAGCATTGTTTTCCTTGATACTTTCTTTTGCACTTGGTTACGTGATGTGGATTCGACTCCATTGAAGCTCTTTAATCTGAAAACTAAAATTGAGACCTTTAAATCTACCACGTTGTCTCGTGTTTTCAACTGAAACGTACAAATTTATAATATAAATCATAAACATTTCTAAAACTTTAATCGTTTGAATAATCTGCAAGATATCCGGTTAGAAATAGTAGCAATACTATACACCCTATTGAACATATCCTACATGAAAAATTCATGAATAGTGTCTATGGTTTCCTCAGTCTTTTAATGATATCTACAAAGTTCCATAGCTCGACGAGATTTTTTCACCTCTTGTTGTAAACTTTTCTTGCTCTACCATATTATATCAAAACATCCAAATGAAATTTGGTCCAAATAAGATGCCCACTAAATGTTGTTTTTTCCATTTGAATTAGTTTTCATTAATATCAACTAATTGTTAGAACTGAAAAGCACATTGTGATTTCTTAAAATGTACATTAACAAGCGCTACGCAACATCTATTAGTCACTTTATATATTGTTTATTGTGAATTAAATGTAAGAACACATCAAGAGTTCATTGTGAATGCAATGGTTTTAAAACTCCAAATCAAGGCTTTCTTCCCAAGAAAACCAATGCTTTATGTCTACACGAAAGAAGCAGAATTAAACACAATTAAACAAATTTCAAAATCAATGTGAAGCTACATAAGTAAGCTTTGTTTCTTCCTATTAAGATTCTACATATTTGTAGATAAAATAAATTGCAGAGATGTTAATATATGCAATCAGGTGGAAATGCAAAGAACTTCAGTGGCTAATGTACAAATTTCAACACTCAGTTCTATGATTTACCAGATAAACCAATGTAAACGACAAGTGCGCTAAAGTTTCATTGGAAACTCGAAGAAGTTCAAAGGGAAATAATTGCTTGGAATTTGTTTAATCCAGGTCCTTCTTGTGGAGAATACCCATGGGAAATGAGTAGCAAAAGTGATATTCAGAGAGGGAAGAGCAACTGTAGTTGATTTCCCTCGTTCCTTGTGGTCCAAATAGTACCAACAGTGGCATAGGAGTAAAAAAAAGGGGTTTGGAGTGGAATTTTTTTTGTTTTGTTTTGTTTTTCTAATGTAATATTTTAAAAAATAAAAGTTCCAGGGTTCAGATATGGGCACAAAAACAACTGCAGGTACTTATATGCCATTTTTTCAGGGTCCTTACCATACAATGTGGCATGGATACGTACATACACACATTCGTACATACTATATTTATATTAAAATTTTGTGCTGAATTAGGAGAAAAAGTTGTTTTAAAACATAACTTTAGACAAGGATGCTTATGATCATGCTTTCCTAGTTCCATCCCCATTTTAACCTAAGTTGTAGATCAACTCTAAAACTGTTAATGAAATTTCTCATGAACTTTAATGTCTTTGAAATGATTGATGTGGTGCTCATGAACACTTGGAAAATTTACAAACCAGCTTTTCTCAACATGAAGAGGAATTCTTGGTAGCTTTATTGGTCTCCAAGCACATTTTAAACAATAATATCCTTTGTTTAATTTTGAAAGTACTACTTGACATCTTTAGATTTTCAAATAAAAACAATTGCTAAAAATTTATGGACTGGGACATGTTTGGATTTCCTTTAACTTATGATATAGAAGAACTATGGGAATTATTAAATTTTCATGCCACTCCTTGAATTCCATTGTGAATGACTGCAGAAAGTACCCAACCCAAAATAGAAATTCTTGGCATATAATAGTAGTTTATTGGATTTGATATTTCTTGACCATTATTTTGCATCGAGTAGATGAAGGTATATCCTAACCTTTCTAGATGTGATGTGGATAAATTCTGACAAGTTGTGTCTTGCTTGGATGCCGACTGCACTATCATATCCAAGATATGTCTGCACATGGCCTGTAAATGGTGGCATATTGGATAGCTGTTGCTGCAACATGTACATGGATATGTATTGGATATGGGGGAACATATAGGATTACTACATCCCAAAGTATCTGGTCATAGAAATGAATTTTTTCTCCTGATAAGGTCAACAATGAACTTTGAAAAAACACTTTACTTAGATTGATAATTTAATAACCGAAGCCAAAAAAATGCCTGTGATTCTACCAGTAAATTCAATATTAATAGATCATTATGAAAATGAAACATACGAAATTATCATCTCAATAATTGTTCTCAATTCAATTAGTAAAATTAGAAGGAGACTATTAGTCTTATTAAAGTCCACTTACTCCATACTACGAAAGTGAAACAACATCATCATGCCACCCATTGCATGATGTTCTAAATGTGGTCTTCTTGTAATCATTTTCAAAGATAGTAACACAAAAGGAATAAGCCATTACCCTCCTTTTGCATTCAAAGAAGAAAAAAACAATACACAAAATAATTATATCCTCTGATAGTAGAAATCAATAATATAATTAGCCTCGGCTCAAAAGCGATAGTATCATCGGTTCAATATCAAAGAAATAATATCATGGGCTTCATCTCAAAATGAATAAAACCATTAGCTCCATCCCAAAATATATAACATCATAATGTTGTACTTGAAAAAATCCACCAAGACAAAATATCTTGAACTAAGAAAAATAGGTAGATCTGCAATTTCCGAAAATATAGTAACAATTTAGCCCATTGGATTGATAATTCGTCCCTTAAAAAACCATAGATTTTCACAAACATATAAGCATTAAAAGGAAATCCTTGCAATCAATTTGAATATTCAAGTGTTAAGTATAAGTCTTAGATATAATTTTTTTAATGTACAAGTTTCATGTAGTGCGCTAAAGAGTACAAAGTTTAGTATTAAATGGTTGTTTTTCTATAATTAATAGTGAAAAGTAAAGCTTCTTAAGTCTATCTCATCCCTTCCATTGGTTTAGGAAACTACATATACAATGATACGAGCTCATATAAGATTGAAGGCATGTGGTGAATATACTTAAGTCATCCTACATCGTATATATGGGGCTGGCTTAACATATTTCAATCTTTAGCTTAAACTAGATAATACAATTCTAATGTCTACAAAAAAACCCATCTTGATTGTCCCAGTCTTTACGCTAACTAAATTCCATAAACCAAAGTCATGTCTCAGTGCGGTTGTAAGCATTAGAAACTGATTTAGAAGGAGAAGACATGGCTTAACTCGTGACAAGGAATTTTTTTGCATGCAAAGTTTTGTCCCATGAGAAATAGCCAATGGATTTTCGTAAAGCATAAACACTCAAAAAGTAGGGAAACAAGGGATTGAAGCTTGAGCTTTGCCTAGAAGAGCATTTGTGTTGCTATTATAATTGTTATTGGAACATGATAACGGGAAAGAAGGATCACAAGGATGAATGCACAAAGTACAACATATTGAGGTGCATGGCGTATTATTGTTTTATAAAGGTTATGGTTCTGCAAACTAAAAAAATGTCCAGTGATTTGGCTTGGAGGATTTGACTGACGCTAAACAAGAAAATTGCATTTTTTATTTTCCGTGTTGTTTTTAAAAAAAATCACCTTTTCCTTATTACATGCTAGTAAGATTTCACATTGTTACTTCCACTAATTGCAATATAAACACCCTATCGCACAAAAATACATCAAAATGAAAGGAATAAGGTTATTTTAAAACCCATGGTGGTCAATTTGTCAATGTTGTACTATATATAGCAGGAAGTACCATCCAATAAGAATTATTGTTTTAAAAATAGTTTGAAAAATTTAAGCTTAAAAATAATTGCATTTGTAAAATAAATTTCAAGCCTTGGCCTTGTAAATATCAAGATACTATTGAGTATAGCTTCAAAATATTGTGCTCTCCACCAAAAACAACCCAACGCCCAAAAATAAAACTCGACATATATACTAATGTGTTCCTTGGAAAAAAAGTAGATGGAAACATGAAAGATGATCACCATAATCATTCATACGGCTTGATAAAGGGATTAAAAAATATCAAAATAAAAGAGAATTAAAAGCATTGATACCCTTAAAGACATACCATTCACATAATCAGTGTAAAACGCTTAACCTAAAAATGGTTCGCTTCGTCACATGTGGCAGTAAGAAATTCCAAGAAGTGAAAGGATAATCCTGAGAAATGCAGAACAATATGATTATCATCATCGCTTCACTCAATTCGGCCATCCCAAGTTGTTGTAATTATGTGTTTATATGACATCCATAGTGGGAAGCTTACATGTATGGTGGTACTCTGGATTTCAAAAATATGTCAAGCCCTTACCCGCATTTGGGATTACATAGTATCGATACACTCAAACAACATAGCAAAGTGAAACTTCACAAAATATGCCAAAAGATCGCATAAAAGTGCATAGGATATTATTTCTCACCTTCATTTCCGTAACTTATAACTATTAATAGTTATTAGGAGGAGAATTTTCAATCATATAATACAATGTATTGTTTTTATCTTATTCATTTCTACAACTTGTCACTTTTAGATATAAGTGGGCATGATAAACATCCTTGCATGATGTCAAACGTAATGTCTTCATCTCCACTTATATTAACGTGTAGCATTGACTTGTCATCTTAATTTTAATACAAAATTAACAACCACATTTGATAAATGGAAATTTGACAACTGAAACAACTTAGAAGTGAGGTAAACCGGAAGACTTGTTAAATGTCAAAGCACTACATGAAACAAATCTCAGGCTTAAAGAAACAATAAACTATTTGAAAAAGGTAAAATGTCTTGCATATCACACAATTGACATTTCCAAGCAATAGGAATGAATATTCCTTCTTAGTCCTAACGGTGTCAAACTCCACTGAAACACAAATTGAATAAGATCAAACATTATGAATAATCATTTTCAAGCAAGCACAAAAGTACAAAACATTGAACCCAAGCACTAAAGTGCAATAGGACACTATCAAACCCACAAAAATGAAAGCACATATGCAAATATACTTGGACAAGTAAGCCAGTGGGTTGATGATCCAAAACTTATGCATTATGACAAGGTAAAATTTATTAGATATACATAGTGTACACTTGTTTTGTACATGAACCGCATGAAAGAATGCATAAACATTAGGCTTTTGAAACAACTCTAGAATCCGTTATTCTTGGTGAACTCACATTCAACGAATCACTTGTTGTTGCTAAACCTCGTATCATGTTAAGTACATCAACCATATCATCAAGTAATATTTATCCTTGCTTGGTTTTTGGCCAATGTGCAAGCAAAGACCTCCCTGTTTGAAGTTTTAGGTGAAGATGTCACTGCACGGTCGGTAATCTCAAACATGTCTTCATCTAAACGATAATCACCAATACACAAAATAAAATCGGGAGGACTCCCCTACCTAGCTATTGTCATTAAAAGCTTTTCAACTACAACACTTTTCTCACACCCTACAAATTTTGAAGTCAAACAACTTGGCAAACAACCTATATATGATATTTACATGCTAATCTTAATTTACATACCACATATTCATACCAATAAAAGTGAGTTTTGTAATGAATGGGCTAATAGGATTATGGTACAATACCTGTGGCTTTACTTCCACAATTTGCTCGCCACTCTTAACAACAACCAATTCATTTGCAAGAACACTCTCAAGATGATCTAGCAACTCCTTTGCTTGCCATGAACTAAAACCTAGATCTGCATCCCGGAAGTTCCAGACAACTACACTTTTTCATCGTTTGATGACACATACAATCTTTATTACTTTAGGAACTATAGAAAATTAATTGCATTCATTACAAGAAAAGATAGACATTTTCCTAAAGTCTAGTAACATAATGTATGTAAAAGTTGTGTATAGACAAATATTCTTCAAGTATATGAGACCCAATCAATATATATTTGGCCCATAATAAATGCATTGAGAATGATTCTAATTACACCCTCAGTAAGGGAATTCTGGATAGTTCACTAAATTTGACTCGAGGTGCCATGCTCCTGATTAATTAATTTCTTTGAAATCAAGCTAAACTCTAAGACAACAAATATCAACAAACAGAGGATTTTTTTCATATTTAATCGTGAATCCAAAACCCGGTATTCATCATAGCTGTCAACCTCACTGATTGAATTAATTATTTGACTTTAAGTAACCATGAAACTCAATCTAACACCACAAAAAGCAAGCATTTGTTACCAGCCGTAGTTGGCCAACATTATCCTAGAACACACTCACAAGTAATTCAGAGCACCGCGAAAAAACATTTGGATTCATTTTCTGAGTGACACCAGTACCTCAAGATCCTAGTTACCAGATATTGAAGTAACCCTATACAATCACAATATGTGCTTAAAAATATAATTGATTGACGTGATCAAATATCGATAGGCCATACAAGAAAGAAACATAGATTTGCAAACTCCGTTCAAAGGTCCATCCATGCTTCCATCATATTTGCATGTGCATGATAAAGTGGGTTTGGTCTAGTGAAAAAATTCAAAAAGGATTTCACTCAACAAACACTTGGGAATGAGTCTAAACATACTTCACCAAGTTGATGAGGATGGGTGATTCTGATCCAATATGCAATTATCTTGGTGCATTGCAATGTGGGTTCACATTCATATATGATTAAATTCATTTTCATAGAGATAAATATGATCGATATGTGAGATTTACATTCATAAAGAGGAAAATATCATTTTCATAAAGGCAGAATGCTGAGTATCTACCCTAGATGATGTCAAAACAAAAGAGGGTGCTTTCGTTACAGATCATTGAAATCAAGATCTCCGTGAAAGAGTTGCTTAATAAGATACAAAAATTGTTTATTTCATAGATAACGGAGAGATAAGATCACCAACCTTGTTTCCTTTTATACCAAAATGGAAAATCTTAATTCCATGATTCCATATGAAATCCCTGTTGACTTCTGTTCCAGGCAAAGATAACTTAAAAAAGGAACCTGAAATAATTAACTAATTAATAAAAAAGGAGCATCAAACTACCCCATAAACCAGCTAGTGTGACACCACCCATTGAAATATTAATTTTAAGGACATACAATAATCACCAAGAAACTGTTAAAAACAACAAACACAAGCCAGATAATCAAAAAATCCTACACATACATAAAATCGTCAAATTGTCATCCAAATTCAAGTTCTTTTTTTCTTAGATAAATAGAGATCCGAAATGGGTAAAGAGCGCGTACATAATCGAGCAAAGATGAAGGGTCTACAAAAAGGGGAAATTGATGGTGTTGGGAAACAAGACCTGTAAACGCCCTTGTCCAGTGTCCACCAACATATCCTGCAATCATGGTACTACATAAGACAACATCTCTTTGAGGCATTTTGTCAAACAGTTCACGTACATTGTTAATGCTTTTTACATTTTGCATACATGTCTACAGGCCACTTGCCACTACATCATCTGACAAAAGTCCGTTCTATATTATGCTTTTGCGGATATCCATACCCTGTTTCCAAGCTCCTCTTGGCACAGGTAGGGAGTGTCCTCGAGATGATGGTGTCACTGAAACAACAGAAATGGC